>JAWNNL010001238.1:0-522500 GCA_035045005.1 Liodrosophila aerea
GCACGTAAGTTTTTCAACAAAAATTCAATCGGAAAATTGTATTAATAGACAAAAATATCTGGACACAGTATGTCGAAGTTCTTGGGCATCGATCGCTTAGGCCGTCTCTTCAGGCCGTACGCGAGGTTGGTGGCTTCAAACAGGCCTATTTGAAGCTGTTCAGGTAAATGCCAATAGTATCTTATATAAGTTGCAAAAATAATATTAATGGTGCAATTTAAATAAACAGAAACGATGATCTGAAAGTGGGCACGCTGGTGGGCGTTGACAAGTATGGTAATAGGTATTACGAGAATCCCTATTATTTCTATGGCAGAAATCGCTGGGGGAGTTGAAAGCAAGGTCTAGTTGAGGCATTAATTAAGTCAATAGAGAACATATAATATATAACATATAAGCTATTTAATGACTAATGCAGGGGAAATACGCATAACAAAAGAAAGATTCTCTAGAGGGGAAAATGTTGACTTTGTTTAAAAATTATCTTCAGTGTTCGTGCTGCAATCGTTATGAAATTTGCAGCGTGCATTGAGGTAGTATTAAGGTATGCTCGGACTTAATATGAAACTATTCAACTGAAAGCTGTGTAAGTTATATAGTTTTTAGTGATTTGTGGGGGGAGTTGAAAGTTAAGTTTAGTTGAGATATTAATAGAGAACACTTTGAATATATTTGAAACTGTTTCTGATCTATTTTATACATAAATTCTACTAGATAAATACTTGGAAATAATTTACCACGAGTGAAGAACCCTCTGTCAGAGAATTCATATTCTGGAGAAGTGGAAGACACCTGTCCTAAAGAACAGCCATGTAACTAGCTCAACTAACTGGTACACCTCTTTCTCTTCATAGTACTTCTTAAATACACAAATTTAGTTGTAATTAAATTACAAGTTCTTCAGACATTCTACACGCTCTACACTCCAACAACTCTAACAGCTATCCCAAACAGACATTAGGCCAACTTCAAATGCCTCTATGCAGATTATGACATTAGCTTAAGCCTCGTATCATTATTGAGTTTTACCATCTACACTTTAATTTGTCTCTTTTGCATTTTTCACATGCTCACCGAAACAACAACAACAAATGAAGAAATAATAATATTAAAGCAAAAAAAGCTCCTGGGAAATGTTTTATGGACCGAGTGGAGAGTGGAGTGGAGTGGAGTAGAGTTGTGGCGGATCGTAAGTATGTGAAATTATAGCGGGCTCAACGTTGCAACGTCGCGTCGCGACACGGCGCATTCTTTATAAAACATCTTGATGATAATGGGCCACGGGGTATGGAGAATGGGTGAATAGCGAATGGGAGGAATGGGGAATGGAGAATGAAGAATTGCATAATGCAATTGCAGAAAGCCAAAGTTTGCACACCAACAAAAAGAAAAATAAAAAACAACTGACACTACATACTTGCAGATACTTGAATAATCAGCATAATATGCCTTATACATACATATTTATCTGTGTGTGTGTGAAGAAGAGACAAAAAGATAACAGAAACAAGTACGATTACGATTACGCGGTACAGCCAGACCAGACCCAATCCCCAGTCTATAGGGCCTGGGCCCGCGTTCATGCTGATGACAGTCGTCGTCGCTGAGAAAGTTGCAAAATGTTGCAGCCGCATTGCAGAACTGACACTGGAACGGAAGGATGATGCTCGCTGTGAGGGAGGAAACGGAAATGGTAGCGCTCAGGCGAGGCGCTCCAAGGGGGAGGCAGAGCGCAATATATATTGTTGCAGAAGACGGACGGACGGACGGGTTGACAGTGGGGCAGGGGAGGAGAGCGTTAAAGCGACGTCAGTAAATGGCTAAAAAAATATTTTGCTGGCTTTCTTTTGACGCAGTCTGTGTGGGCTGACGGCAAGCGAATAAGTGAGGCAGAGAGAGGGAGAGTGAGCGAAAGGGAGAGCCAACACAAGTGAGATATAGAGGGAGAGATATGCTGCTACACATATAATGGAAAGTCGGCAACCCACGTTTAATTAATAATATCAAAAGAACAACGCTAAAGACTGCTAAACGCTGTGATACTCTATAAAGTGTGAGATTGAATATTGAATTAGATGCGATTAGGGTGACCATGCTACCCACGTTTAATAAATGATACCAAAAGAACAATGGCAAAGACTGCAGAACCCTGTGATACCCTATAAAGTGTGAGATTGAATACTGAGATAAACTTGATTAGGGTGACCATATTACTCACGTTTACTTAATAACATCGAAAGAACAATGGTCAAAATGTCTAAACGCTGCGATACCCTATAAAGTGTATACTGAATTAAATTTGATTAGGGTAGCCGTACTGGTAATATCATACATTTTCCTAGATATTATAATCTCTAGGCTAGCCATACTGTAGATATTATATACATATTTTCCTAGATATTATAATCTCTAGGGTGACCATATAGCATAAAAGCAATTTCATACAAAGTTCTTGTTTATAAAACAAATTTGCCAAGAGGAAATCAGTAAAATAAAATGGCGTTTCGGACATTCAATTATAATTTTCAAATTAGGGTAACCATACATCATACAAGCAATTTTATATGAATTCAGACTATAAGTGGTGTGTGTATGGGCATTATTAATTTTAATTGTTAAACTAGGGTGTCTTTTAGAGTGACCATATTTCAAACTATATCTAGACACACTGAAGTAAATCGACCCAGTTCGTCAATGTGATCAAGAATACATACATACTTTACTATAGTTGGTAACAGTACACATTTTCAAGAAGTTGTTATACCCTTTATTTACCCATTTCACACTCAATCACTCACATAACCATTCCCCCCTTTCACACACGCCAATTACAGGGTATTTTTATTGACTATATGACTCAAGTCAGGCAGAGACTTGCGCGCGTGCTATCTGTGTGACTTGTGTGCATTATTTTGCTATTCATAATCATATTCATATTCACACCGATACACCAATACAGGTCAAAGTGGTATGCGTTGATGCGTGAGACAGTCGATTATACATACGTGCAAATATCCTTTGAGACGTGAGCGTAAATCCTTTAGGAAGACCATATTCATTGTTAGAGCCATGCTAAGTTATGCTGATTGTAGTTTGATTTATTGTTGTTGTGTTGTCTATTGTGGTATTGCTTGAGCATAATAATAAGACGCGAATTCCAACGAATTTACTCTCGCAATACTTTTTCGGTTTTTCTTTTGTTCGCACACTGACAAAATATGCCAATTTCCCACTGTATATTCATTTTCCAAATCGAATGCGCGACGCAAATTTCACGGCGACAAACTGCCAAATATTTTTCTGTTATTCTAGTATATACCAGAAGTATATAACGATATACATATATGTATCTCTCTATATACTTTGTAGCTGTATGTCGTAGAGGGTGGAGGAATAAACGCGCCAACGAATTGAAATCGGAAAAATTGTCAAGGCATTGCTGCTGCTGCTACTGCTGCTGCTGGCTAGAGCAGGGCGCAGTGGAAACTGCAATGGAAAACTCGGTGGAGGCAGCCAAGCGATTAGAAAGCTTTTCATTTTTGTGCGCAAAAATGTACGGAAAAACAAATCATTTTCCTTCTTGCATGTCGGTTGCTCTTTGCTTTTTGCTCAGGAGATACAGCCAAAGCTACACAGCTATAGATATAGATACAATACAGCTACAGATACATTTACTATATTTAATTGCCGTAAACATACAGACTCGTGTTGTTGTTTATCTTATCGATATATAAATATACAAGTGTGCTGGAAACATTTCCCATTTTCCAGCGTCGCCAAAAGTTTTCGTTTTCGTTTTCCTTTTGTTTTGGAAAATCATAAACAAAAAGAAAATTCGCCAAAAATTCTGTTTGCACTGCTTGTCAATTACCTGCAAGAGAGGAGAGAAAATAATAATAATGATTAGTTGAGTGCGTCAATGGCAATGACAAGCGAGGGTGGCTTGAAAAGTTGTGATATATTTATAGAAAAATTATAAAGAAATTTGGTATAAATTAACGAAATATAAGAATAGATTTTGGGCAAGTATATAAGCGAATTTAGTAATAGAAAAAACTCGGAAAGCTACAGTCGGATGCAACCGACAGTAGGAAACCCTGTACTTTCCTTTGCAGCGGCTAATGCTGACAATACATACACACACACACATATGTACATATTAAGCGCATGTTCGCACTGTTCCCCCCTTACCTAGTACGGAAACTTTAATCACGAATATCTCCGATGTTTATTATCCGATTGAGCCACAATTCACAGCACTGATGAAGGTTGCCGTAAGAGCTTTGTATGCTGAAGCACCAGTTTGTATCTGCATAAATGTGGCTGTGGTGGTTTTTCGTGGTTTGCGGGGGAGGAGCGGGAGGTATCAAATAAAATCAATGATTGCCAACTCAGTTGTTGGCATAAGGCGAAGAGTTAAGTAGTAAAAACTCTGGCATTCTTTAATCATTTTAAACAAAATATCTTTTAAATTTAAATGTAGTAAAAACTGCCTTAATATTTCATACTTTTCATAGCATAGTAGCTAACAAAATTACTTAAATATTTCACCAATCTCTAAGCTACTCAAAGTGCTTTTAACCCCGCCTTATTATGCTTAAAGTAAGTGCACTATATTATTATTATAATTATTATCATTGCTAACCTCGTCAAAATATGAGTAATATATGAATGTTTGGCAATCATCAACTACTCGCCTGTATCTTTTCTTGTTGTTGCTGTAAGCTGAGTGCTGGCAATTAATAACTGGCAATTTCTAATTGTTGGCAAACCCGCTTTGATCTTACAACAAACAGATAAAAAAAAGTATTGTATGTATATGAAAATACAACAGATGAAACTGTTGCGATTTCTAATCGGTCATTTGCCCGAAAGAAAACATTACGAAAGGCATTATTCATGTTGAAGGTGGGTTGGGTTGGGTTGGGCTGGTGAGGGAAACAAGGTCGTTGGTGTGTTTTTATAAGAAAACATATACTACATAATATGAGCTATCAACAAACTAGTCAAGTAGTACTACAACAAGACGAGGCCACAGCAGAAGAAGCAGATTGAAACACATACTGAACCCACGCAATGCGAGCGAACAAACATCGTGTGGTTGGGGGGAAATATTTCGATTTTTCGCACTAAAGCTCTTTGTGTACATGAGTGTGTGTGTGTGTGTGTTTGTGTTATAAAAACAGAGTAATTTTAAATAATAAAAAAATAAAAGAGCAACTGACCATTTATGCACAGACACACACACACACAACAACAATAAACTGTTGCTCTTTTTTTGGTCAAGCGCTGAAAAAAACGCCTAAACAACAATCTTGATACTGAAGTGTGTGTTGATTTCTGTGCAATTTGTTAAGATACAATGTGCTCTTTTTTTCGTGTTTTTTATTATATTTGTTTTATTTTATTGACTACACTTTAGCCACGGGCAGTTGATGCTGCCTGTAACAAAGGAGACGTTGAGCTTTTGAAATCAATTTGTCATGAGTTAAGGTGGTTTTTAAAGGTGTATCTAAGAGGTGTTTTTTGAAGGTGTATCTAATTAAAAATTCAGTTGGAATATCAATGAAACGAAGTGATAATTTCAGACTATAGATAAATAAAATAAAATTTAATTTAAAGCAGTTAAAATTTAGAAATATTATGAACCCTCTACTATCTTTTAAAATAATAATTGAATTTTAGTTGAACAATTATTTCTAAAGTATACTGGGGCCACTGAGCTCAAAAATGGTGTAGAGTTCGTTTAACTGGCAGGTGAGATAATATGAAAACGTATCTCAAGGTATTTATAGTTCTTTGAATAAGAAAAAAACGCTACCGATTCGATTTTATCAAAATTTAATTATTTCCAAAGCCAACAAGAAAAAAATAAGAATGTAAATACCTTTTGCTCGCATTTTTTAAACATTGCAGAAAATCACTTCATGGAAAAAAATTAAATTTTAAACGCAAATCAAAATAAATATAAGGTAAAAGGTTCACAAAACTTCTAAGCCTTTTGCAAATACAAAAGCTATATTACAGAACCAACAGAAAATATTAAAAAAATAAAAAAGTTGACCATTTATTTTATAATTGGAAAAATTAAAATGTGCCTTGAGGTACTTTTGTGTATTAGAGGGTTAATATTGTTTACAAATATGTAGGAAGTTTGATATACTTTAGTGCCAGCTAGTGTTACTGTTAATAACAGCACAATGTTATGCTTAACAGCTGTTAATACAGTTCTATTTAAGCCACTCAAATTCTATATTTACTTCTGTGTACTTTAACTTCATCTTTTAGTTTTAACTATGGTAATATGAGTATGGTTTCGATCTCATGTTCTCTGTATACATAGTATATACATATATAAACTACAATTATCTTGCATAATAAACTTCGTCTAAGCTTCCACATTTCCTTCACTTTGGCAGAGTATTTACAGATTCGTTACACAAAATTCGTGGCATTATTTCTATTATGTTTTTCTCGCTGCTTTTGATGTTAACCAAATGTGTACTTTGCATTACAAAAACGCAAAAAGATACAAACGAGCGAGTGTATGGGATTCCTCGTGTGTTTATAATCAATTTACGTTTATACGAGTATGGGCAGCGCAGCATCAAAACTCTGATTATTATGGGCTGTTGCTATTATTACTATGCCTATTGTTGTTGTTGTTGTTGTTGCTGTTCTCCGATGATGAATTCGTTTAGTTTAGTTAGTGACAGGCGAGCTGTCAACGCATTTGTAATTTGAGTGGGGGACGACGCCAGACCAGGTGATGAGGTCTGGCGGGTGGGGTGGATCGGGTGGTATACTGTCTATGTATATAAAGTAGGTCGGGCAACCGCCTTGGGCCTGACCCAGTACCCGTACCAGTAGCAGACCAAGTCAATCGCATTGCATTAACATCAAAGCCATAGAAAGGCAGAGTGGCGACAATATACTTATGCTTATGTATAATGCGAAACGATTTTCAATTCTTCGGTTTTCTTCGATTCTGTGCATTTTTTTCCGCCCATTCAGCACATGCAACAAGTGAATTTGGGTTAAGCCTCGCAACGTAAGTACCGTAAAAATAAAACAAGCCAACGCAGCACACGGAAAAAAATAAGAGTTGAGAATATAAAATAAAACTCTGTGACAAAATTAGAACAGAAATCGATTTTTTGTTGCTTTTCGTTTCGTTTGCTGCGCGCTTTGGTTTTTTCGATTATCTGGGTGCCATGGCATGTCTCGAATTTTAATTGATTGTCACTTGATTTTCACTTTTTATAAACGCTCAAAGATGGTGAGGAAAAAATAAAACTAAAAACAAAACTAAAAGAGAAATGGAATTTCACCTAAGCGGTTTTTTTTCGGTTTTTCGGTTTTAACTGTTTTTGTTGCTGCTGCTTTTGTCTTAATTATTATTAGAAATATAAAAAGAAGAAGCTGTAAAATATATGGCCCAAATCGAGTCGAGTCGAGCTGAGGCATTTAGCAACTTACGTTTAAAAAACAATAAAATTAAATCTGCGGCTAATCCCAAAATGGTTGCAGTCGTTGGGTTATTCACGATATTATTTTGGGCGTTGTTACTACGAAAAAGGACATTGACACTGGCCATAAACACTGTCACACACAACTTGGCTCACAGCGCGGCGATTTCGTATGCGTCATGGTGAAAAATGCACACACGGCAAGAGCAGAAGACACGGCGCATTGATATTTATGCATTCGCCTGGCCAGAGACTTTCTCGCGATGCCACGCAAAAAAACAATAACAATTGTTAGGTTAAACGCACGCGCAGCGCAGCGACTACAAGAAACGACCGGCTTCAAGCGCGACTGAAAACGTACTGAGCGCAAGCCACACACATACGAAACCAAAGCCAGCAGCAGCACAACGCCAGCAGAGCAGCACTGCTGCCAATTCCGCTTTTTTCCCGTCAAAACTGGCTTTTTTTGAAGACCAACTGCGGGAAAAATTTGTGAATTGCGGGAAGCGGGAATTCTGGCTTTTTTAGAAATTCAATTGGCTTTTTCCCGATTTTTTTTTTGTGTTGTTAACATTTAAGTACAAAATATGAAAAAGTGGCAGCTTTACGATAGTCAATTACAAACAAACCAGAAAATGTGATGGCGTATACAAAAACATCAATTTGATCAAGTGGAACAACTTCAGCGACAACACAAATTTTTGTTTGAGGTGCTAAACTTTAAAGATTCTGGTGGAAACAGCAGATTTTTTGAGTTGGCAATTGTGGACATCCAAATGTTGTGTTTGCCCTGATCAAACTCGGAAATAGAAAGGGCTTTTAGCCAGGGTAACCTAATTAAATCCAAATTAAGGAATTCGATGGGCCTTAGCACGACTTACAGCATTCTATGCATAAGGTAAAGTGTTAATTTCAAGCAAAAGATGAATACAGTATCATTATTATTTTAATATACAGATACGGTTTGCGAAGGATCGGAAAATGCTGCGTATTGAAGTGCCTGGAAATTATCTGCGCATGATAGGCACTAATATGTCATACGCGAATGAGGAAGGCCAATAAGATATTGATAAAATAATGGAAATCTTAAAAAAAAGGTTATTTTTTGAATTTTTTTTCGGTTTTTTGATCAGTTATTTTAAGCTTTTTTTTGGGATTTTTTAATCATTTCTTTTAGCTTTTTTTTCTATTCATCCCGTCAAAAACAGCTTTTTTTGCTGGTCAAAAGTTGGCAGCACTGCAGAGCAGTGAGTGAGTGAGCTGAGCATGCGCGAGAGCCAGACTGCGCAGAGTGGCAGAGCAGCGCAGCGGCAGAGCTGCAGAGAGTGCTGGCTTCGACCTGCACACAAGCACACGGAGCGGCAGAGTGGCGGAGCAGCGCAGCGACAGAGCTGAAGAGAGCCATGGCTTCAAGCTGCACACAAGCACACAGCGAAAGTGGAGCGAGCCCCGCTCGAAGCTCGCTCTCTCTCTCTCTCAGTTGTGTGCGCGCTCTCTCACTGCATGCTTGAATGACGACTGACTGGACGTGGACGTCGACGCTGGCAGCATAGCAGAGCGAAGCTGAGTCGTTGCTTCTTTAATTGGCCTGCGCGTGCGCCAGCTTCTTCGACGCTGCACAAGTGTTGTTGTTATTATTTTGTTGGGGTTTTTCTTCTGGGTTGCTACTCTATGCTTCTTCTTGCTGTTGTTGTTGTTGTTGGTGTTGTGGAGTGGCTTTTATTGTGCCAGTTCTTAGAATTATACAGCTATGTTTGATTAACATTTCTCGGTCGGCGCTGTTAAGGTGTCTCTCGCTCCCCTTTTTTCTTGTTCTTCTGTTCTTTTTTTGGGGTTAACATTTTTCACTGCAACAAACAGGTTGGACAGACTATTATGAAACTGTCACACATTTTAGCCAGTTTGAGCTTACGGCTCTTTATTGTTGTTGTTCTTCTTGTTGTTTATTATTACGTCCATTTCTATTTCTATGAGATAAGCTCAAGTGCCTGGGCTTCATCATTTGCATAAGCACAATGGCAGGTGGAAACAACTCTAGTGTTTGAGACCTGCCAAAGGCACAGCATGGCGCCGTTTCAATTAGAAGTTAGTAGCCGACAAACTGTGACTTTCTCTGAGCAAGAAGAAACAGCATTCCCTTCAACCCATAGCCACCCCTTAGTGGGGCACACCAAAGGGTTGCCTGAAGCCCCGCAAGTGCCCCCAATGACAAGTGAGCAGTGACTAATTAGATGAACACTCTGACCCATTGACTAAAAGTTGCTTAAACGATTTGTGCAGAGGATTAAGTACAGTTGTGCATGGACACGGGCAAATATGTATACTATACATATATCTTATCAATCAATAGGTATTGAACATAATTTAGCATTGATATGCCAGACAGAGGCACATTATCTTTGGACAACAGCTGACATAATTCCGTATTGCTTATCAAACGATAATAGACGAAATGAATAACAAATCTAAGGAATTGATATCAGTATACTGAAATTATGCGTGTGATACTGATATCGCTCATACATAACCTCACTTTCGATACATCCAGGGAAATATTTCTATGAAAATGTGAAAATTGTTTCATGAAAAGCTAAAATTCTGACGAATGTGAATGCCATAAAGTGTTCATTACATGCTAACTTCCCAAAGCTGTCTGCTACGCAACATGAATACTCATACTTAACCTCACTTTCGATACATCCACGGAAATATTTCTATGAAAATGTGGAAATGGTCTCATGAAAGCCCAAAATTCTAACGAATGTGAATGCCATAAAGAGTCCATTACATGCTAACTACCCAAAGCTGTCTGCTACGCAACATAACCTCACTTTCGATACATCCACGGAAATATTTCTATGAAAATGTGGAAATGGTCTCATGAAAGCCCAAAATTCTAACGAATGTGAATGCCATAAAGAGTCCATTACATGCTAACTACCCAAAGCTGTCTGCTACGCAACATAACCTCACTTTCGATACATCCACGGAAATATTTCTATGAAAATGTGGAAATGGTCTCATGAAAGCCCAAAATTCTAACGAATGTGAATGCCATAAAGAGTCCATTACATGCTAACTACCCAAAGCTGTCTGCTACGCAACATAACCTCACTTTCGATACATCCAGGGAAATATTTCTATGAACATGTGAAAATGGTCTCATGAAAAGCTAAAGTTCTGACGAATGTGAATGCCATAAAGCGTCCATTACATGCTAACTTACCAAAGCTGTCTGCTACGCAACTCGAAATTCAACTTCATGGCGAAAACCCAAACTGCAAGCACAGCCACTATAACTGTGACACTTAACGAGTGTGTTGCGTCTTTTACGAGTCAATAAACGGAAATTGCCAACCAGCTAACAACAGCAACAACAACAACAACAGTTAGAGGAATAGCAAACCGGCCAACAGCCAAAAACAGTCAACAACCGGATGTCGTATGTGCCACAAGCCACAAAACCCAAACGGGGCAGCTGCGCGTCGCATGGGTCCACCAATGCCAAGTGCAACCGCAGCTGATAAGCTCGAAAAAGCTTTTCATATTTTTCGTTTTTATTGGCCAGTTTTCCCTCTCCCTCTCCCCCTTCCCCTCTCCCTCCAGTTGTAAACAGTTTTCTTTTGATGCGTCATGGCTAAAGACCCACGCATCCGAGAGGTTGACAAACTCCCGACTGTCGCCAGCCGCTACGCAATCAGAGCCGTCTATAAAACCTTAGGGGTACCAGTTTCTCAGTTTCTACATAATTACACCAAAAAGGAAAAGTGCAAAAAATAAAGCCACAAAAAACGTTGCATAAAAATTAAACAAAACGATCTTTTTGTTTTTGGGAAAGCCGCCGCATTCGAGTGGAAAATGAGCGCCTGTCAATTATAATACATAAGTATTATAAGTACAATATACACTTACAGACGGACGGAGAGACAGACGGATGGACAGACGGACATATATCATGATTATCACAGAAACGAGCCAAGAACAATGCAGCGAAACTAAAGTTAAAGATCTGTTTGACTGGCGGCGATATGCAGATTACTTTTAGCTTGTTTTCGCCTTGGCTTGGGCTTGGGCTTGGGTGTCTGCAGCTGTAGGATTGGCTGGCTGGCTGTTCCTCTCCTCATTCTCCGACTGTCACAACATGCAAGATATGACTGTATTTTTTGTGAGGCCCTGTACTCGAACTACTCAAAAGGGTATGTTGGGTTTATGTAGGTGGGGAGGGAAAAGCAGATAAATAGACTATAATATAGTCACTATATCTATATCTATATGTGTATCTATATCTATATCTATATCTATATCTATATCTATATCTATATCTATATCTATATCTATATCTATATCTATATCTATATCTATATCTATATCTATATCTATATCTATATCTATATCTATATCTATATCTATATCTATATCTATATCTATATCTATATCTATATCTATATCTATATCTATATCTATATCTATATCTATATCTATATCTACATATATCTATGTCTAACTATCTAACTATGCCTATTACCTATAGTAGATGTAGTAGATTCTTCTTTTATTACAATACCAAAATTTATCAAGACTTATTAAAGCAAGCTCGAAAGAGTGAACAAATTATAAACAACTGTATTTACTCTTATGACTTTTGTTCACCCTACTAATTCTATCAATTCTATCATATTATGCGCAAGTAGTTGACATAACTGGCTGTTCACTCTATCGAATATTTCAACACTAGCTTTGTATGTATGCATACTAGAACTACCTGCACAACAAATACACTTTAAACAATATTAATTTGATTTACAGCCTCATCTCATTTGATTTACTACCTCATTTGATTTACCACCTCTTTAAGCACAGCACTCGCGACTGCAGCACACTGCGGCCCCCTTTATTTGTATTTTGTGTGTTTTTTCCTGCAGTTTTAGCTGGGCGCGCTGTCACGTAACGAAAGGGAAAACTCTGTCGCGTTGTGTGCTGTGAATCTGTGGGAAGTCATCGTCTTGCAACAGTGACAAGACAAGAGGCAACAATGCCTATGCCTGGCTGCAGCAACAGGCAGCAAGCAGGCAGAATATCATCATAGAAGGTGCCACAACAACACACACACACTCACTTACACACACAGTTCCAATTGACTGCCTCTGCATTTTTAAGATACTTTTTTCTTCTTCTTTGCGAAGGGTTGGCAGCACTGCACACACTCCACACTCCACACACACAGAGAGAGAGAGAGAGGGGGGGGCCTATAACACACGCCCTGTTAACACGGCAAAAGCGTTGATTAATTAATTTATAAAAGCTAGCGGTATATAGTCTGTGTATATACACACATACAACCACTGTTAAATAGGTTCTGCTATGGGAAAGCAGACGCTGTGCTAATGCGAGTTGCTGCAAAAACAAGCACATCATACACCTAATTGCATTAAGAGCTGCAAAAGCTCACTCAAAACAAAAGCGGCAAAAAATCAGTGCAATTCCCACAGAATCAGCAAGAGACACACACACACATGCATATAATGTGATAAAGCATAGACACACACACACACACACACACTATAGTCTTGTTGCTGCATTCAATCAATATGCAACGGCATTTTGAGCGAGCGGTCAACAACACTTGCTGGCGTTGCATGAGGAAGCAGCGAAGCTACACAGCGAGATACATGGAGAGAGAGAGAGACATGGAGACATAGCATGGCACTCCCTCTCTCCCCTCTTCACTCTTCACTGTTGGCGGAAGCTGCTCTCATTATTAATGCTTTTTTGACAGTCAATATGCGCTAAACAGTGCTGCCAACTCGTTAAAAAAGCGCTAAATAAGGCCAAATATGTTTAGAGCTATAAAATGGGAGGTTTTCATATTTAAACGACTACAGTCGGATGCAACAGACAGTCGGAGTGTCTGTAGTTCGCATTTAAAGTTAAGTTTATGAATATATTAGCGAATGCTAGTTCTTGTCAACAAAGCAAAAATAAAACATAAGAGAATATTTAAAAGCAGTTGAAACGACTACAGTCGGGCGCAACAGACAGTCAATGAGCCTATAGAACGCATTTAAAGACAGTATTTGCTAGTTCGTGTCAACAAAGCAAAAATAAAACACAAGAGAATATTTAAAAGCAGTTGAAACGACTACAGTCGGAGGTCAAAGAGTCTGTAGTACACATTTAAAGACAGTATTCGACAATATACCAGAAAATAATGGAAGAAGAATGATGAAGTATAAAATAAAAATAAGAAATCAGAAAAAAATACAGTAATCCTACCAAAAGTGCTCTCCCTAGCGCTTATAGATACCGGGATTTAAAAAAAAGTTAATAAACACATATCGTTGGAATAGGACTTTAAGAGTAGTCATGTATTTCCAACATTTACTTTCAAATAATAAATAAATAAACTCAAATAAAGCCATATGTTTCATCAGCTATATCTAGCGGCAAACAAGCTAAAATGGCAACGCTATGGCCGCAGCATTGGCACGCTTTTGTATCCATGCCCCCCGCACTTTTCCCTCCATTTGTCAGCCGTTCATTAACACTCTCTGCTGCTGCTATTAACATTCTGTTAGTTTGACTAAATAATGTTTTATGGTGCCTCCACTGTAGTCGTTGTTGTTGTTGTTGTTGTTTATTTGTTTGTTGCAACGTCAGTTGGATTCGCCAGTTGGCGATTTGCACGAGTGAAAGTGAAAATTGCTAAATTATACAGAAATCAATGTTACAGCAGCAACAGCAGCAGCAGCTAACGGAAAAGGTGGACACTGACCAGGCCGGACCATGCTCGAGTTTATTAGCCAAAGCCAGAGCCAGAGCCTTAGCCGAAAGCAAAACAAACAAACACAACAACAGAGTGACAGGCGCAACAAGTAAAACAACAAGAAATGTTCAGAGAGTTGGAGAGAAGTAAAAAATCAACAGCAGCTGTTGCTACACGTGCAACTGTTGCAAGCTCTCCATGACATGCCGCAATTTGCTATGCAACGATACCACCACCTCCCCCTCCCCCTTTGGCTGTCCCTGCACTTGACTTTGGGCCAAACTGCACTTTAGCCGCATTCCAATTCGTGCTCCAACTAGACAAGTTCTACTTTCGCAACTTGTTTCAGGCTGTTGCTGCTGTTGTTGTTGCTGTTGCCGTTGTGGCAGCTCCCATATTCAATTTGCAACTCAACTCCAACTTCAACTCTAAACTAACGTTGTCCCAATTTCTGTGCTCTGCCTGCCCCGCATAATTGGGGACACCTGCATGTGCCAAATTCAACAACAAAACGAAGCGAAAGAAACAACAAAAACAAGTTGCAACAGCAACGAATACTGGGCAAAAGGAAGCGGTAGAAACCTGCTGAATTGCGAAAGGGGATTAGCGACTGGGAATGGGAATCGGAATGGGAATGTGAATGAGAATGCAATTGTAATGGAGTATAATTAAAGGCGAAATATTCTAATCAAAGTGGTTAACATTAGTCGTAACAGAAAGAGATCCTAATAATATGTTATATATATCGGAACTATATTATGGATATTCTTGAGTACATGAGTATGTAATGGCGTGTAATTAAAGGCGAAATATTCTAATCAGAATGCTTAACATTAGTCATAACTGAGAGACTGTTGGATATGTTAATAATATGTTAAATATATCGGAAGAACATTATGGATATTCTTGAGTACATTTATCAGCTATATAATGCAGTGGTAATGGGAATCGGAATGGGTATGACAATGCAATTGTAATGGAGTGTAATTAAAAGCGAATATTATATTTAGAATGGTTAACATTAGTCATAATAGAAAGACTGTTGGAGATGTTAGTAATATGTTAAATATATCTGTACAATATTATAGATATCCTTAAGCACATTTATCAGATATTTATATAATGGTAGTGGGAATCGGAATGGGACTGAGAGTGCAATTGTAATGGAGTGTAATTAAAAGCGAAATATTCTAATCAAAATGGTTAACATTAGTCATAAGACAAAAACTGTTGGAGATGTTAATAATGTGTTATAGTATATATCGAAACTTTATCGATATTCTTATCAGATATGTATATAGTACTTATATCGCTCTTAAAATGATTCTTTATTCGTCAATACATTCGTTTTCAAGTGGCAATCGTGAGTGTATGTACTCACTTCACACTCTAAAACTTAACAGCTGTTAAGCCTTAACAGCGACAAGCACTGTTAACTGTGTATACCTCGTGATTTCAGCATTTATAGCGCTATTTTCGACAGCTAAGGCTGGCTACAGCTCTACACCCAAGCGAGCACTAAGCCGCTTAGTGTCAAAGTCTGTCCGTCTGTCCGTCCGCCCGTCCGTCCGCCCGTCCGTCTGTCGCATGGCTCATTTCGGGCAAACAGCAGCAAAAGTCAGCGTAGCAATTTGCGCAATTGAACTCATCAATTGCAGCAATTAAATGTGCCCAAGGCAGGCTTGAGAGCTATGAATTAACCAACTCACAGCAAAAGTCAAAGCAAACGACACGGCAGCTCACAATGTGATATAACACCGACACGACTGCAGCAGCAGCAGCAACAGCAGCAGCAACAACAGCAGCAGCAACAACAAGCAAAAGTTAATTAAATGATTTTCAATGTCTGAGTCGACCCCGCGTTACTTTCTTTGGCCTCGGGCAACAAGCACAAGCATTGATAGACAATGGACACAGTATACAGCGAGGGGTGGGGGAGGGGAGTGGAGTGGCTGTTGGGTAAAAAAATCAAATTTATTGCATTGGAAATGCATTTCCGTTCGGGTTAACTGAATCGGAGTGTCCGCTGTTATCTACAGGATGCAGGCTCCAGCCGTAACGTATTAAGCAGCCTTAATGAGGTTTTCTCGCTGTACCTGTTACTGAGATGGGTCAATAAAACTATACCCCACTGTAGTACACCCCACTATGGCAATCTACAAATCTATTGTATAATTTTCTATATACATTTTGTTGTTTTCTTTTCTTATGCGCTTTTTGCGCAGCTAAAAAATTTCCATGCACAAAATCGTGCTGATTATTATTGTGATTGTTGTTGTTGATAGCTTATCAGCAGCAGCAGCACCCGAAACAGCAAGAAATGTATCTAATAGATACAATTGAATTTGATTAAAAGCATCTCGTAATGTTGCGGAAATCAACTGAAATTAAAGTCAAGTGGCAGGGAAGCAAATCAAAAGTGAAATAAACTAAAGACTGCGCGCAACTGCAGCGCATAGATACAAATGTATCTACAGTGGTTTGCCGTAAATGAAACTTTAATTGATATAGCCACAACGACTTTAGCTCCATCTCTGGCTCTGTCTCTGGCTCTGGCACTTGGCTCAAACCGTCGTCAGCCCGGCAAAGACAACACATTAAGCCACTTGCTAAATGCATTCTTGACCAAAGTCAACAACAACAACAACAACAACTGCAATGAGAACCTTCCTCGCCTGTGCACTGACAGCCAGAGCCCTTTGTTTAAGCTGACGGCCTGTCAGTGGCCAAGACATAGGCACACAGACAGACAGACGGACAGATGGACAGACAGATATACTTGCATGCAGCAGGGCAGGACACGCGACACTTGGCTGACTCTGCTGCAGCGGCTGCTGCACATTTCCATTTGATCAAGTATTTGCTCAGGCATTTCCCATCTGTAAATTTGTTAAACAAATTAACATGGAGCAGAAGTATACTCATAAGCAGCCACGACAGACGAGGCAAGTTGATGATACGAAATAGTATATTGAAGTATTCTAATCATCGACAGATTGGAGATGAATCTCGTAGCTAACTATAAACTGCATATAAAAAGAGGTTGTCTAACAGAAGATACTTTTAAAGCTCCTCGTACAGAGAGAAGATAAATTGGACCAACGAACGACGCTAAGCGTTCCCAGATCGTTCCGCAAAAGGCATTCTCCATCAGCTCTAAAGCTAAAGGCTTGAAAAATAACAGAGATATATTAAAAATTATTTTATAAATTCTAGAAAACCTGATATTGATATTTCAACTACGTAGTTGTCTAAAAGACATTTTACATTTTACGCTGCTCGTATGGAGAGAAGATAAATTCCCCTAGCGAATGAAGTAAAGCGTTTGCAGATCGTTTGGTAAAAGGTATTCTCCTGCATCTCTGTAACTTAAGGTTTAAAATATAACAAATATGTATAAAAAATTATTTTTTAAAATTCTAGAAAAATTCCTATATTGTTATTTCAACTATGGAAGTGTATCTTCTGTTAGACAATAACAGAAGATACATTTTTCGCTGCTCGAACGGAAAGAAGATAAATTACCCCATCGAATGAAATTAAGCGTTGCCAGATCGTTTCGCAAAAGGAATTCTCTATTAGATCTAAAGCTTAAGGCTTTAAAAATAACAAATATATATTAAAAATTATTTTCAAAAATTCTAGAAAAATTCCTTTATTGATATTTCCACTAAGGAGCTTCTATTTTATCAGAACTATACCCTTACTTAAACTTAGACCCACACAAAATTGAGCTTTGTTGCCTAGTGTCAAAATGAAACCCATATTTATATGATATCAACCCTAGTCTATGCAGTCATAGTCACTTAACAGTGGACACATAAACTCTTTCAGCGCTCATATTACATTTAGTTTAGGCTGATAACAAAAAGGCTATAAAACGCTCAGCAAGGGTATTAAAGTGGCATTCGACTGGATCTGGATATGGATATAGCCAGGCCATTCAAAAATAAAAACTGGCCTGACCCTGTTCTGGTGCACCACAAACAAAAAAATACAGTAAAGCGATGCAGAACCGGTTTGGCAGTGGAGTAGAATCATCAGCAGGAGGAGTTGCAGTTCAGGTGCATAAAGAAAAGCTGGAGAGTAGCTTAAGCCAAATGACAAACGCCTGCTGGATGGATGTTGCTGCCACGACAAGCCAATACAGTGAAGACTCTGTACAGCGGACAGTCGCTAGAGGGCGTGTTCGCTAAAGAGGAGTGATATAGTACACTCACATCATAGAAGAAGTCTTCGTTAAAAGGGGGATATTCCGATTGTAGGGTTGTTCCTCTCAGACAGTTTTCACTGTACAACGACAACAGCGAGTGTAATCTGGTTTTCTTCATATCTCTCTCCGTCTCTCTGCTCTTCTGTCGATTTGCATTCCAGCCACGGAACAAAGCTCTCTCAAATTGAGGCCATTGAATACTGTGACTTATGATATTCACCTTCAAATGCATGACCAATGACATAAGGTTAACCCCCTCCACCCACTGCCGTGTTGCGCCTGGCTAACTCTGAATGAATAAGCCATTTTTTGATTCACTTTTGTTTTGATTTATGCCAATTAGAGTCTACTACGTGCTGAAATAAATCCAGTTGCAGTCTGTGCAAACTGATAAGCGCATTAAGGCACTGATAAGACAGCAGCCCGCTCTGCCTGTTAATTGGCTTCAATCTTAATTGCACACCCACACACACACGCACACCCACACACACAGAGCTACTATTAATAAACAAGTTGTTCCAATTTGTTTTAGTTACTTTGTTTATGCTACAGTGGGGCACGCACTTAAACCAATTGACATTTCATGCACACGTCGTGACAATTTGAATGTTATTTTTTGTGCTCACGCGAGAATGTGAACAGCAGAACAACAGAAATTCCAAATGATGTCATTTAACAGTTGTTTCTGCTATTAATAATCCCCAGTACCATAATACAGACAGCACTATTTATAGCTATTTGGGCAGCAAATGAAATGTAATTGCTTAAGCTACGCGTTATTAGTTGCAGGAAATTAACATGTGCTAGGACTGTTAAGGAACGACTCCTGGGAAACATATTGCTACGTGGTTCTGTTAACTAACAGACTGTAACTGCCTGCACTAACATGGAAATTTGTGATGCTCAGCTTACAACTTGGCATTAACAGCGCCATAACATAGCAAGCAGCACTTTTATAAACAGCAACAATTTAACATAAGCATCTCAAATGTTAAAGAATGAATGTGCTGTTAACTAACAGACTGTAACTGCCAGCTCTAACGTCAGTTCATCTATGCTCTGCTTACAACTTGGCATTAACAGCGCCATAACATGGCAGGCCGCACTTTTATTAACAGCAACAGTTTAACATAAGCATCTCAAATGTTAAAGAATGAATGTAATGTTAACTAACAGACTGTAACTGCCAGCGCTAACATAAAAACTTCCTCTAAGCTCAACTTACAACTTGGCATTAATAGCGACATAACATAGAGCAGTCAACACTGTTATCAACGACAGCAATTTAACATAAGCTGCTAAAACGTTTTCTTCTCTTTAATCAATGTTAACTTACAGACTGTAAACTGCCAGCGCTAACAGCTAAGCTCAGCCCTTGGCATTAACAGCGCCATAACATAGCGCAGTCAACTCTGTTATTAACGCCAACAACTTAACATAACCTGCTACAACATTTTCTGCTCTTTAAAATCCAAATTTAAAGGAAGCGCCCAAGGGTGAGGAAATGTTAAATGAAGTGACAGACAAAGGATGTGCCACAAGTGTTTGCCAACAGCTGAACCGGAAATTCCCTACTGCGGCTGGCAACAGGTGTAGGCTGAACACAAAAACTAAACTAAAACAACAAAATACGAGTATACTGTATAAAATGAGTAAAGCAAGCCCAGGCATGTAATGCATGCCTGCCCTATCAGTAGCGTCGACTCACCTGATAATATGAATCCGACATGTTTTAACGTTGTTGTTGTTGTTGTTGTTGCGGTTGTTGTCTCTGTGTTGAATCACTCGATGTGCTTGTTCCTGCTGCTGTTGTACTACACATACACAAACACGCACATACGTATACGCACGCACACGCACACAGACAGACGCCGCGTTTCCTTTTCGTTGCGTTTGTTTACTTTAGCTCCAAAATAAAAAGTTATTTGTTTGTATGTATGTGTGTGTCTGTGTGTTTGCTGTTCACACTTTAACACTTGATGCCAAAAAGTAAGCGCGCTCTCTTTTTGCTATTTCCTATCGATGATATGGAATAGAGCTTTCGTTGTAATTGTTGTTGTTGTTGTTGTTGGTAACGTTGTGACGACAAGGCATAAGCAAACAGGTGCCGGAGCGAGCGCGCGTATAGGGCAACAGCGAGTGAGTAAGCGAGGCCACAAGCACGGTTGCGACAGCCGACACAATGGTGCTAAAAGTGGTGTTTAAAATTTCCTATTGGTGTTTTTTGCTTTAATTGTACCAATTGAGTATTCACCGCTAAACAGTTGTTGACGAGAGAGAGAGATAGATAGATATCGCTGAATTGTTGATAAACATTATTATTATTTGTAAATATTCATATTTCTGGGAAATTCACACAGACACCGATTGTTGCTGCTGTGGATTGGATTGGGGGGTTGGGGGGTCAGCAGCATAGAAATTAGCTTCAATTGAGCAGTTTACAGATTTAATTGGAAATTGTGTATTTGCTGCTGTTGCCTGTTGCTTCTTCTTCCTCTCTCTGGCTAGTCACATAACAACAAGCCGCAATCGCTTTATAAATAAGCATCAAATGATGGACTATCGGGGCGGGGCGGGGCGCGGCAGTGGACCGTCGTAATCAGCACGAAGGAAAAGAAGCAAACCAGAAAGAAGAAGAGCTGCAAGCGCAATGAGAAAAACGGCAACAACAAAAACACTAAAAAAAAAAGTTGCTCGCGCAGCTAAATGGAAATATGCTGCCTTCGCCCTACTCTTCTTCTTCTTCTTCCTCTTCGCTCTCGACGACTTGTCCGCTCACTTTATCTCGTTCTCACTCAGTTGCACACGCACGCACACACACACATGAGCAACAGATAGGCAGAAAGAACCGACAGGCACGCAGGTCCAATACCGGTTGCATTGTAATGGCGTCTAAATAATGAGCCACCTTGAAATAATAACACGGCCAAGATTGTTTAAACAAAATTCGCTATACGAATCGCACATGCACACACACTCACACACAAACACACATATTGAGGTATGTACATATATTTCGTATCTCTTCATCTTCTTTATCTTGTACGAAATTTCACTCACTCACACTCACACACACACACACATTCATATAAATTGCGCTGCTCAGATCAAATTCTTTGCCGTCTGCGCCTGCTACTGCTGCTGCTGCTGCTGCGTTGTCGACATTTCGCTTCATTTTCTTTTTGTTGTGCATGTAAAATAAAACCAGTAGTTAAACACGTACACTTTGTATTCAAATCATAACGATGGTGTTTGGTGTTGTAATTAAAACTTTTGCGTGTAATAAATAAGACACTTTGGTTGTATTTTGTTTTTTAAAACGAAAAAATGTGAAATTGTTAAAAACAGAAAAACAGCGACGACACGACGTCCGAGCGGACTCAAAATTATGTCTATGTAGTTCACTGCACAGCCGCTAGATGGCCGTGCAAGACGATGCGTTGCTGATGCAACCGTGAATGGAAATACCAAACGATAATTTAAGTAAAATGACTTATCGGTAATCGATAAAGCTACAAGATTCGTAAATTAAAAGCAATTTTCGCAGAATTTTAATTAAATTGCATTTTATTTTGCTAGACTGCTGGCTTTTTGGGCAGCGATCCGAATGCTGATATGACAGTGCCTTTGGTGCCAGTTACAGTCGTGGTCAATGCTGGAAGAGTAGACTTTGCGGCCGGCTGATCCCACTTCGATTTGCTACACACAGAAAAAACCAATAAGAAATTACGCTCAAATTAAATATTCATATTATTTACCGCTTTTTGGCCTCTTCCTCCACTTTGCGTGCTAGTGCAGTGGCCTGTTCCACCTTGTCCATCTCCTTGCGATCCTTCTGTCGTTTCACCATCTCAGCTTTCTGCACGGCGGACAACGCTTCGTAGTAGCTCTCCTCACCCCACCGCAGCGGATCGTAGATTTCTGGCGGATAATTTGTGCCGAATTCGTTGATGTCACAGTAGCTGATAAGCTTTTCGTATATGCTTGGATTACGGAACTCCTTGCGATCCTGTATAACGCGATTCATATCCATATTAGTTTGCCGCATTTTCGTGTACATTTTTGTGATTTTTGCGACGAGTTCAGACGGTGGATTACCTTTGGGCTCTGGTGGCAATTGGAACTTGTACTTGGCATATTTAGGATCTTTTTCGTTCTTTTCCGCCGAGCGCTCGTCGGCGTTAAATATATTAGAATCATTATCGTCCGTTTCCATTGCAGCATCGGTAATTCCATCGGCTTTTGCATTGCTTTTGTCCTTGCCATTATCGTTTAGCGTGCTATCCTCATCTGAGTTAGCACTGTCGCTAGATGAGTCCTCTTCGCTGGATTCAGGGGCACGATCTTCCTCCTCGTCTGAAATCAGCGTGTCATCCTGATAGCTGACCAAACGGCGCACTTTCTTGGAACGTTTCTTCTTCTTGACTTTCTTAGCTAGCTCTGGTTCCTGCTTAACAGGCGTCACCGGTGCTGGGCTGACATGTTTCGGTATAATAACCTATGGATTTATGAAAATTATATACAATTTCAGTAAATAAGTTTTTGCAAGGCGCTCACCTGGGACGCTGTCGAGTTTTGTGAATCTGGACTGACATCGCCTTCGTTTTCTGAATCCGTGTATTGTGCAGTCAAGCTGGCTAAGGCGGAGTGGCTCATTTTAGTTGCAATTTATTCGTTAATCAAAAAATAAACGTATTAGTAAATAAATATTGAATTTTTATACTTTGCTATTTTTCTGCTTCTTTTTTCAGCAAGCGCAGTCACAACGAAACGCCGACACGCTTTTGTGCATTCTTATGTGTTAAGTTGGCGGCACTGGTTAAACAGCTGCTCGAAGAGTTTACACGTTGATTAATATTAAATGAGATATGTATTTTAAACGAATTTGACGGAATATTTAATGCTTATTACTGAAAATTAAATGCAATGCAAGAAATAACAGTAAATATTGCACATGTGCCAAGACATTTCCCGCAGAAACAATAATTTAGCTATTAGACTCAAATTTTACCGTGTAAACCTCTTGTTGCAAGTTCTTGTTGTTGACGTTGTCAAGTTGAGAAAGATGAGCGCCACACAAGAGGATCAGGATCGCATACAGAAGCGAGTTAATAAGATATTGGAGACTCGATTGGAAACGGACAAGGACACACTCGATGCTCTCAATGGACTCTCAAGCTTTTTCACAGAAAACACGCTACAAAATCGCCGGAATTTGCGTAGCCAAATCGAACACCGCTCCGTTGGCATCAATAGAAACTTTTTGAAAGCATTTCTGGAGGTGAAAACCACATTGGATGCGGTGTGCGAGGATCTGGATACGATGGCAACATCTGTGCAAACCATGAAGACCGATTTGGAAACATCCAAGGCCCTAACCAAGGATTTGATAGAGCAAACAAATAAAATGCAACAGGAGCGAGAACGCCTGGAGGTACATCAACAGATAGCACAAGCGTTTCTGGCACGTTTCCAGCTAACCGTGCCGGAGCATCAGCTGCTCTACGGCACGGCTAAAGATGCGCCCATTGTGCAGGAGTTCTTCAAGGTGTTGGATCGTGTGCAGTCCATACATTCCGATTGCCGGATGCTGATGCAGTGTGGCTATCAAACGGCTGCACTGGACATCATGGAGGAGATGACGCTGCATCAGGAGGGCGCACTGGAGCGTCTCTATCGCTGGACACAGAACCATTGCCGCAATTTGGAGAATAATGAGATTGGGCCATTGATTGTGGAGGCCATGAGTCGCCTGCAGGATAGACCGGTGCTCTTCAAGTATGTGATTGATGAGTACGCCATTGCTCGGCGAGCTGTGCTGGTGCGCCAGTTCATTGAGGCCCTAACCGAGGGTGGACCCGGCGGCAATCCCAGACCCATTGAGCTGCATGCCCATGATCCCAAGCGTTACATTGGCGACATGTTCGCCTGGCTGCACCAGAGCATACCCAACGAAAAGGAGAACCTAACGTTGCTCTTCAAGAAGTGCGATAAGCATGGTGAGTAGTCATGTCTAATCCTCTGTAGAATTCCACTAACGTTCCTCTCTTTGTGCAGATATTTCGGAACAGATGCAGAGGGCTCTTAGCTATATTGCCGATGGCGTTTGTCATCCACTCAAGGTGCGCGTGGAGACCATACTGAACTCGGAGCAGGACACCATCATACTGTTTACCATGTCGAATCTGCTGCGTTTCTATCAGCAGATCATGAAGCAGGTGGTGCAGGGCGGCAGCCTGGAGCAGTGCCTCATTGATCTGCAGCTGAGCAGCGAGCAAATCTATCTGAATGCCCTGGCCGGCCAGGTGCGCAGTGTGCTCCAGCGACCAGCAGGCAGCACCTTGGCCCTGGAGCCACCACAACGTGATCTAGTGCCGCCAGCGAGTGTAGCGCGTCTGCTCAACATACTCAAGGAGATACTGTCCGTGGCCACCATGGTCGATGGCCGTCAAGCGGACATTACCAAGATTGTGACCTGTGTCATCGATCCACTGCTGCAATCTGTGCAGGAGAGCGCCGCCCACTTGCCCACCGTGGACATGGCTGTCTATCTGCTCAACTGCCTCTACCACATGCAGAGCACCTTGGCTGTCTTTGAGTATATGGATGAGCGTGTGGAACGACTGCAGGCACAATCGGATGCACAACTGGACACGCTCACCTCCGAGCAGGCCTCCTCGTTGGTGGCCAACCTGAATCTGGGGCCCATCTATACCATACTGCAGAGTAATCAGACGAAAATCGAAACCAATCTGCTCAAGATCTTCATGTCCAAAATGGATGCTTTCCTCGAGCTGCCAGACGTACTGCTGCTGCCCCAGGTGCAGCTAATCATGTCCAGCGGTCATCGCAGTGCCGTACAGCGTCGCGCCTTCAATGTGATTGTGGCCATCTATAAGCAAATCTATGAGCGTGTCCACGATCCGGCCAATGGCTTCGAGCAGCCCGAGGCGCTGCTACACAAGACGCCCGAGCAAGTGGCTCACATATTGATCAACTAGTTGACAAACAGTTTCCACTGATTATTATGTTAATTGTGTATTTAAATATTCCCATATTATAGCTTTTATTGTGCATACTGTACCTAATTGTTGTGGCTTTTGTTGTGCTCTAAGCGTGGGGTATATTAGCTGTATATAAGCTTGGACATAATGCTAGCAGCTCCACCAACAGCAAATTTCTTCTTGTTTATTATAAGTGAACTGATTTTAAGCACTGCTAAAGCCTCTTAAGTGTGGAAAATACTCTGGTAATCGTCGGTTTGTTGTTTTTCAGTGAAAATGGTATTACAAATTTGAATTCTTAAGTCTGAAGAGATTACATTTGAGGCATAGATAGTCCACTGGGCCATGGAGCAATCTTAATTGTACTTGGATCGTGCTGACAGTGGCGTAGAAGCAGCTGTGCTTGGAATGGAATCTACCTAAGCCTATCAAGAATAAAGAATTGGATATGAAAGATCCTTTCGCGAATGTAGAAGACCTGCATGATAGATGGCATAACAGACTTTTTAGGGAGACCATAGCCTTGGGGTTAAATAGGCATTGCAAGACTCCGGCTTAAAGATTGATTAGATTCTGTTCATATCATCAGCTGCCAAGTGCAAGGCATTCCCTTAGCACAGATGATCATACAAGACTCTTCCTTTGCCTATGGTCAGGTCACAACTGAAGTGTCAACAATAGACAAAGTATATTATATGGCAGATCTACACACATCCACAACTGTCTGTGGCAATGCAGCTCCAGAGTCTAAGATGAGCTACTTCAGACTAGATTAAAAGCCTACTTATGTGACTTACATTGTCAGCTAAGTGGCTGAAGAACAGCCGACTCAGCATGTACTCTACCTCAGTTTCACTACGCTTCTATTGAAAATAGGCTCAGTTATGCTTAACTTAGTAATTTGCGCTAAATTCAAGTTGTTTCTATTCCACTACTCAATGCAGCGTATACACAATTCGTTCTAATCCATGCCAAACTAAACGCCATACACATACACACTCTGTGTGAATGCCTGCTTTGATTCGCGCCTATTATAAAACTGCACACAATAACTGTTAAAGCTCAGAGTCACACATAAGACTTTATACTCGAGTCGGATGCGCCGCTCGCGTCTCCCAAACGCCTGGGGATCGTGCCATCGTCGTCAATTGTGCGCGCTTATCAGAATAACACAACAATTAACCAAAGCAAAAAGTTAAAAATAGTTATAAATAATTATATAGAATGATTATAATGTAAAGCCAAACAAAAGCCATTAGAGTGTGTTGCAAGTGTTTATCGCAATGACATTTCCAAAAATATATAAAAAATGAATGTGCAAATCTCTTGATTATGAAAAATTCCAACGATATCGATCGATATACACACAGTTCCAATTACGCTACGCACATGTTGCCACAGCCAGTTGTGGCCAGTATCTTCCGACTATTGAAACGGTGCTCGGTTTCTTCAAGTTGTTTCAAGTCTTTATCGCCAACTGACGGAAGCTGTTGGCTTGAGTTACAAATATATACGGCATATGGATATACAAGTGAATACAGTGTGTGCTCAGTATAGTGGATTAGCTTCGCGTAAGTACAAGAAGTAGAGTTCTAGCCAGTTCTTTTTATATTCCCTCTAAAACTTTTCGTTATATCTTGTTTACATATTTATATTATAGTAGTATTTAAATTAATCAAACATATAAACTATATTTTAATGCAATGAATGTGTGTGTATGTGTGTGTTACTATTGCTCCTATGACTAATATCTCTCTCCCCCCGCGCCCTTTATGTCATCGTTACGGTGACACGCTGGAACAGCTCCAATGTGAGCGCGGCGAAGAACGCGGGAAATGAGTTATTGGCTGCCAATTGTTGATCGATGGCGGGCTTCAGTGTTTGCGAGTAGGGTGACTCGAGCAGTGCCAAACAGTTGGATTCATTCACACTCACGGTTAGATAATCATCCGGACTCTCTGCATACATGCTGGAAATCCTGTCATATTCATATCAAGCAATTAGTTTACCTTCTCATAATTGGATTTACTTATACTCACCGATAGTGACTGGCCGCCAGACGATCGATCCTATAGCCGAGCAGCATGTAGCAGACATCACGGAACTCTTTGCTGACGGACTTGAAGCATTCCTTCAACTTCTTCGTTTTGGCATTGGCCGATTCGAGTTCAGCACGGAGTTGATTGAACTCCTTAAAGTTCATCGTCATGCCAGCGCCACTGCTGCTGCTGCTGGTTTCATTCAAACGGGATTGGGTCTGTTCGTTATCCTCCTCCAGTTTCTTGTTGCGTCGCTTGAGACGCTCAATCTCTGCCTGCAGTTTCTCGACTATGTTCTTGCTGGTCTCGTATGCCTCGGCAGCTGGATTATCGCTCATGTGTATGACCTTATATTGACCCATATTGAAGTCACCGCGCAGACAACGGTGCTCCAACTCCAGCTCCAGTTCATCCTTGCGTCGACGCAAGCGTTCGTTCTCCATGCGCAGTGTGTCCAGCTCTTTCTTGACGCTATCATAGCCATTCTCATTGGGCGGCGGGTCGTTTAGGGGTTCCTGCTGGCGCATCGTTTGCATTTCACGCTCCAGCGTTGAGCACATCTCCTTGTAGCCGGTGACTGTGCGCTCGAGCACCTCGACACGATAGCGCATCTGCATGTCGGTGTTCAAGTCCGCTGTGCTGGCATTTGTCATGGTCAGATCCTTGTCAAAGTTCTCCAGTAGCTGCTTATAGAAATCACGTTCCTTGCACACAATCAACAGCTTGCGCTGCAGTCGCTCCCTGAAGCTCTTGTGCCGCCTCAGAATCCCATTCATTTCCTCAACATTTTTCATGTAAACCGCGCACTTCTGTTCCATTTCACGCAGAGCGGATTGCAGATGCTTGGTGTCAGAATCGTTGCTGGTCCTTTCAGCCACACGCACTATATCCTCCTGAAGCAGCTGTTCGATGCGAGAGCGCAATGCCATGGGGCTGACTAGTGTATTGGCCAAGCAGTGATCCTGGGCCACTTTCACCCACTCCTTGAGCTCCTGTTCCACGTGTGTGAGTTTCACCTGCAGAGCAGCGGCCTCTGCGCGTGCACCTTCCTCTCTGTCCAGACGCGTCTTGTAGTCATGCACCTGCTCCTCCAGCAGCAGCTTGTCTCCGATCAGCGTATTCAAGTGTTTGTTGTGGATGCGCAGACGATCTACTTCAGTTTGCAGCTCGGGCAGGCTTAGCAGACGTGCCTGCGATGTCTTGGTTACCTCTTTCCAATCATTGTAGGATTGTATTTCGAATTCCAACTCCTTGATACGTGCATTGGCTGTGTTGAGGCTTTGTTGTTGGATTTCGTGGGCCATCTGTAGTTTCTCATACCCGGCGGCGTTGGCCTTGTACTCATCGTGGCGGCGACGTATGCGATCAAGCTCCTTTCTTGTGGTGTCCAGTTCCATTTCCGCCCGTTCGTTCATTCTCCTATACTCGCTGAGCTCATTGTTCATACAATGCTGCACCTCGCGTGCATCCTCCTCCAGTTGGGTCTTCTCCTGGTCGGCCATTGTCATCGCCGTCTCGAACTTCAGCTTCTGTTGTTCCAACTCTGATGTAGCATGATTTGCCTCCTGCCTGGCATTATGCTCTCGCTTACGCATCACCTGTAGATCCTTCTCCACCTCAATCATCTTGGCACTGGTGTAATCGCATTGCTCTTTCAACGCTGCGGCCTTGCTTTCGGCTACCGCCAAGGCAGCGCGCTGCTCACTTGCCTGCTGCTGCAGTTGATTCTGCAGATTTGCCAGAATCGCCTTGGTCTCAACCAGTTCCGCGCGCAGTTTGCGCGTCTGCCATGGACCCGTGGGATCACTGAACGAATTATTTATGGAAGTTGTGCTGGTATTTGGACTATCATTCAGTGAATCATTAGCACTCTCCATGCGGCGTTTCTTTGGCACTATATCGTGTGAAAATACAAGTTTAATTTTCATTTCTGCTGTTTTTGCAAATTTCTCTTCTTCTTACCTGAGCCGGAGTCTTCGGTAAACGACATGGAGAGCCGGTCGAAGCTGAGTTTTTTGGGCGCGGAGTGTGTTAAGCTGTCGTTAAAACGTGACATTAAATTATCTAAACTATTTCGTATTTCATCCATTTCGAGCAAAATGAATAAAATGTAATTTTTAAGTAGTTTCTAAACGCGGAATAATAAAATCTGCCGACGATACTGACAGAGCAATAGTGATGTACTTTCACGTATTTACATGTGCAATGACGGCTGCCACACATTGCGTTTTTGCGGCAAAATTGGCGCTTTTTGGCTTCTGGGCTGTGTCATGGATTAGGCGAATTTTTCGATACAATTCAGGTTGTGTACTTGGCTAAGCGGGCTATTTACTTTTTTGCGCGCCAAAAAGACTACAATTTGAAACAGACTTGATTTGTCGTTATAATAATTACTGGTTTATTTATATTGATGCTTATTGTTTAAATATTATTTACAACAATGTATTGGCTCTTGCCTATTGTCTATTTTTTTTAGTCAATATTTCATTTTTAAACAACGATATCATCGTCCGATACATATCGAGCGCTCAGTCGATAGTGGTAATAGTGTTGTGAAACGTCAATGTTATGCAAGTTGACAGCGCTATATGAAAATTGGCGGGACTTTAAACCAAATGTGGTGAATTGAATTATTTATATTACAATTAAAATACACTGTAAAATTACCAACCACATTGTATGACAAACTGCAGTATTATGTGTGGGACGAAATGTAACATTTCAATCATTTTAAATAGGTATGCAAAAATAAAGTGATAAAATTTGCGCTTTTGATTTATTTGACTGGGCCCAATTTGTGTGCGTGTGTGCGTCTGCCTCTGTTAGCTCATGAAAAATGAGCGCATTAAATTTTATGATATTGTTTGGGCCTGTCACCAACTTGGTCCAAAGCACACACAGGCTTCTCCATGGACGACAAACAGGCAGCAAAGTTCAAAGTCAAACAATAACACTTTCCATAAACAAAAAGCCCAACACACGCACACACACACGCACATTCATCAGCGGCTTTTCCTTTACCTGTTGCCCTTGCCCCCGGCAACTGAAGTTGACCAAAAATGGTGTATATTGAAAAAACTTACAACTGGGGAAAACGAAATTGCGATTCGCGACGTAAACAAAAGAAACTTGAAGAAATAATCGTGTCTGCGTATTGTTCAGGCAATTTTGTGCGCAGTTTATGGCGAAGGCATGTGTGTGTGTGTGTGTGTGTGTGTGTGGTGCATGGGCTCAACATTTTGCACGTTGAGCACTTTATCAGAGCTTAGCACCTGACAATTTGCCATGAAACATGCGGCCATTTTTTTGTCTGTCTCCTGTGTGTGTGTGTGAGTGAGTGTGTGTGAGTGTACGTAGGTGTGCAGCAAATTGTAATGAAAATGCTATCAAGTGCTTTTCATTCTTCGCATTTCGCTTTGACACACACACACACATACATACATATATAGAGGTGCGAATGCTGCCAGCTGTTCTGTGTAGTGCGTGAGTATGCGTGTGTGTGTGTGTGTGTGTGTGTGTTATTGTGAGTGTGCTTATGAAGTGTACTTGAAGATGTCAATGCTGCAGCTTAGTGGCCACAGTCCGCAGTGCCTTTGAGTCGGGCAACTAATTAAATTAAAGCCGATTAGCTGTCACGTTGTGTGGCAAACTCGAAGATGCTTAATGCCAGGATAAGCTCGTTTCTTGCTGCCGTCGGCATTTCAGTTTCTTACCTTGACAACTTTTCCTCTACGAACTACACCCACGGTTGCTACAACTGGCATAAATAAATATGCTAAAAGTGGTGTATTTTTATCTTTACTTTATTTTTATACTTTATTAGATTATGATTATGCTTTCAAAATATGTTTTAATTTTAAATTAATATATTAAAACTTTATATTTTATTCAACTGGCAAACAGGCACAGGCAGCTGTGACATTTCACCTTAGGTCTCTGTTAATTAACAGTTGCGGCTGAGCTTAAATAACAGTTTGCTTGAGATTTTAAAAGTGCACCAAAAATTAAATAAAAAAAAGGAGAAATGGCAATGCATATATTAAAAGTAATATTGAAACCATACAACATCGATAAGTTGTTTTTATAACGATATAAGTTTGCACTTGAGTTTTCGACATTGGCACACTCTGTTAATTAACAGAACATGAAGTTGGCAGCGAAAGTAAGCTCGGTGTGAGAGGTGCCATGCGCTCGATAGGGCACGAAAGGCCTGGTGTGATCACGACATCAAATATGCCTATGGGACCATAATAGCCGAAAGATTTGTTGTAGCTTCCGATGGAAAAGTTAAACAAAGCAAGTTGCAGCGATCGTACGCTGAACCACAGCTTTTAAAATCATTCTTACACGTCTAACTACAAGATATTTGGGGCGCCATCTAGCGACTATTCTACCAAATTCTACAAGCTGCATCGGTCGTAGAGCGTACAACCATTTTGAATAGAAGCGCGAAACTGTTAAGCCAGATAAAGAAGCCAAGCGTGGCAACTGTAGCTGTAATTGCTTTTGTGCAAGTGTTAAATACTTTATTTACAATTTGATTGAAATTAATTTCATTTATTTAAGCGCATAATAAATCTCACACCACCAGCCACTCGTTGCCAGCTGCGGTATTTTTCCACATAAATTGCACTTATTAACGCCACATTGCGCCCATCCCCCCACCCAAAGTGCCCCAGCGCACACACACACACACACACACAGCCACCCATACACAGGCACATATTGCCATGCAACAGGCGGAAAATGCTAGTAAAAAGAATGCGTGAGGGTTTTTTTTCGGTTTTTATTTTCTATTTTGTGTTGGGGGTTGCTGTTCATATTGCGAGTGTTTTCCGCTGAATTTCCGCTGACTCACAAACGTTGCGTTGGCCACAAATCTGCATAAATTGTGAAAGCAGCCAGTTGTCGGAATTTTCATGAGGCATGCCACATGGAGGACCGAGGGCCAAGTCCTCGACGCGGCCACTGCGCTGACTGTCATTCATTCCGCAGTGCAGCACGGTGATAGTCGCAGCAGCAGTATTAAACAAAACAGTCAAAACAGTTGATAAAGTGTCTTTAACTAGCGGTAAGTGTGGCCTGGCCCTAAGCCAGTGACAGGACACTTCTTGTGATTGATGGCGTTTGAGTAAACTCTCTAACTGATAACTTAAATTCTCACAACCTGCGATTTAATGGCTAAAAAGTGACACACACACACCCACACACACTAGCAAACATTTCAAATGCACCTGTTAACCGTTGGGGAAAATTTATGACTTCCTTGTTGCTGCTGCAGTGCTCCGGTTATGCTCTCTACATTTCCTGCTTCCTCTTGCAACCTGCACATCCTTTGGCCTGGTCTTTTGTTTTTGTTTAGCGCTGGATAACGATTTCAGTTGCTCACGTAGTGTCACCCCCCTCCCACAAGTGTTAAGCTGCCAAGTGCAAGGACATGCACATGTTTACCAACACTGCCACAATCTGTATGTGTGTGTGTGTGTGTGTGTGTACGTGACTGTGTGTGGGCAATAAATAAAATCAACAATGGCTAATTGCAAGCACAGCCCGTTACAACAATAAACAAACACACACACACACACACACACACACACACACTCTCAAGTATTATGCAGGTGTCGTCTAGTATGTATAATAGGTTTAGTCTCAAACACCTCACAACTTACTCGTACAGTTTGCAGCAAACACACGTGTAGAGCCCCAGCCCCCAGGCTTTCACTTTCAAACTAGCAGTGTTCACATAGTGTTGCCCGTTTTTGAGCGCCTAAATAGCTAGATTTGTTGTAATATTATAATATATTTTAATAATATATACATATATATATAATATATATAATTTAGTAATATAATTTAATAATATAATAATAAAAATAACTCTAATGAATATGAAATTAATAGCTAGTCAGCAATTTCAGGCTAGATCTAGCTAAACTGCCAGCACTGCTGCCTAAAGGCAGCTAACTAAAAGAGCCTGCCAGCGTGGTGAGTTCTGTAAGCACGCGAGAGAGCAGCACGTTACGGTAACTCACCACTGCGAGCGAACAAGCTTGCACGCCCAGGCCGGTTGGCAGCTCAAACTTGTTCGCTAGCCGGCCTGGTTGTTATCGATAAACGACTGCTGGCAAGGGCGGCAAAACTGTAAAGCAACTTTGCTAAAAACAAAATAGTAAATTAAAAATGTTTTTAAATATGCAATATGAATAACAATAACATTATATAATATATAATATATTATGTAATAATGCTAACGGTTTTATTAAATGCCAGTCAACTGCAATTTGAAACCGATAACAGTTGCTGACTGTCGATAACGATAGCGCTGCGTGTGAATCGATGTTGGATTAGAATTTACTATGGTTGTGTGCGCGCTCTTGCATGAACTTGTAATTGAAATGGCCGCGACGAGACGAAGTGCTTGCAGTGCGTAGGCGGTTGTCGTAGACTGACGTCGTGGCCATAGCACGTGCTACGAGTGCGGCGCGTGCAACGGTACCACCACCACCACAACTCTCCAGCAATTACAATAGAGCCAACAACAACAACAGCAACAGTAACACAACACACACAGATAAACGACCGCAGCATCTGAGGCAACAACAACAATAATAGTAAAGCTGAAGCTAAAGACGAAGAAGAAGAGAAGCAAAGAGTATACGGAATAAGTGTATAATTCCGCTACGTTGTTTTTTCTTTTCGCTAAAGACAATAACTAACTTTAGGCTAATGTGAGGAGAGTAAACACTTGAGCAGTTTGTGAGTGTGACAATAATCTTCATTTCTAAGCTAATTTGCACCTTGTTATTTGCACCTGGCTAAGACTAAGAAATAATCAAGACTCGGCAGAAGAAGAAGCCAAACAAAATTAATGTACTTACAATCAAAAGGAAACGACAATAATAATAACATATACACACAGACATTTTGACGTGAATTGAATACAACAACAGAGTGTTGAAAAACGACTTTGTACGTAAATTCCATTACTAAACAAAGAATAATAACAGAGCAGCGCCTAAAAGTAGGCAGCAGAAAAAACAGCAGCGGCAGCGAAGCCCACAAAACGCAAACAGGATACTTAAAATATCAAGGCAAATACTACAGAAGACACACACACACACACACACACACATACGCGCGCGGGAAAACAAACGTCTGTGTGTGAGAGAGTGTGTGTGAGGAATACGTCAACTAAAAATATATTGTGTGTGCTTCATATTTTTGGACTTTCGCTACACCTAAATGCCCATTCGCATTCTGTACGCCAGGCACGAAATAAATATACATACAAACAAGCAAGCCACAACATCAACAACAACAACAACTGCCTCTATATTGAGGTGTATCTTTGGGCCTGCGGCGCGACAGGCGCAAAAGCAAACAGCAGAAACAGAAACAGACGGCGCCTGCTGTCGGTGTGTGAGTGTGTGTGAGAGTGCGTGTATGCGTGTAGTAAGATGGCAAATGCTACAGCTGAACAGAGATTGATGCTGCCAGTCAAAGCACAAAGCAACAACAACAGCAACAACAACAACAGGCAGCGACAACCGCCGTGCGCCATACGAACAGCAATTGAGATATGTAAGTAGAAGAAGAAAAGGGGCAAATCAACTCAATATATATGTATATATAGCATTTCACTTTTTTGTAGCATACTTTTCGGCACATATGCAAATGCCCACGAAAGCTTTATGCATATTTTTACAGCATTTAAGTGTGAAATGATGTGTTAGCGCATTATTTGACTTAGGCATGAAAAATGCTAAGCCCAACACACACACACTCGTACACACACACAGCTGTAAGACAAGAGAAAAATCTGTAAACTCTGACAGAGTTGAAGTGGCAAACAAACACGGGCCAGAGATACACACACACACGCACAGTCAGGCCGAGGAAAAAGAATACAAATACAAATACAGCTACAGATACACACTGTGCCTGCCTGTGCGTGTGTGTGACTTACAAGAAAAAACACTTATACGCCACGTTGAACGTGAAACGGTCGCAAGTTTTATCAAGTTGTGCGGGACTCTCTCCCATTCTCCCATTCTCTGTCAGCTTGGACGCTGCAAAACTCAATTTGGCATTTTAGGCTGGCAAAAGCACAACAAATACACACGCACACACACACACACACAGCGGCAGTAGCGTGAGATACACAAAGCTACCCAAGCCGAAAATCGATTGTGATGCTGGCTGGCAAAAACAAAATAACTGCTCCATAAAGACCCTACCAACACACAATATAACGGTACTTTTACCACTCTACGAGTGTGTGTGTGTGTGTGTGTGTGTTTGTAGCAACTCAATGCTCAATCAGGCAACAGCTACGAGTTTGTAAGCCGCTTTCTGCATTTACTGCACGACTTCCCACACCCCGATTATCCCTGGCCAAAATATGACTGTGCCACATGCCACAGATACCCCTTGAAATAAAACTGTACAGTATTCAAACTGTCTTTAATTAATTACTGTTTAATGCCAAATCAATTGACCAGGTCTATCGCATGCCAGACAGACGCTGCAGGCGACAATTCGCAATGAATTCTCATGAATTTACAGTGCATGAACTTTGACTCTTAATTGCAAAGCAGACGGTTTATAATTCAGTGGAAATTTAGCAGTTTACAGTTCACAATTGTATAGTTATTTATATACACGTTTGTAAAGAAATATGTATATGTGTACATATGTATTTAACTTAATATTAGACTCTGCAGAGTTAAAGTCTAATAATATAAAGTTACTGAGAATTATTGTAGTAGAATGGAATGAATACTTTTGTGGTTGCTGAAACCCAAGTCTCAGATTTCATATGTAAATTCTTAAAATACTTATTGTAAATTTGACCCCTAAAAGTAGGCAACATTTTTTCAGACTCTAGTCTTAACTTTAGAAGTAGTAGAGTGTAGTGTATGAGTTAGAGATTATAAATGTGGTAGATATTGGCCTTATAGTAGTTATAGGGTATCTATTTGGAGGTTATTTAGCTATGCAAATGATCAAATACAGAGAAAACTCTTTAGAGCGGACACTCACGGACGGTAGTTCGCTAAAAAGAGGAGTAAAGTTGTTTGAAAAAGTACAGTACAGGTCGTATAAGTGTTCGTTAAAAGGTGGTGTCCCTGTTCGAAGGGTGTCCCTATTCGAGGGGTGTCTGCTAGGAGAGTTTTATAGTTATAATTATGATAAAGGTGGATACTAGTGTGTACCCAATTTCAATAAGGTAGATATATATATACTTATCTAAATATCTGTAGAATATCTTGCGTCTCTGTAGTATATCATTTTACCTATATTATATCATAATTTCACTGTAGCTGAGCTTCTCTTTAGCTACTAGAATTCTTCATTAAATTAATCTGAATATCAACAAAAAAGATCTTGACATTTTTTTCCCTATACTGCCTGGAATGGGAATTTATCATACCCTCTGCCACTACACCCCTCTATAGGGTATTACAAAGCAAACTCACAACTCGTTGATTGTATTGTAATATATCGAATTTCGCACAATTCCCATGTGAACAATTTGTGCAATTATCGCTATACTATATACGAGCAGCACACACACACATAACGTGGAGGGGTAGGGGGAAAATGTGAAAAACTTTTTGCACTTTGCGTAAATGGAAAATCAATTTCTTTTGCCGAGGTCTGTGACACTTTTGAAGAAGCTATTAAGTTTAATCAGCTTATAAATACGCATACATAACGACTTGAGAGCTAATTACAAGTGACTCATTAGCGAAAAGAAATTATTATAGTGTGTATGGATGTATGTATAGGAGAGTATGTATAGGAGAGTATGTATAGGAGAGTATGTAGTATAGGAGAGTATGTATAGTAGAGTATTATAGAGTAGTCCAGGCAACAGCGTTTGATTTTAGACCCTGTACTTTCTATCTATTAATTGTCTATTAAGTTTGTGTAAATGACATTCTGTGTAACAGGCAGAAGAAGGAGTGGTAGACCCCATAAATATATATATATTCTAGATCAAGACGGCGAGCTGAGTTGATGTAGCCATGTCTATCTGTACGTCTCGGACAGATCTCGGAAACTATAAGATGTAGAGACTTACCCGACGCCCAAGGCAAGCCAAAGTACAGGTTCTTTTATCGGTTGCTACCGACTGTTGCTTTCCAGACTTTTTTTAAGATGAGCTTATAATTGTTTTTGGCATTTAATTAAGTCGTGCCTTTTGATATGATTTTAATGAAATGGCAAACAGCAGAGGAGTGGGAGGAGGAGGAGTGGGAGGAGGATCACACTGATAAGTCGGTGGACACATGCAGACAGTGTCTGAATAACAAGACAATTTAATGCCAGTAAATTGCGCATTCGGACAACAGCAGCAACAGCAACAACAATAATAATTCTCAGTCTGTTGCAGCCGCTTAAAAAGCTGCACAAACCTTGCGACCTTGAGGCAGCGGCAGCCTCTGCCTGCGCCATAAAATAACTCGAGTTGGTCCACACCGAATGCCTGGCTGCCTCTCTGTCTGTTTGTCTGACTGTCTGTCTGTCTGTCTCTCTGTACCCCCCTCTGTCTGTTGTCTGTTGTTTCAGCACTCTTTGACTTGTGCTTAGTTTCAATGCCAACTCGTGTGAGATTTTTGCCAGTATTGAAAACTAATTGAAAAATCTGCGCAGCAATAAAATAATGAGAGCTCCCCAAATAGAAGTGATGGCAAATAAATTACCTATTAGTTCTAGGCAATCAATCGATGAATAACAGACTATTCCATTTGCTCTTAATTCTCTTTTGATAAACTATATCAATGCGCAACACATTTACCTAATTTCCCATTTTTACTATGAAATTCGCTTAGTCATGCTGTTCAGTTGACAGAAAAGTGTTGCAGCCTTTTAGGCTGAGCTTGATATATAGCAGAAATTGGAGGCAACTAAAAGTATGCAACGCTTTCTCTTAACGCAATAGCATGACTAAGCAGTTTTCCTATGGAACTGCCAGTTTAAGTAATAGTTATTAGTTAATATGGTATTTTTACAAGCTTGACAAAGAATAATATACACATTTCGATGTCGTTAGATCTATTTAATGTGGAGTATTGTAATAGTATAATAATTTTAAGTAAATAGTGAAACAAATTAGACGAATTGATAGCATTTGGTTATCAGTAATTCCTATAAAATATTGAATGCAAATATTGTGTATTACCCAAAGTTTCTCTGTATGTTAAGCTCATTAATTCGATATGGAATTTTTCCTTGGTATAACAGCTAATATTTTTAATATATTTAATATGTTTTATCATAAAAAAAACGTATAATTGTTATAAGAAATAATGAATAATAAATAATGAAAATATCATAAAAATGGGCTCCTATTAAAAACAGTTTTTCTTTTTTATACATACCCATTATTTGCCCATTTTCTTTAGTCATTTTCACTTATTAATCGCTAAAGTACAATACTATCGAATACTCCCGTTAGTCTCAGAGACGTTCGGAACTCAACTCTATTATAAATCATACAGACAGACAGTTAGACAGTTGGACAGCTGCATCTGTAGTGCTCTAGTCGCTTTGGCATTACTCATACGTTCCGTGTTACCAAATCAAATGGCAAAAGCGTTCAAGTACAAAAATCAATTTCCGTTGCAAACCGTTTTACTATGGCCAGTCGTTGAGCTAAACAAATACACACAGAGACACACACGCACACACAATTACACACACACATACACAGTGAGGAATGAAATTGAAATACAAGCGCTTAATGTTTAGCTACATGTCGCTGCACAGCGTTGCTAACTGATAACTGTAGCCGGGTAGGAGCTGGGCACTAGCTACCTTATATGACCACACACATACATACAAACACACACACACACAGCCATATATATAATAGACTAAAGGCACTGACTGACACAGAGACAGACTGACTGACTACTGTCTATGGTTCAGTGCACAGATACGCTGAAAAGTAGCTGAGAGTGGGGGTAGAGGAAATGGCAGAAGGAGAGTGAAACAGACAGAGAAAGAGAGAGAGTGTGGAGAGGGATATATATAGCTAAAAGGAGAGAGAGTAGTCTGTAGCCTCCTTAGCCTGTTTAACTGACGAGCACGCGACTTGCCCAGAGCGACATCTATCAGCAACAGCATTTCCACATCCTGTCTCTTGGGTGCGTTGCTATCACACACACACACAGACACACACACACACACAGAGACAACTAGCTAGAGCCTGTTCGACCAGGCATTATAAACCGCTGCCACGTGCGCTGCAAAACGAGCCAAGAGACCAAAAACAAAAGCCTCGAGTCGAGCCCAACGTCAGCCAGTCCATCAGTCAATCAATCACTCATTCATTCAGTCAGTCAGTCAGTCAATATTATCATTTGGCGCCTTGACTAATGAAAGTAAACGCTGTCACATTGTCATCAGCTTTTGCCAACGAAGGACAACAGAACATAACGAAATGATTGAAATAATGTTGATTAAGTTAGCGCTAATGATGATTAGCTTGACAGTAACTAAGCACAGCGTAAATTGCCTCTAAAAACAAAGAGCAAAATTGTAAACTTGTTTTCGAAAATCATCAAACATTTTATGGCCAGCAAATTTTGTAATACTCTCACATTTTTTTATTAAATTAAAAATTGATAAGAAATTTCCATTTAAGTGAGTTTTAATTTAGCACAATAATTAGGTATATAATCAGGATTGGAACACAGTGCGTATACTTGATGCTCATAATTATAATCTATCGTAACACTGTGCGTATACTTAATGCCAAGCATAAAAATGCTTATATTTAAAAGCTTTAGAATAAATATGAAATATTCTTTAAAGAATTTTGTCTATGAAAAGCTCATACAAGATTTTGCTGCATTTTTTATGGTATTTATTTTTTTTTATAGTATAGCACAATAATTAGGTATATAATCAGGATTGAAACACTGTGCGTATACTTGATGTTAAGCATAAATATGAAATATTCGATAAGGAATTTTGTTAATTAAAAGCTCACACAAGATTTTGCTGCATTTTTTTTATGGTATTTAGTTTTTTGGATTGGAACACAGTGCGTATACTTGATGTGAAGTATATAAGAGCTTATAATTATAATCTGTAGACTAAATATGAAATATTCTTTAAGGAATTTTATTAATTAATAGCTTACACAAGATTTTGCTGCATTTTTTTTTATGGTATTTACTTTTTTGTATGTATTTATTTTATATTTATTTTATTTTCCCGGGCAAGACCAGTTAATGCATGTCATTGCCAGGCAGCTGCAAAGATTTCCGTTGAATTTTATCAATGCAAACTAATGAGCTACACACACTCGCTCTCACACTCACCCACACACTCGTGACATTTACCTGCAAGTGTTCCGGCATCAATTTCATATGAAAATTAAGCACATATTGCCGTAAAGCTGTGAATAAAGCTCATTAATCTTAAGTGTAAACACTTGAAGTCTTTCAATTGCTTTCCCGGAATTTGTGGCACACTTTAGAGAGCATCAAGGGGAGGGGGTTGCAGTTGGAGTTGATGAGGCAGTGACAATTGTCAGCTGGGGCCAAACTTGCTCCAACAAAGGGATGGGAAGACATAGTAGTACTAGATATGGACAGATGTAAACAGGACATGACAATGCAGAAGCCTGACGGATTTGAACAATGTTCCACTATTTGCTCACATGCGCATGAAAGTTGGCTAAAATACTTACAGTGCCTTCAAACAGGATGTGCTCATGTGTGTGTGTCTAGTACACGCCCAATTGCCGCCCATTTGGTTAGCACAATTTTCTGCATTTCACTCAGTGTACAAATCAAACATGACAGCTGAGTGGCAGGCAAACAAGCAGTGGGAAGGACGGCAGGAGGGGGGAGAGTAGACCAACAGAGAGGGGAAGGTGGGGAGTCGCAGCTGCCATAGACAGACCCGCAGCCAGACTTCGCTATCAACTGCTAACTCAGACCTTAGACAGGACAAACCATTTAACAGCACACAATTTCACACACTCATATAACACACGCACACACAAACACACACTCACACACACACACACTCATTCACTCATCTCTGTAACTGATCGCTGAACCAAACGGAAATGAGGCAAAATGAAAGTAGACCCAAAAAAAAAAAGAAAAATTCTAGCTAAAGCTATAAAAAGCCCATGACGATGACGATGACGATGATGATGACGATGTCTGTCAGTCGTTGACACGCCTATTGAATGTAAAACGAAAATGAAAACAAGTTGAATTGCTGCACTTAGTTTTAAGCATTATATTCCACCAAATAGATACTCATTACATTTGGCAAATCGAGTGAAAGTAGAGTGTGCTTTAATACCTTGTACTTTTAGCTAAGCAGTCTGTTTGATTATTATTTATTGAACAATTACAAAATTCAATTGCAAACAACGAGTAATAAAAATATGAAATGTAAACTGCTTCGCTCATGGCACAAACGATTGAGTAAAAAGTGTGGCCCATCTAAGAAAAAGTGTGGCCAATGACAGCGTTGAACACAGCAACTACAGGCGGCAAATCTACTCATGAACTTAAACTGCTTCGCTCATAGAACGAAGGAGTGAACTAGCGAACGAGCTAAAAGTGTGGCCCATCGTAAGAAAAAGTGTGGCCAATACACGCGGCAAATCAACTCATGAACTTAAACTCGTTTGCTCATACTAGAACGAAGGAATGAACAAGCAAACGAGCTAAAAGTGTGACCCATCATAAGAAAAAGTGTGACCACTGCCAGCGTTGAACATAGTAGAAATCACATGCTGCTGCCGTTAATGTTTAAATTTGTAAACTGAATGATACTAACAGCTCAGACAGCGTTTAAGTAATTTTAAATTATTAAATATATTTTTAAATAAATAAAATATGTAAAAAATATATGTATATTAAATAGATAGTAAATAAATAGTCTTCCAATAATAACCATCATAAATGGAATAACTTTTGCAGTGATATAATCAGGCCTGTTCACATATTCGAATTCGTTCAATCGATTTACTTTTTGAAAATATTGGGGTTCCTAAATTCGATGAAACTTTTTCGAGAAATGAAAATGTTTATTGTACTTACAGACGAAGCTAATCTATTTCGAAATGGACCATATATAAAAAAAAATATTAAAACCGATGAATTGAAATTTGGAACCCCATTTTTTCCAAAAATTAAATCGATTGAACGAATTTGAAAATGGGAACAGGCCTATTATATCGTTATATGAATGAAATGTACTGTTATTTATACCAATATTTTAAGGACACTTTTGAAAGAAATCCTTTAAAATCCTGCTCTTGCCGTTTTAACCTTACAATAGCCACAATATTTTCAACAATTTGAATTGGGCAAAGTTGAGTAATCTCTAAAGCAGAGCCTACTTGAATTAATCACTTCTACTATTCATTTGTACCTGTACCTGCAGCAGATATACCCTTTACTGCACGCAATTACAGGGTATAATCAAATCAGGCAGCGGATGTAGGCAGCATTGAACACTTGTTCACAATGCTCGTAATAGTGGCCAGCTGCAGGGGTCACCCCCACCACGCACAACACCACAAACAAGCGCATAATATAATCACACACGCACACACACACACACATCCACACACACACACACATACAGACAAAAGAGGGAAATTTTTTGCAATTTTGAACAATTTGCCTTTGCTACATTTGTGAGTTGACTTTGAGCATAGTTGGATTTTCATTGGCGCCATTCGTGGCAGAAAAACACACACCTATACACACACACACACAGACACACACAGAGACACCTATACACACTAACCCACGTGGCACACAATCACACACAATCACATTATGTCGCCACGCCAGTCGCATTACTGATTGCACAATTACTTACAAGAGTCTGAGTGAGCGAGTGTGTGTGTGTGTGTGTGTGTATCTGTGTGTCTAATATTTCTTTTGCTAATTGTATGGGCGTGCCATCAACATTTAAGTGTGTATGAGTGTGTGTGTGTGTTACGTAAAAACTCCTGGCAGACATTCCTTTACTTTTGTTATTGTATTTCCCTTTGTGTGTGTGTGTGTGTGTATCTGTATCTACATCTGTCCCCTTATCATGTTGTGCTTTGTCTATGCATCTGTAACCGAGTTACGTAGTATATGCAGATACCTTTTTGTATGCCAACTGGGACTTAGTTAATGGGTTTGCATTTCCAATTGTTGCCATTGCCTTTGGCTTTCGCTTTCGCTTTCCCTTTCGCTTGTAGTTTTTCCACCATGGCACAAAGCGTTTTCCTGGAATTGCTGTGAATGGTTCCATTCAGTAGTTTATTTCGTAATAAAATGGAGAACGTAAAGCTACATTGTACAGGGAGTTATAGGGAAAGGATTAGCAAGCTCTAAGGCTACTACAATTCTTTATTCTTTACTAAGGACCAATAGTCTCATTTCAAGCATCATATTCATAGAACAAGAACTGGGCTTCACTTTGGATCACTGTGTTCTCGTTTCAGGAACTAATTTCTTATTAAGAAAATTATATTACATGTCAAGAACTCATTTCAGGTATTAAGTTCCATTGCAAGAAATCTCAGTCTCATTTGTAGTATTTTGAACTAGTTTAATGATCTAAGTTCTTAGTTTCAGTATTCATAAGAAAATTTGGCTAATTGTAGTAATGATTTTTTTCTGAAATTTGTATTTATACAGTCCGTTTCACAATCATAAGACACCAATAATCTTATTTCAAGCACCATATTCATAGAACAAGAACTTAAGCCCATTATATTCCCGTTTCAGGAGCTAATTTCTTAGTTAGAGAATGATATTTATGTGTCAAGAACTCGTTTTAGGTATTAGGTTCCAATTTTTCATTTTAAGACTGATTTCAGTTCTTACTTGATGTATTTTGAACTAGTTTCATGATCTATGTTCTTAGTTCTAGTACTCATAAGAAAGTTTGGCACATTGTAGTAATGATTTTCTTCTCAAATCTGTATTTATACAGTCCGTTTCCTAACCATAAGACACCAATAATCTCATTTCAATCACCATTTTCATAGAACAAGAACTAAAGCCTATTATATTCTCTTTTAAGAAACTAATTTCTATTTTAAAAAATGATATTTACAAGTCAAGAACTCATTTCAGGTATTAAGCAGTAATTTCTCATTTCAAGTTTTCTTTTCAGTTCTTATTTGAAGTATTTTGAACTAGTTTAATGATCTGTTTTCTTAGTTCAAGAACCCTTAGGAAAGTTTGGCTAATTATAGAAATGATTTTCTTTTGAAATTTTTGTTTATACATATTTTTTTAAAATTTATTTTCTTATATTAGTTTGGGAATAAGATTTTGAATTGAACTCAGAGGGAACAATAGAACTTTCGCTTTTTAGAAGATTCCAAATGGAAGTTAATTATCTTTTCATAAATTTTACTATAACATTAAGTATATAAGCAAAGATCGATCACAGTTTTTGGAATAACAGTTTACATTCTTAGTAGAGAGCTGCATGAATACATTCACAAGCTCAGCCCAATAGAATATATTCGAATTGAATTGAATCGAATGAGTGTGGTGTAAAAAAGGAATTGAATATGCTTGAATTTGAGTTGTTACGTCAATTGCTTATTCTAGGCATTTCTTGAAATTCATTCTACATTTTTTTTACACAACATTCTAATTCATTCAATTCCAACTACTAGAATAAGTTTTTAGACTTTCATGCAGCTTTCAGCTCTCTCCGTTTACCCATTCAACTTCCGTCTAACAAAGTCATAAGTCCTAACAAATAAATCTCATATCACATAACAATCTGTTTAAAGCTGAGAACTACCTCAACTCCTGAGGGATTTTGAGCGTGTTGCAGGTCACCTGCACAAACTAATTAAATGCGCACACATAATTTATGGGGCGCTGGCAAATGAAAGCAAAATTCTAACTAGCAGAGGGTCATAAATTTCAAATTATGCGCTCTCCATACCCAGCAGCAAAACCGAAAGCAAACAAAACGAAATAAAAGAAAGAAGAAGAAGAGCGTGTGTAAAAAAAAGTGAGCTAGAAATTTTACGCATAGCTGCAGATACTCAGACTCAAGATAGAACTGGCCGAATGGCACTTATGCACGTTGTTGAAATTTTTCATGATTTTCCTTTTCTGTTTTTCTGTTGCCTGCCACGCCCACTTTTGGGAGGCTGACAGCCAACGGGCGTAGGGCCAAAGTAATGAAATTCCAAGAAGCTCGGACCACAAGCGGATGAAAAGAAATGGCAAAAAAACTGAGCTAAGCTGCAGTCGGGAGTGCTTGACTCCGAAGTAGTGTTATATAAAGTCGAGTTGGCATTATGTGTGGCCTGTTGAATCAACAAGTTATGCTTAATCAAACTATAGTTGAAAGTTTTTAGAGACTACTCATTAGTACAGAACCCATATACCCCATTGAGTGATGAATCTAAAAATACACACACGGCATATGTAAAAAAAAGGAGTAAGACTGCCATATGGGTTAACATTATTAGGACACACGTCCGACATTGACATCACACCCATGTCACTTTTGTCGCTGGCCTAAGCCCGGCCTTGGCCTCGCTCCAACTGATACAACAGCAGTTCAAGTCCAAGCCGGATGCTGCCAAGACAAATTAAGCATTGGTCGTCCCACTGTAACAATTTCGTTGGGCATTTTATTCCATAATTGGCCCAGGGAGAGGGAAAGTCTTGCATAACTCACACGCTGGCAAAAAATCCAACCCAAAACTCATGTGTTGGTATTTTAATGATGCCAAGTTGCTGGAGAGAAAAAAATGTAGACAATCTTCAAATGATTTACATAATAAAGGTAATTGAGAGAGAGAGAGTTAATTTCATGCTCAATCTAAAGTGGAAACTAACAGCAGTTGGTATAGAAAAATTTCATAGCATACTTTTAGTTGCTGACATAATTTGTTTTGTATAAAGTCAAACAGTTATTGGCAAAGGGCAAATTATAGCTAAATATTGAAAATTCATTTACTTTGATTATGCATTTTACAATTACTAAACTCAGCTAAAGCAAACTGCATATATAATAAATCTAGTTTAATTTTCATCAATTAAAAGCAACAGTAGTTATGCAAAGCATCAGTGCAAAATTTCATAGCATACTTTTGTGGGCTGCCTTAATTTGTTTTGATTTAAATCAATACTAATTTGTTGGCACATGGTAAACTATAGATAAATATTGACATGCTATTAATTCCAACCACAATTTTTTCATTTTTTTTATCGAAATGCAAATAATTCTGCTAATCAGCAAAAGAAACTTATTCAGTTTGTGTGTGGCTCGGGGCAAATAAATATTAAAAATGCATAGAAATTTCATTATGTATGTGTATGCACGTTCCCCACACACACGCACACACACGTGTGTGCACACACAAATAATATTTGTATGCTTAATGCCAAATCCACAACTCATATGAACCATAAACTGTTTGCTTTTGTTGGTCGTTGTGGCTCAAGAGAGAGAGAGGAGGAGAGTGGGAGAGCTCATTCTCTCTCCTTAGCTCGCTCTCTCTTCCTTCTTTCGTTCGTATTTCTGCGACGCAGTAAGTCAGTGAGGACAGCAGCAGCAGCAGGCAGTGGAGCATGCTAATGCCAGAGTGGTGGGGGCAATGGTATGCAAATCGCAGCCTAGCATACCTTGAAGTGGCAGAGTAGTCGTGGCAACAACAACTGTGAGGATGGGGGTGGGGGCAGCTGCAACAACCACCCCACTGCTACTGCCTCCATCACTCCAAGTTAAACAGTTGGTAAGCACTTGTCCAGTTATTGCTCCTAGAGAGCCTCGACTAGGGCTTATCTACGCTCTACTGCTGTGCCTCTGCTTTGTTTACTCCAGCTCTTATTACTCCATCCACTGCCTACTCCTGTTGGTCCTATTTCAACTAGGTCCTCCCCCCTCCTTTGCTTTACTCTTAGGTCATCGGCATTGATGGCTGTCGCCTGTCGTTCGTCTAGAATGTGCCAAGTGTCACTTCTCAAATGCCAAACAAATCGCAAATCACAAATCACAGCGAGCATTCAAATCGTGTTCTTCTTCTTCGTGTTCTTCTTCGTGCTGTTGTTAAGGCCAAGATTGAAAAGGTTTAAATTCCATACAAATCTAAAACTTATTTCGCCGTTCTCAATTCCCTTTTGGTCCTCTCCATCATCTTGATTGCTTTGGCAAACAAATATTAAGTATAGTACCTCTAGTTGAACCACACTCCCTCCCCCCTCCACCCACCTCCCCCTCCCTCCACACTCTCTTCATTTACTTATTGTTCTCTGCTTCTTCGCCTCTTGTTGTTGTTGTTCTCTGAAAATATTTGCACAAAGTTAACGCAGTAAATTACATTCACCACACACAGACACACACACACTTACACTCACATTCAACTGTAGAAATGGCAAACGGAATTTACAGTTAATCAGGCCAGTTATTTGTATGAATGCGGGACTCGGGCACTACTAATTCTCCTTTCTGTCTGCAAATATTTGCACATTTACTTTGTATTATCAGAATTATTGCATTAAAATGCTGCATATTCCATATTATAATGTTATATTATCATTATCATTAAAAGTTACTTGTGAAAAGTTAAGCTTATTAAACAAATTGAGTTTAGTTAAAGCAATTAGCTTATTATGAGGTGAACTAAGTTAGTTGTGGAATTACATGGAAGTGGAAATATAGGGGGAGTATTAAAGAAAAGGGAGCCAAAAAAGCAGTGGAAAAGTATGAATAAATGAGTATGATGAAGCAGTAGTAATGGTAGTGTGAAGGGCAGACAAAATGTAGCAGAAGACGTGGTCGTAGCAGCTGTTGAAGTTGTGGTAAAAGAGGAATTAGAAATAGAAATAGAACTAGAGTAGAAGAAGTCGGAGTAAGAGTCCTAGTAGTAGTAGTAAGAGTAGTAGTAAGAGTAGGAGTAGTAATAGTAGTAAAAGTAGTAGAAGTAACAGAAGTAGTAGTAGTAATAGAAGGAATAGTAGTAATATCAGTAGTAGTAGAAGTAGTAGTAACAGTAGTAGTAGTGGCAGTAGCAGTAGTGGTAGTCGTAGTAGTAGTAGTAGTAGTAGTAGTGGTAGTAATAGTAGTAAGTGTACTAAGAGTAGTAGTAGTAATAGTAGTAGTAGTAGTAGTCGTAGTAGTAGTAGTCGTAGTGGTAGTAATAGTAGTAAGAGTAGTAGTAATAACAGAAGTAGTAGTAGTAATAGAAGGAGTAGTAGTAGTAATAATAGCAGAAAGAATAGTTGTAGTAAGAGTAGTATTACTAACAGTAGTTGTAGTAGTAGTATTAGTAGTAGGAGTAGTAGTAGTAGTTCCTATTTAGTAGTAATAAAAGTGATAGTATAAGTCGCAAAAGCTAGGTAGAAAGTGTAGTAGTAATAGTACTAGTATTAGTAGTAATTGAACTATATAGTAGTAGAAGTAGTTGCTGTGTTAGTGGCAAGAGCACTGTTATGATATCAAGTAAATATTAGACAGATATATTTATACCCTGCACATATTGAAGAAAGCTAAAAAGGGAATAAACTCTTTTTGGAAATGTACGTATTGGCAGACCCTACAAAATATATAGTATATTCATGGTCAGACCGACGAGCTAAGTCGATATAGCTCTGTTAGTCTGTTCGTTTGTCTTTGTGATTTCGAATAGCTAAAGAATAGAATAGCTAAAGATTCGAAATATAGGCAGTTGTATACCATACGCAGAACAAGTTTGATTGGAATGTAAATAGATGCCTTCTCCGCCTACAATTCATTAAAACGAATAACAAGCACAATTTGATATATGTATAGCTATATATATTGATATATATAAGTATATCTATGGTCCCATATTAATCCGCATTAAATAAACGATTAAAATCATTCAAAAACTATGCCAAATCAATTAGTCTAAGCGGATTGCATAGACCACTTTAAAATGCTTTCACGCTCTGCCTTAAATTCCGCTCAGTGCATACGTATGAGCCCTTGCCTGTGGTCCCTTTTGACTTGACAATTAAACTACAATTAAACTCAATCAAAATGTCAATTGAGTATTTGCCCTTAATGAATGCCATCAATAATTGGAATTTCGTCATAAACTGGCCAGGCCAATAAATAATTCCAGGGAATGCAGCAATACTGCAGTGAATTCCACAAATAAATTAATAGTTGAAAATGCTGGGCTATTCAACACTCGCTGTATGTGTGTGTGTGCGTGTGTGTGTGTGTGTGTGGGTTGTTGTTGTTGCACTTGTCAGAGTTGATTGAATCCTATTAGTGTCAATTCTCGTCCTTGACACATTATTCAGGCGGAATACAGTGCGCCAGGGGGCGGGGGGCGTAGCCTAGTTGCAGCTGTTGCTGGTGTGTATGCATTGTCCTGATTTCTTACCCAGCCACCCCACCTCGCCTTGCACATTTCACTTTCACCTGTTGCTCTGATTTTCCCACTGTTTGCTTTGGCACAATATTGGAAAAGTGAAAAACTGGAAGAGGTAAAGCAGCAGCAGTATATATACGCACAGTTCATGGTACAGTTCATATATACACTATATACTATATACTACATATTTAGGTCGTTTCAGTTCTTAAGCTTTTCACCTGCTGTGTGTGTGTGTAAACAGTTATGCCAGTCGACTTAAAAGTTAATTACCGCCCAGGCAAGAAATCAATTTGATGAGATTTATTGACTGAACTTTTTACGTATTCTTCCCGCTTCCTTTTATCAATCTCAATTGCCCATAAATCGTTCAATTATTGAGTTTAACAAACAACGATGAAAACATCTTAAAGGCACTGTCAAAAGCAAAAGAGAAATATCATAATATTGTGTATTATACGACTGACAGCTTTAATACCCAACTGCTGACACAGCTCCAGCAGTCTGAGAAGTGGGCGTACTGTGGGGAGTGAGAGTGGGCGTGTCGTGTCAACAAATGAATATTGGGCAATATGAAAGTGGCTGACAATAAAGCGCAGATACTTATATCTATACAGTGATATGTGCCATACAAATATGGCAATATTGCGATAATGAACTATAACTATGTCATAACACCGAATAGCATAACAGAGATGCGCACGTGTTGGTTGCGTATTACGAGACTTGTATTAGTAAGTAGACTAAACTAGTATTAGCTAATATAGTGAATTTTTGACTATATACATTTCAATTACTAATATTTTCAACTTTTTAGACAGTATATTTAACTTCAATTACTTTATAATCATTTTGTATTGCATACTTTTGAGCTGCTCATGAAATTCAACTCACGTGGCAGTTGACTTCCTGTGGCAGCCCGAAAGTATGCAATATAGTCATATCATATTATTGAAATCCAATACAATTATGCTGCCAGGCAGCACTTGCTCATCTCTAACCCAACGACATGGGCCATGGCAATGTCAATATCAAAATATATATTGGACACTGCCATGGGCTGCCTCTAAAAGCCAGAGGCCAATGCCATTGTCTGCGGCGGCATTTTGTGTGATGTGACCGGCTAATGGCATATCCATTAGACACAAAAGGCCAAATTGCGTGGCATGGCAGTGTTTCCGTTACGCTGTGCGAGTGTGTGTGTGAGTGTAGACTGCATTTATACGCTATATTGTTAGCTATTGAGTATGAGTTATTCACACAGTTATTGCATAATTGATTTGCACAGTGAGGCCAAAGCAATTTGCAGTGTTCAGCTTCGATTAGTTATGCACAGCACACACTGAGAGTGTGTGAGTGTGTGTGATTCTGAGAAACTTAGTTCATAAAGTTGGCCACTTGCCACAGTTTGATTTGCCATTAATGTTGAACTTTTTCCCCTCTCCATTGCAGTTTGATTTCTTTTAATGACGCTGATTAAAACATGAACGCACTCGATATGAATAAACAATTTCTAAGCGTCTCGCACTCCAGCGAACGTCAAAGGACTCGGTAAGGACTCACTCACTTACTTCTTCATATCATTATCGGTGACTTCAACTGCATTTTACAGCTCGGAACGTGCCTCCAGCTTGGCTCTGCCACTGAACTCCCTGCTGGACTTTTATGACAAGCAACAGGAGCAATGCAAATCGGTTACTCTATTGCCTTTGCCCAGCACTGTCGGCAGCAACGGCAGCAGCAGCTCCAGCAGCAGCAGCATTGTCAGACGCCACTCATCCCACTATTATCCCATGCTCGAGGACAAGCAGAAGCCAACGCTCTTGCCATCCACAGCTGCCGAAATGCTGGTAAGTCAATGGCGGAAATCCCCACGAAAATGAGCTTTAAGAAATGCGCAAAAAATTCCACAAATTCAATTTACAGTGGTTGGAAATAATGTCGAAAATCTAGTTAATAAAGAAAGTAGCTTAAAGAATTTACAAGCGATTCTATAGCGGACTGCGTGTTAAATATGAAAAACGTATTTAATGGAAAGTAATTTATAAAAGGCTGGTCAGTTCAGCCTGAGGTTAGTTGAGTTTCAGTAGAGATACGTTGAGTTAAAGTTAAGTTCGTTAGTGTCTAGGTTTGTTTAAGTTCAGGTTGGATTAGATACAAAAGATTAGATTAGATTAAGTAAAGGTGACAGCAAGTTACATTAGCTAAGATTAGGTTAGGTTTGCGTTGATGTAAGGGTGAATACAGTTCCGCTTACTTGGGTCAGGTGGGGTAAATTGAGGTAAGATTAGATAGATGTTATGTTAGATTGCGGAAAAGTAAGATCCAGTTATGATAAAGTGAAGTAGCTTGGGTTTGGGTTGAATTAGGTTAATGTGTACTAATATAAAGAAAGATACTTTTGTTTCTAATATATATTTTTGCATATTTCAGATAATTTTGTTTCTCACAAATACTTTTGCGACTTTCAGATACTCTTGTGTTCTAATAATACTTTTGTATCTTACAGATACTTTGTATATTATGTATAATTTTGTGTCTGACGATTACTTTTGCGTCTTTCAGATACTTTTATGTGTTATATATTCATTCTGAATCTTTTTGATACTTTTGTATCTTACAGATACTTTTGTATCTTGTAGATACTTCTGTATCTTGTAGATACTTTTGTATCTAACAGATACTTTTCGTATATTGCAGACTTCACGGACACTTTTTCAACTTACAGATAGATATTTATACAAACGGTTTCTTAGTATATGGTCTCTTACTGTCGGTTGCGTCTGACTGTAGCTATCCAGGCTTTTTGTTATTACAAACGTTTCAATTCAATATGCATTGCAATCAAGCAAGTTTTCTACTACCCCGAGTACCAGTGGGGAAATATTAAAGCCACAAAAGGCGAGTTGAGTATAAGTTTTATTTTAATGATGCACTTTGCACAACAACTCTCAACGCTGTTACACTTTATCTCCTTGCTGAGCTGCTTAATGCTCTGCCCAATCCAAAGCACAAGTTTAATGCCCAAGTTTCAACTGACTATTTACTGCTGTGGCGGGGTTTAGCTCTAAAAAGGCCAACTGCTCGGCACAAGTGGAAGGAAAGTCTTGACTGACAGCGCATAATTTATGAGATCGATGAGTGCAGTTGATGTTACCCTTTCCGGCTCTAAAGCTATGCACACATTGCACAATGTCGGAGGATATGGCTTCCCCTGCCACTGCCTTCCACTCCTTGGCTTCAGCCTCAAACATCAACGTCAAAGTCGGGCTGCTTAGCCTCCGCTCCGCCCGAGCCCCTCGATGTCACGAGACGTCAAAAATAAAAACAGAAAAAAAAGAAATATTTTTTATGTGCCACGCGCACAAAATCTGCGTTCAAACAAAAGTTCCTCTTTGACCCCCAGGGGGGTGGGGGGATGGTGTGCCGTGGTTTGGTTTGGCTTTTTTCTCTAGTACTTATATACATATATATTTTTTATTGTTGCTCTTGATGCAGTGCAGCTTAGCCGTGAGCTTAGACTGAGCATTTCCATTTGACTTTCGACTTTCCGCTTTCCGCTTTCGATTTTCATATAATATTTTTTCTACATACCCGCATTTTGTTTTTGTTATTGCCAGGTAAACATGGCCGATGCGAAATATTGCAAGTCAGCAGCAGCTCCGTTCTCGGTGGCCGGGAAGCACCAGCAGTTGGTACGTGTGGACACGCCCGTGACACCACCGCCGCCCATACCCCGTCGCCTGATGCGCTCCAAGTGCGCCGCCTGGCAGACGACCGATGTGTTGGGGGCGTGCCAGGATTTGGCCAGCCATGGCAGCAGCGTTTTTGTTTATCCACAGCCCATGGAGCAGTCGGTGGGTGTGGGCGGGGGCGTGGCTGGGCAATCAGCTTTGCTTGTTGATATTGCCGCACGTCCGGCATACGCGGATGCCGATGGCATATCCGATGATGACCGCATGAGTCTAGAGAATTCCGTTTTTGATGAGTCACTGACCTCGACACCTGTCAAGGTCGCCGCTGGTTATCATGCCAGTCGCTACACCTCCGGTCACATGGCCAAACGTGCCCAACGCTCCTCGAGCAGCACCGTCGACTCGGCATACGGCTCCTCCTCGGGCGGCCACAGCGAACGTTTCGCCTCCAGCTCGACCAGCGTCGATTTTCGTAGTCGCTTCTCATCGGTGGACACACAATCATCGCTGGATGATAAGCCCATGTCCGTGTCCGGGTCGATTGATTCGCCGCTGGCCAAGGATACGTGCCGTCTGGAACGTGCCGCGCTCAACGATGTCATGCACAAGCTCAACAATAATCTCTATGCCCACAGCAACAGCAACAGCAGCAACATCAACAGCAGCAGCAACATCAACAGCAGCAGCAACAACAATAACAACAGCAACAACAAGTTGCCCACTGTGCCGGCACGCAAGTTGCCACAGTTGCCCACGAAGATGCCACCGCCGGCAACATGCCACAAGAGCAACAACATTAGCAGCAGCAGCAGCCACACCTCCTCGAGTGACTGCATCAAGGAGACCAGCAGCAGTGTCTCCGCCTCGGCATCCACCTCATCGGCTGGCAGTGGCTCGAGCACCATATCCAGTGCCACCATGTCATCATCATCAGCCGGCGCCGGTGCGGTGCCAGTGAAACGTCCAGGTCCACCCGAGCCACCACTACGTAATCTCAACTCGTTCGAGTCGTGCATGGAGAGCATGCCCAAGGTGCATGCCCCACCGCCGCTGACCGTGCGCAACAAACTCAATCGCAACAAGCCGCCGCCCATTGTCTACCCCAAGATGCAACAGCGTCAGGACTCCACCCTGTCCAGCGACAGTTACTCGATTAGCTCCAGTCCTGGTTACAACTCAAAGCTGATGGAAACGCCGCTCTTGGCCACGGCCCAGACAGCACGTAAGACGCCAGCTCCAAGCTCTGTGCAGCGTCCCACATTGATGGAGCGACAGGCCACAGCAGCAGCTGGACGTGGTAAGATGAACTTTCGACAGGATTCGACCATATCCAGCGATAGCTTTAGTCAAACCTCCAGTCCAGGCTACAATCCCAAGCTCATGGAGGCGCCGCTGTTGCCCTCGCTGTCCGCCAAGCGACTGTGCAGTGGTAAGTGATAAGATTCACCTTCATCCGACCTAAATCTCTCTATAATCCTCCAACTCCTCCTTAGCTCCCGCACCCATTGTCTGCCGTCAGGGAGTGCAGCATGAGCCCATTGAGGAGCTGGAGCCACCGGTGACACTATCGCCGCTCCAGAAGTGCTCCAATGCCACGCCCAGCAGCCTACAGACGATTGTGCGCTTTCAGAATGGAGCACCACACACCATGTCATTGCAGCATCAGGTACACTGAGAGAATATAACGAGACCGTACCATTTTCTTACATTTCCCTTTCCCTTTGGCAGATCATCAATCGCCGGAAGAGCTCCAATCCATACATCACCAATGGCCGCTTGAAGTTCCGCCTCTTCCAGATCCTAATCAATGCATTCGCCCTGCTGGCCATTGCCGGCGGCTTGGCTGCCTATTTCAATGCGTATCCGACCATCAAGTTTGTCAACAAGACCATCATCAACACCATCCATGTGGAGGAGACATCCAGCTTTGGCAAAAACCCCGCGCCCGGCACCTGTCTCCCCATCATTGTCAAGTTCTGCCAGGGACCGCAGATACCCTACAACTACACCGTCTTTCCCAATTACATTGGGCACTTTGGTCAACTGGAGACACAAGTGGTAAATATAATTTGAGCTGCTTTATAGTGCATTAAGCAATCCCATTCACAGGATCTGGACTCGTACGAGGCCTTGGTCGATGTGCGTTGCTACGAGCTCGTCTCCCTCTTCCTCTGCACGCTGTTTGTGCCCAAGTGTGGACAGACCGGGTGAGTGTTGGATGGAAATCCCTAAGGGGTTGACGAACTGTTGATATGTATTTATACCCGGTACAATAGGGTATATTAAGATTCTGTATTTGACTTTAGTGTGCTACAGGCAGAAGTCAGCATGATAGACTCCATAAAGTATACATGTATACTTGATTAGGACGACGAACTGAGTCGATGTAGCCATGTCAGTCTGTCTCTGTGTCTGTCTGTACATCTAGATCTTCGAAATTAAAAGACCTACAGACACAATTCCTTTTTTGTTAGGTCCGTGTATTGGCTAAGCAGATCAAGTATACTTTTCGTTTTCAATACCTCCTCCACCTTGTCCACAAATCGTTAGCTTAGCTGGCAAGCATCCACAATTTAAGAGCCACTTAAGAGACACAGAATCTTTGGTTCGATTTCGTAGTGAAATCGGTTTGTAGCGTAATTGAATATATGCTCAAGGTTTTCAACTGTCGGTTGCAACCGACTGCAACTTCCCGTGATTTATACTTACATTTATCTCCCTCCACAGTGCCACCGTGCCACCCTGTAAGACGCTCTGCACGGAGACAATGCGACGCTGTGGCTTCTTCTTCGATGTGTTCGGCCTCAGTCTGCCGGAGTATTTGAACTGTAAACTCTTTAAGGATTACTCCAGTGCCGAGGACTGTGTGGGCTTGGATGAGGTGCGTGATGTGATGACGGCGTCGGCGAATCCCAAATGCGATGGCTTCCTCTGCGATACGAATCGTTGTCTGCCCAGTGAATACGTCTGCGATGGCAACCTGGACTGCATGGATCAAAAGGATGAGAACAACTGCACACGCTGCGCCGAGGGAGAGATCTACTGTGGCGATGATCGTTGCATAAACAATGATCACATCTGTGATGGCGTCATCGATTGTCCCTACGCGCAGGATGAGCGCAATTGCTGTGAGTATAGAGGGGGAGAGATTAGATGGAATCACTTCTTACTAATCTTCCTTTCGTTGCAGTGCGTCTGAGTGAGCGTAATGGCGATGTGGGCTCTGGTGTCCTAGAGGTCTATCGCATGCGTAAACGCCAATGGTTACCGGCTTGTGTCAAGAACTGGGATCGCGCCGTCTCACCCAGCGCCGTTTGCTCCATACTGGGCTACTCCGCTGTGAATGCCACCAGCGTGGTCACCCAGCGTACACATCGACCTCTGCTGGCCTCGGTGAATGTGTCCACGGATATTTGGAAGCTCTATGCCAAACGTAGATCTACGCTGATGCAGGAATTCGCCAATTGCCGACAAACGGAGGATTATCCCATAGCCGAGCTCACCTGTTCCAATTTCGGTGAGTTGAGAGGGGCAGTGGAGGATGGTCCGTAGAACTCACATCTTTATTGTATCCCCACAGAGTGTGGCAAGGTCAGACGTGGCCGGCACAAGCCCTCCAGACGCATTATAGGTGGCTCTCAGGCACGTCCAGGCAATTGGCCTTTCCTGGCTGCGATACTCGGTGGTCCGGAGAAGATATTCTATTGTGCTGGGGTGTTAATATCCGATCAGTGGGTGCTTACGGCCTCCCACTGTGTGGGCAAGTGAGTAATGTTCAGGTGATGCAAAAATTAGACAGTTAGTTCTATACATATGTTCACAGTCATACGGTTATTGATCTGGAGGATTGGACCATACAGCTGGGCGTGACGCGACGCAATTCCTTTACCTATACGGCGCAGAAGATTAAAGTCCGCACGGTTATACCACATCCGCAGTATAATATGGCCATAGCACATGACAATGATATAGCACTGTTCCAGGTGAGCTACATACCCGACATCATAAAGTTCTTCCTTTAATCTGTTTACTCTCCCAGCTGGCGCAGCGTGTGGCCTTCCATGAGCATCTGCTGCCCGTCTGCCTGCCACCGCCCAATGTCAAGAATCTACGGCCAGAGCAGCTCTGCACGGTCATCGGCTGGGGCAAGCGTGAGGATAAGGATCGTAAGTAGCAGTCGGAACTGCCATTACCAATGTCTAACTATTCTGTTGACTATTCTCCAGCTAAGTCCACCTATGAGTACATCATCAACGAGGTGCAGGTGCCCATCATAGCGCGCAATCAGTGTGACGAGTGGCTGGACAATCTAACCGTATCCGAGGGCATGGTGTGCGCCGGCTTCGATGATGGTGGCAAGGATGCCTGTCAGGTGAGTCAATCAACTGTTTGATGTAGTAAGAGTAAATCTAATACTACATTCATGCCGTAGGGCGATTCGGGCGGTCCTTTGTTGTGCCCGTATCCGGGCGAAAAGGATCGCTGGTTTGTGGGCGGCATTGTCTCCTGGGGCATTATGTGCGCCCATCCCAAGCTGCCCGGCGTCTATGCCAATGTGGCCAAGTATGTGCCCTGGATCCATGAGCAGATGGTGAAGCATGCACGTCCAGCCAGCGAGGAGGCCATACAAAAATATGATCTACATCCGGGTGGACCGGATATACTATCCAAACTGTCCACGGGGCCGGTGAGGAAACGCAAGCCCTACAACTATCACAATGGCAAGCCCAAGGGCATCGACTTCTATGATAGCGAGGAGCGTAAGTAAGGCGGAGGGTGGGAGGGGAGGAAGCAGCTCCCATACTAAACTGTAATCAGACATATATGTATACCTAGCTTATAGGATGATTGATATAATAATATGAATACAGCATATCCTGGAAACATTTGCACAAAGTACAAACACGACAGAAATTGTTATTGTACTCGGACACACCCACACACACACACACACACACACCTGCGTACGCACACACAGACAGATGATATATATATACATATATTTTGCTACTGAACTTGAGGTACTATTTGGCAGTATTGCGATAAGAATTATCAAGAATATATAGATACTATATCGGGGCAACATAATCGTGTGTCAATTTGCCGAATTTATTTGTCAATTTTTTTACAAAGAGTTTTCTATAAACCGCAACAAGCCGAAAGAAAAACCGACGTCAATAATGAGACATGCTCGTAATACCCCAATACATAATCCCAGTGTATCAATATCGTGTCTAAATATCGTGAAATGTGGACAATAAAATATTATACCTATACGATTGAGTTGTAGTCAAATTATGGTGTTAGTTAAGCGAAGAATGGATTGAGATATGATGGATATATCAAGATATATATAGCTATCTATAAGTACCTATCACAGAGAACCCCATACCTAGACGTATAAGCTAAAGAAGACAATACTTAAACAAAAATGTATGATTGCCGCCAAGAAAGCATAACCGAAACAATAATAAAAGTAAAACAAAAAAAACCTATTGTGTGTTACACTGTGTATGCAATTAGCCATTAGTGACAATTATAGACAATACTGAAAAAAGAAAACGGAAAAAATTGCTGACCTTAAGGCATTTGATGGGTAAACTTTCAAAATAAAAAAGAAAAACTTTTGCTGCAAATAAACTGTTTTCGAAAAGGCAAACTTCAACTGATTTTGAAACTCCAGTGACAATAAAAAACATTAAACGATTAATATGAAGTTATAGCAGTTGTTTAAAATGAAAACCAAAAAGTTCTATTTAAGGCAAATCAAATTTAGTTATAGCAAGTCAATGAAAATACTAACTACAATGCGTGGGTTTCAGCTTTAACAAAACTAATACGACAAGTGAAAGAGTACAGAGTATTTAGAGAACTTAACTATAGTCAAATATATATACATATATGTATTATACAAGCATATACAGTGAGCGCTATAAATTGATGTACTATTTACAAAAAGATAATTGAAATGTGGCTAATCGAATTGTATACATGCTTTTTAAATGTAACTTAAACTACAACTAAAACTAAACTAATACTAATAATATTTATAGCCTATATACAACTAAAGATTTATAAACTTAGCATTAGACTGGCCTACAAAGCACAAGAATAAGTGAATCAAATAACTTATAGTGAAACCTTCTTTATGTTTCCAAACTGACATAACTTTAGTTCTTTCACTCTTAGTATGTATACTAAGTTTAACAACTGTTTTGCTATAACCAAAATGAAACCTAAGTAAATGCGTAACTAAAGACTCAAAATTGGTTGTTTCTGCAAGAAATTAACACACACGAGTATTATTTTGAGATTGTATCTATGATTTCCTAGCTAAAAGAAACTTGTTGAAAATGCTTTACGGAGAAAATAGTTAAACCTATCGTAAGATGTGTGTAAACCGTAAATATCTAGCATTAGTTGAGCGTACTATAACCAAAACTAATATGCATGTTTTGTACAATCAGTTTACAAAGGAAAATCCCAAGTATATATTGTAGTAGTTACCAGATAAACAGTAAACAGATACAATTACTATAACTATGTTAATTATAAGCGGAAAATGAAGCGCATATTACACAAGGCACACGAAACTCTTTTGTAAGCGAACAAAAACGAAGTGAAATATACAAAAACTCTAAAATTATACACAAGAAAAAATATATATATATGTATATGGTATATAACGTGTAGTTGTAGGTTTAAGCAGATGTGATGGTGTCTAAAAATTTATACAGCGTATTCAAGGAAATATACACATATTATATACAGATTAATATACTATATGTAAAGAAAACACTGGGCTGTTCTTAAACGCGCATCCTTTATATACATAATCGCACATATACACTGGGCAGGACAATATTATTATGCTTATTTCCATGGGTAATACACACACACTACATATATAGCATGCATAAGTGGAAATTACTCAATCTGTAATCTGTAGATCTGTAATCTGACTAAGCCCGCCTTTCGTTTCCTATCGTTTCTATCATTTCCTGTTGCCTTTGCTTTACAGTTTTACGAATTACAGTTTTCATGGGGTTTTGTCACACTGTACTAACTAATTTCTGGCATCGTGTCAAGGCTACTATCAAAGAGAAAACCAACGCTTAGCTTTATGTATATTTAGTCTAAAAGAACATACACATATACTATATATAGATGTAATAATGCTTAGCATTGGCAAGTGAAAATAAGATATAAATACTATATACGGCATGGAGTACACTTACATTAGCATACGTATATGAGATAAATACATATAGTAGGTCTTAAGTATCCAATCAACACGACACGAAAGACACTATATAGACAGACGATCTGGGGATGCATTATAGTAATGGCATCGTATTAGTTATATATTGCTATGCTTATACTTACATACATACATATATATATATATGAAATGGGCCTATGCGTATTATCAGAGACATCAACAAGTAAACAAACCAACAAAATGTGCTCAAAAAACTGTTCAATTTCAATGTGCTTGCTAAAAAACAAAACGTGACAATAAAAACTAAAATAAATGTAGCAAAAGTATGTTAAATGTAAACGTAGAGAAATTGCAAAATGAAGAACAAAACGATCACAAACCTAGTTGAATTTACATGCAGTATGTAAGAAGTGAAATACATTAAAGAGATATACACATACATATGCTTAAAGATGAATCATTTTGGTGAAACGCACTTGTTAAATTATGCACAGAGGACGAATACGAGAACCTTTTTAAACATGAATTTACATATTGAACTTTGACAATAAAATACAAAAGAAATGACTTTTCTGTTGGAGAGAATTTTGAAAATATTACAAGGAGAATTTATAAGAAATGAAACTTTACATGAGATTTATTGAACGGAAGCCGAAGAAATATTGTTGAGGTAAAGAAACTTACTTATTTTGCAGTACACACACTCTATAAGAAAGTGCATAGTATATCTACACACACACACAACAACACACGCACACATATACATATAATCAACTAAATGCTATAAGCAAAATGTCACACATATTATATACTTATATATACTATATATAAATGTTGAAGAATAAATGTATAAAACTACAAAAATGCAACAATTTGTCTTTTATTTTGCTTCACGCAATCATAGTCTTTTAACTGGAATTTCTATATAAAAAACTTTAGACTTAATAGTAATAAATGCAAGCTGCATCACTTGAGATAACTCTGCACCACTCCGCGCATATCGCTGATGACCTGCCGCTGATCACTGGCACCCACAACAGCCGTGCCGGATACAATCCAGTTGGCACCCGCTTTGCCACAGCAATCGATTGTCTTTGGACCAACTCCTCCGTCCACTTCTATGTCCAAGTTGGGGTAGTGCTCACGCAGCCATTCCACTTTGGGCATCATGTCGGCCATGAAAGACTGTCCACCGAAGCCAGGCTCCACTGTCATGACCAGTACCAGATCAGCAATATCTATATACTTCTCGAGCTCAGCCACCTGCAAGCACAACATGTGTTTATATACAAGACACACCCACGTGCTCGTAACCTCAAACTTACCTTTGTGCCGGGCTTAATGGCCAAGCCAACTTTCATGCCGGCTTCCTGTATGAGTCGACTGACTTTGCACACATCCTTGACTGGTTCTATGTGAAATGTGTAGAGATTAACGCCAGCATCAGACATGGGTGCTATCCACTGCTCCGGATTACTAACCATCATGTGCGTTTCAAAGAATGCATCCTAAGAAGTAGTACAAGGTAAATAACTCATGTCTAACTGAGAAGCCACAAGCTTACCTTGATGTGATTGCGCAAACACTTCACCATGGGATGGCCGAACGTGAGATTGGGCACAAAATCGCCATCCATTACATCTAAATGTAGGTAATCCGCTCCATTGTCCAGCAGTTTCTGTGATTCGGCAGCCAAATTGGCTAGATCCGCGTTCAGTATAGATGGTCCGATTTTAGCCTGAATCTTTGACATTTTCTTGGTGGTTTTACAGCCGCAGCAATTTGACTGCGACGCTCGACAATGTGATGAAGCCGTTGCGCTTGCTAAGGTCAAACTAAGGGGAGCTGGAGCTCGAAACTTGTAATGTAAACAAGCGAAACAAGGGCTGCACAATTTTGGTAACTTTGGATTGTGAATGGCAAAAAAAGCCGGGTACATATTTTCAATTTTCTGATTTCAATTTGTTCATTTTTGCGCTTATGGAATACTTTACATGAGAGAATGTTTATCGGATACTTGGATATGAATAACTACAACTAGAGTTCGTCTTTAATATGTTTGCCTGGGTATTCCTTATTTTCGATGGTGACACCTTTACAGCGCTCCTGATCCACCAAATAGTCTTTAGCCTCCCAAGCCTGTGCACCATCTTTGAAGAGGAATATCGCACGATCATCATCAACCATATAGCGTTCAGCTTGTATGTGATTATTCCATAGGCTGGTCTGCCAGAGCTTGGTTATTTCTTCGGCTTCCTCGCGTGTGGGCTTACCAGTGACCGACACAAATGTCATCAGCGTGCGGCCTTTTTTGGTTAGCTTGAGCAGATCTTCAGGATTCTTACTGTCCAAGTTTGACAGATCTAGTTTTGGTTGTGGCCTGAGGTGCTCGGGCAGCTCATCTGGCTCCAGTGGATCCTCATCTTCCTAGAATAATTTGTTACAGTTTTCATTGATAACTTGATGCGCCACAAACCTCCCACTGGTCGAGCAGTCGTTCCAAGTCCGCTTCGCTGTAATCGCGGATATCTTTTTTGGCCCACTCAGGTTTCTCCTCATCCTTATACTTCTTGGATAATACAACGGGCACTAGAGCCAGTAAAAGCAATATTAACGTTGTTTTCATTGTTCAATTTGTTTTTTCCGCAGTCTAAACACGTCAGCTTATCTCAGTTGTAGTTTGGCATTCACGTGAAACGTTGACAAGCAGCTGTTACAATTTTGTGCCATTCACTGCGAACGCGCGCGACGTATTAACACTCAGTTGGCAACGCCGACACAGCTGTTGCCCTCGTCAGTTTAGTTTTATCGGAGAGCTGGTCGGCGCTGCGCGTGTTATTATTTTGCTCGCTGATAATGTCGAAGTGCTATTGGTAAAATTTGCGTTGTTGTTTTACGGTGCTTGTTCTTATTGGTGTTATTCTGCCACTTGAGTAATTGCTGTTGAAGATAAAGCTATGCACATGCATATCAAATGGCATAGCTATGAAATTGCGAAAAAGAAGGAATTGATATAATTAATGAGGGCTCCAGTCGTTGGCATATGGACACAGTTCGTCTGGTGTTAATTAGCGTATAATATCTGAAAACAATGTCGAATTATTGTTGTTCTTGTAATGCTTCGCGAAACATTTGAATAGAGTGTGTGTGCGAGTGTGTTTGCGTGTTTTAGTTGAATGAGGATGATGACATCATCATCTCGCTTCTATTATTTCATTCTCTCAATTCCATTTCCATTCTGTTTTGTATCTAATGTTTAGATGAAGCCAATTTCATACTACAACAAACAAAACAACATAAACGGCCATCAAAATCCACACGCACATTAAACAATAACAAACACAACGAAAAATCAATAAGTAGCCGCTGTTTTGGTTTTCATTGTTGTTGCTACTCGTCTCGTTTGGAGGCTACCTACAGCCAGCTGCTGTTCTCTTCGGATTAATCCAAGTTGAGAACGTCACGGTGAAGACGGCTACAGGATGGTGTTCGAGGCCGTGGTGGCCGAAGTCCTCAACAAGGTGCTGGGCGACTACATCGAGAATTTGGATCATAAACAATTGAAAATTGGCATCTGGGGAGGTAAGTTATCGCTCCACCATTTCAACTAACCCAATTAGATGACCCCCAAGCACGCAACTGACTCATTTCCCCTAATTAGTTTCCCACTTCTAGTCAAGGTATTAACTATGCCCGGCTGTGTTTTCGTTTGTCTCTTATCTTTCTGTTCTTCTATCTTTCTGCCTCCCCCAATACACTGACCTTATCCTTCATGCTTGCGTTCGCACAGTGACCCAATTTTTAAATAGCGTGGAGAGAGGGAATCGTAAGAGAATGAGATGCCGCTCTCCCATGAAAACTGTTGCATGTCTCGACTGCAGAACGAGCCGCGCCCCACCACATAGCGGTTCATTCCCATTCTCAGTGTGTGGCATCATCCGTCTGAGTTGTTTTTGCGGTTTCTGTTTATTTTTTCTTATCGCCAAGAGTCTGTTGATGTTGACTACTTGAGTACATATATAATAAGTATAATATTACTCATGCAGATTAAGGCAGATTCCAATTGGAACGGGCACAGAGTTGTAGGCAGTTCTAATAAGTGAAATATGTTTAAGTCGTAATTTGGATTATTTTATATTTTATTATACTATTACTCATGCAGATTAATGCAAAATCCAATTGGAACGGGCACAGTTCTAATAAGAGAAATATGTTTAAGCCGTAATTTAGATTGTTTTAATAGTTATTGGGTTTGAAATTGGGTTTATTTTAATGTGAATAATGTCTCAAAATCGTCGACAGTTATAGCAGATTTAGCAATCTGAAACTAGCCTTAAAATCGCCAAACTGCCAGCTCTGCCTATCACACATTTAGCCACCAGTTGCTCATCGCACAGCTGTTTCTGGCATAATGCAACGATGTCATTCTCTTTATATATATTTTAATATCATTTAGTATATGATGAGAGTCTGCTAATGGATTCAGATGTGTCAGTCTGGCTACATCAACTGACATAACCTAACACCTTTTGTAATTACTTGCCCCCACACAACAAAAACATTTCCAATTTCAACTTTCGTGAGGCAAAGAAACTGGTTTGTTTCTGCTTCATGACATCAAACAGAAACCAGCCTAAATTTGAACTTGAACTTGATGACATAATGCCGAGACCCATGAATAAATTTGATTGTTAAAAGAAACTTTGTTTTTATTATGCTTGGGACTTGAAATGTTGTAAGAGAAAAACGTGGCATCCGCTGGCAGAAAATATAGAAAGATCCAAGTATTTCCCTATATAATTATAGTATAGTTAATGACTTCATTATTAGGTTATTCACTTTTCTTCTTCTGATTCATGTAGACAGTTTTCCAATAATGAAGTAGGGCATCAGCTGATAAGCCTTTGACACTCTACTGATAACAATGGAAGCCAACACAATGGCCACAGTTTGAAAGGTTCCCTTTTCTATGGCTTTAACATTTTATCAGACAGATTAAGTTCGCATGGCATTATTATATTGCCAAGAATCATTATTGAGCTATATATTTGTGATATAAACCATATAATAAAACTTTGCCCCCGCATAAAAGCCATCTATTAGGCTATATAGACTTTTATGTAAACCCCTCTCTTAGGCAATTTTATCGACAACTTATTATGAAATGTCTAGATTTTACGGCTAAGACTTTCTTGCTTATCGACAATAGATTGTTTATTAAACTGCAGTTTGTTATCAGTCTGATTAATATATCAATTTGTCCAACATTGTTAATCGATTACTAGTTTTTAAGAGGATATTACGTAGACGCTGACCAACTTTCTGTTTCATTTAGTTCAGTTCAATTGACCCATATCATACTATGTCTGCGTAATTCAATAAATATTTCATGCATGAGATACCTACGAGTATCTTTTTGGCATTCCAGACATAGCATGGAAATGCCGTTTGCATGCTTAATAGTGAACAATAAAAAGGCGTGTGTCCAATTATGGATAGAGTGCCCTTATATAGAACTCTTTTACCGTGCATTTAATATCATTATTTAGCAACATTTCTATATACTTTACCTTACAGGCGATGTGGTCCTAAAGAATCTAAAGATACGCGAAAATGCGCTGGATGACTTGGACTTGCCTGTGCAGCTGGTCTTCGGCTATTTGGGTATGTAAACAGCAAAGTTTAAATAAAAGTATTATTTTATAATAATCATTGCTTTATTTTAGGAAAATTGGAGTTGAAGATACCGTGGAAGAATCTATACAGCCAGCCGGTTATAGTTGACATTGAGGATGTCTTTGTGCTTGTCTCACCGCACTCTAATGTCCGCTACAATGCTGAGAAGGAAGCCAAGTATGCATTCGACGCCAAGAAGGCCGCGCTGGATGCCTTGGATGCAGCACGCAAAAAAGAGCTGGAGAAAAGTAATCAGAATTCGCAGCTGTTAGCGCTAAAGAATTTGCATTAATTACAATTTCACCTACAGTACAAACCAAGGCTGCCGATGCTGGTTTCACTGAGAAGTTGACGGCACAAATCATTAACAATCTCCAGTTGAAAATCAGTAATGTACATTTTCGCTATGAGGATACGATAACAACGCGAAAGCCATTCTCCACGGGCGTGTCACTGCATCAGCTGGAGGTTTATACCACAAATGAGGATTGGGAGAAGTGCTACATGGCGGAACGTGCAGCGCAGGTCTTCAAAATTGCGAATCTCTCGTGCCTGTCGGCATATATGAACTGCCATGGCGGGCTTTATAGTAATTTAGATAAGGACTCTTTGCCACAAACATTTCGGGAGAATATAGCAAGCAAGGACAATACGCCAGCGACCTATTGTTACTGTTGAGTATTTTGTGATCAACTCAAAGCGCACTGCATAATCATACATTCGTTACCTTCTTTACAGTTTTGGGTCCAATTTGCTCACATGCCAAGCTGAAGCTGAATATGAATCCGGAGCTCGATGTGCCCGCCTATGTGCAGCCTAAGATTGCTCTTTGCATGGAAATGGATACGCTCAACGTGGGTCTAACCGATACACAGTTCCACAATATCCTACAGCTAGGAGATGCCATGAATCGCATGCAGCTGGGCATGCCCTATCGAAAATATCGACCCTATGATATACGTAAGTCAGTTCTTGAGTAGAGGATGTATATCTGTTAATGAATGCCTATTGTTCTAGCTTACAAGGGTCACTATAAGGAATGGTGGCAGTTTGCTATGACCTCGGTATTAGAGGAGGATGTGCGTCGACGCAATCGCAGCTGGAGCTGGAAGCATATAAAGGCACATCGGGACATGTGTACCGCCTATGCTGAGGTGAGTTTGCTTCAGTCACTTAAATATGTTTATATGCTAATAAACTTTACAACTTCACAGAAATATAAAGAGCGCGAGTTAAGTAAGAAGCCCCCCGCTACTCTAGTTGAAGCGTGTAAGCTGCTGGAGCAGGAGCTGGATGTGTTTAATCTCTTATTAATCAGGCAACGCGTAAACATTGAAATAGAAAAGATTCGTGACACTGAACCGGCACCGTCTGCCGGCTGGTTCAGTGGCTGGTGGGGCCGTGGATCGGCCAAGGAAGATGAAAGTGATGGAAGTGCAAATATAGGTAAATATAAAGAAATATTACATTTGTAGTTTGTTAATGTAATCCTTGTATTTTCTGCTTACAGTCAGCAGATTTTCGGCGGCAATGACACCGGAAGAGAAGGCTAAAATGTACAAGGCAATCGGGTATGAGGAGAACGTGAAGCCAAAGGATGCCCCAGAGGAGTATGTTGCCTTAAAAATGGACTTTAAACTGGTTGCACTAGAGATGGGATTGTATCAGGAAAACAAAGGAACTTTAGCTTCTACCGCAAGTATCTATAACTATCACGACATGCCATCGATAATGCTATTGAAGTTCTCAATGGCCACCGCATCGCTAACACAAAGACCCACAGCGGGAGCGATAAGTCTGACCGCTGGAGTCAAAGAGATGCAACTATTGGGGCAGAGTCGTAATAGTTATACACCCACGATGGTCAAATCTATCATAACCGATGAGTTTAATCTGCTTGACATATTCTTCGAAACGAATCCCATTGACAAGAAATGTGATCAGCGGATCAAGATTGTGGCCCGCCCCTTACAAATATTTTACGATGCAGAGACCATATTGAGTCTGGCCGAAGTCTTTAAACCGCACAACGATGTGAATCTATCGAAATTTGAGGAATCTGCTGCCTCGCAACTTGTTGGCATCAAGGAACGCTCAACCACTGGTATGCAGTACATGATAGACAACAAGTCCGTGATCGAAATGGATATACTGCTGATGCCAAATGTTATTGTTGTGCCGCACGGTGGTCGATATGAGGAGGGTAAACATGCCCTAATCGTCGTCAGTTTGGGTCAAGTGCACCTGACCACAGTGCCACACATTCGCAGCAGCATCCAATCCCTGCACAGTCAGGGAAGTGAGCAAGAACACATCATGCAAAGTGTCATGGAAAATGCGTACGATAGATTCGTTGTCAAAATGAACGATATACAATTGCTGGTGACACGCTCAGAGGAAAATTGGTTCGATGTACTGAACGAAGCCATTGCCACCGAAATGCATATATTGCGACCAACATCGCTACAGATATCTGTAGCACTTTGCGTTGTTGATGACGATCCTCGCTTGCCCAAGGTCAAGGTAGACATAGATATGCCATCGGTGAAGTTGAGTTTCACCGAGGATCGTGTGTTTGAAGCCATTGAAGTGGTCACTAGCTTACCCATGCCGGAAGGCAAGGAGAGTGTTGAACTTCAACCCATATTAACACGCTCTCGCAGTTCCATTTCGAATTTCATCAATCGCGAGATTAAGAAGCGCAGCACAGCGACCTTTATGTCTGTGGAAGAAGAGGAGATGGTGCAGTACACAAATTTGGAGGTGAACTTCTCTCTGCCCGAAATCTACATTGTGCTGTGTCACAGCCGACGTTTCAGTGAGTTGGGTACTGAGTCAAGGCCTCCATCGACAGCGTTTGGCACCCCCGATGAGGAGATGACTCTTGTAAGCCCACAGGATTCGGTAATAGTTAATGAGGTGGACTCACCAACAACTAGCAATCAGATGCTGTCGGTGCAGATACTAAGTTTGGAGGCCAATCTCATTCAGCGTACATACGAGACAGTTGCCCAGGCCAAGTAAGTGAATCAACAGCGAATACTACTATGAATAGATGAATTAATCCATTTTCTTACAGGTTGGGCAGCATTAACATCAAACAATACGATTCCTTGCTGCCTGGCAATGAGCTGAATATAATCGATACACCTGGTTATGCTGAGGATATGAAGTATTTGCTCACCGTCTCATACACGCTGGCCGATAAGACATCTCCAGAATTTAACACCAAATACAATTCAACCGAACAGCTGGCAATGGTTAACTTTGAGATCTTGAATATTGTGTTGCATCAGGAATGCCTCTTGCGTTTACTGGCTTTGGCTACTAAGTTGCAAAAGCGTCTCGAAGAAGTGTTGCTCAGGGCCCGTAAGAAGCCACGTGATCGTTATGCTAATGCTGCCGATGGTGATGGCATTACACAGAAGTTGGCAACCATCATGGAGGATACGGAGACAATTTTAAGCTACACCAACCCACAATTGACCGCTCGGCGCGCAAAACATAGTCGCAAACGTGTGGAGAGTATTAAGATGCGTGTTGTGGCTAACTTAAATGAGGTTAGCCTTAAACTAACCTCACGCAAGCGAGCCTTGGCCACCATGCACGTCAAGCAATTCGTATCGAATATAATACTCAAAAATTCATACACCGAATTGAATATTGGCCTCAAAGATATACTTGTCCGAGATCTGAATCCAGAAACAATACATCGCAATGTAAGTGCAGATATAATTGTATTTAATCGTATTTAATCGTCTCTGATTTCTTGCAGATCTTGAGCATGGTGGGTCAAGATGCCTTCAACTGTCAGGTGGTGATGTTCAACAAGGATTACACGAGGGATTACAACTCGGACGATATGAAAGTAACCGTAGACATTGGCTGCATGAAGATAGTGTTTCTAAATTGGTTTATCACTGGCGTGCTGGTACGTTGCTCCTTACTCAAATTAACTACACAAGTTTTTCATCAGTTTTTCATCTGTTTTGCAGAACTTTTTGGGTCATTTCCAAGCGGCACAAAAGGCTGTCACTGATGCCAGTGCAGCGGCTGCAGAAAGTGCTCGTCAAAATGCCCTCAATGCTTATGAGAAAGCTACGCGTATGAAGTTAAACATACGCGTTAAGGCACCTATTATTATTGTGCCCGTGGATTCGAAAAGTCAGGATGCATTGGCAATTGATTTGGGTCTGCTGGAGCTGACCAACAATACAAGCGAATTGGTAGTTAAGGACTTTGAGGATAATGTCGTGATGGATGAGATCAAGCTGCAGCTAACTGATGTTAAGATAGCCAAGGTTCAAATATTGGATAATGCAGTTTGTAGACAATCGGCAGGTTCAGCAAAGTTGAATGAAGTAGTAGAAGAAAAGGATGATGTGAATGTGGACGTTGTGGATTCAGCCGTTGGCATCAAGTACACAATCAACATGATGGAGCCTATGAGTTTCATATTATCTCTTACACGGAATTTGTCGAGTACCTGGTATACCGATGTGCCCGAAATCAATGTATCAGGCCATCTGAAATCCATCGAATTGACACTCTTTATGGATGACTATGCGCTAATTATGTCGATATTGAATAATAATCTCACGGAAGGTCTTGACGAGTTTCCACAAGAAGATAAACACCCTGTGGCCACACAACAACAGTCACGCATCACAGTTAGTTCAAAGCGTACTGTGACTACTGTTTCCAGTAACCCGCTGCCATTTGTTGAAAAAGTCTATGAGAAGCTTAAGTTTAATTTTCAATTCGATGGCGTTATTATAAATCTAATGGAGTGTAAGTGTCAGACAAGCCAAATTAATAATGTATTATATATTAATATATATTCTCTCATTTACTTTTCAGCCGAAAAGAAGGGATTGGCCTGTTTTGCCATTTACTTTTTGTCTTTGAAAGGCACCCAGCTAAATAATGGTACACTGACCACCTCGGTAGTGCTCTGCAACATACTGCTGGACGATACACGGCCGGATAACAAGAGTAAGATACGTCAGTATCTTAGCTGCAAGGATTGGACAGCGACCAATAAAAATGAAGCACTTGAGGCGTGCTATGAACGGAAAAACTATATGGTCGAATTAACGGCAATTATAAAAGAAAACGATACTTTCGGTATAGTAGATTACCATGTATTTAACTATGTATTTTGATTAATTCTTGATTCTAAATTGCAGCTGAGGTGCATGTGCGCAGCTTTGATCTGATAGTCTGCATTGATTTTATGCTAAAGCTGTCAACCTTCCTAACGCTTCCAACCGAAGGAACCAAAGTTGATGTGCCTAAAGCCGCGAAGAAGCCACGTGTGGAAACACTTGCCAGGGACACATTACACTCTACAAATGAGATAGCACATCTGGCCATGGGTACATATATATATATATAAGAAGTCTTAACAGACCTGAAAGTCTGATTATATTCTATCTATTCTCTTGTATTTCAGGCACCGCCAAGAAATCAATGCACATCATATTGCACGTTGAGCAGCCAGACATCATATTGGTGGAAAGTCTGGACGATCTGAATACTAAAGCCATTGTCTTTAATGTAAGAGCCAAGCACTTAATCAACCTTGTTGTTACCTATTTCAAATTGTATGTATTTTAGGCACAAGCGCAACTCAACTTCCGTTCCATCGATGATAAGCAAATCATTAATGGACAGATTGATCAATTGAAGATATTCATGTGCTCCTTTATGCCCGAACGACGGGATTCAACTCGTCATTATATATTGCATCCATGTGTACTCAGTCTCCAAGGCTCGACGCCCGAGGAGGAGGGTCTGCACATTAGTTTGAAGCTCAGTGAGATTATCATCAACGTATCTCCGGCTACAATCGAGTTGTTAAACAAGGCCATAATGAGCATTAGTACGGGCGTTGCTGATAAAGTGGCAATTGGGAACAGAGAAGCGGATTACTCAAATATCTGGCAACCAAAGAAATTCAATTCGAAAACCTACTGGTTCACCAAAGTGGAAACAGGCGTCGAAGCGCTAGCTCTGGAGTTTGAACCAGCTCCTCCCGTAGGCAAACAGAAAACGGAGAAAATTGTTATAGAGCTGCCCAGTCTTATCATTGTGATTGAGGACGGCATTGGGTACTACACAAAACCGCTCATCTCGCTGGAGACGCGCATGACGGCAGTCTTCAATAACTGGAGTCAGAATTTCAGTGCTCATGGCTCTCTCACACTCAATATGGTAAAGATCATTATGTTTAACGGTGTATTATGAATTCTAACTTGAGTTGTTCTTCTTCCAGAACTACTATAACCAATTTTTGGCCGAATGGGAGCCCATTATTGAGCTAAACGAGATTGTCGGCCGCAATGGTGTCAGCGAATACATACCCTGGGAGTTGCAATTCGATTTGGAGTTGGTTAAATTGCCAACCGAATTCGATGACGACGTGGAAACCCAAAGGACTGAGATACGTATACATTCCAAGGAAACTCTCGAAATAACCTTGAGCAAGACATGTATGGGTCTACTGGGCGAACTTGGTGAGGCTTTCTCGCAGGCTATTGATAGCAAGGGCTTGGCCAGGCCAGATGTGGTTGCTCCGTATATTGTGGAAAATGATACAGGTGTTGACATCACCTTGGATCTAAGTCATGGCGTATTTACGTTACACGAAGCGCATCGTGGTGCCAGCGTAATTAATAATTCTATAGTGCTGGGCGAGAATCAGGAACTGGTTAAACCCGAGGACATACAAGTCTGCACGATATCCCATGGTGGGCGAGTATATCTGCAGACTAAGGATTGTAGCACACTGACAGACGAACAAGCTGAAGACTACAATCTCTATGTGAAGGTAAGTTTACAGAATGAACGTTATAGACTTTAGATAACGACAGTTTGCCAATTACTCTTACAGATAAGCGATCTGCCCAACGAGATTAAACTGCCCTTAACCAAGGCCGATACACGCTACTTTCCACTGGGCAATGTATTTGCGCCAAATCATTGGGCACTTGTGTCTGAAGTTGCTCTGGAGTATGGCACAACTAGGGTCAACCTTCATGGCGTTGTTGTGGTACGTACTATTACATTTACGGGTGTAATTTGTTAACTAATTCATGGCTTTTCCTTAGGTATGCAACCACTTTACCACGCCCATCAATGTCTTTAGTCGCAGGCTAAGCGACAACAGCGAAGTACTTATCGGACGAGTGAAGGCTGACGGAGTCTTGCATGTGCCATTGCACGTAATCCATTCAACAGAGAATAAGGAAATATATTTCTCCTTGAACGGTTACAAGACCTCAGTACAGGGTATCCCCTGGAATGTGAATCCCTCGGATCTGCGCTACACACAGCAAGTGCAATGCGATCCCATTGATACGTTCGAGGCGTTGTACATCAATATAGTACGCATCAAGCAGGAGGTTTACTATGAGAACACGGATAAATATAGGTTATTGAGCGCAGTTTATAACATACACCTGCATCCGCCATTGTATCTGCACAATGCTCTGCCCATTGATATTAAGGTGTCTGTAGCTGGTTGCTCAGTGAGAAAGAATATCACAGAGAACATTGCAGCGGTGGGAGTGGATAATAGCATCGCATTGGCTAATACCACACATAAGAAAGCGGATTTCCTCGACTATGGCGAAAAGGAGGTTTTTCCGGGTCATGTATTGCACTTGCCAACGGTGCGCATGTTTGAAAAGGGCAAGGAGAACAAGAGTGTGCTTGTGGTGCGAGTAAGTAATGAAAATTGATTGAGACTCGAGTTGGCGGCAACTAACACCTGCTCTTACAGTTAATAGGCTATCTAGAGAAGGATTGGTCCTATGCCACCGAAATTACGGAAACAACTGACGAAATATCCATTTGGTCCTTTGCCTCCTATGATTCTGAAATCAAAATGGAAATGGATCTTTATGTGCGGTATGTGTAAGGAGTTGTTTAGCTTAATGCAGATACTAATGAGTCTTTCTCTTACAGTACTACGAATCGGCATGGCAGTGTTATGCTCTCACTGTACAGTCCCTTCTGGATGATCAACAAGACGGGCTTAATGCTCACCTATAAGACGGATCTTCAGTCCGTCGAAGTGCTATACCATCCGCCCGAGTATAGTGGTCCTATATTATTTAGCGCAAAGCAAAAATTCTTGACGAAGAAAAAGGCATCGATTCGAGTCGAGAGCGGAGATTGGAGTGAGAAGATTCCACTGGATGCGGCTGGCTCTCTGGGCAATGTCATCTGCAATGCCAATAGCCAGAATTATCAGATTGGCGTGCACAATCATTTGACGCACAATTCTCTGACGAAGCAGATCACATTCATACCATTCTACATAATGCGCAATAGATGTCAGTTTACCATCGAATTGCAGGAGCTGTCGCGACCTGGAGATCCTTGGACTGTACTCGAACCACAACAACTTGAACCACTATGGCCGAAAGCTGATTCCAACAATCAGTTAATACTGCGAGTTGATAACAAAACAACGCCAGCCTTTGACTACACTGAGGTCTCCTGTACGCTGCTCAAGCTCGTGGATAGCAAACATGGTGGGGTTATAGTAGAAGTGCAGACCACTGAGGGTGGCGTCTATATAACATTTACGGAATATCAACCAAATGATGCACCTGGTCTGATCATCAATCACACCAGAATGGATATTATGTACCAAGAGAAGGAAACGGGTGAACAACTTACTCTGAAGCCCTATCATAGTGTCTTGTATGCCTGGACAGATCCGACTGGTCCAAAGATACTAGTCTTTGGTAAGGATAGACAGGAAACAGATTTCAAACGTGACCAAGTAGAAAATGTGACGTGAGTACTTTGGTAGAATGCTGAGTGATATCATAACTAATTGAATTGTATTCTCTATTCCAGCTTACAAGATGGTAGCAAGGCATACTGGGTATCCTTCCTGGATGGCATGCAGCGTGTGCTGCTCATCACGGACAAGGCGGAAATCGCCAAACGTACCGAGAGCACAGCAGCCTTGCAAACAATCACCCAGAGCGTTCATTTGCATATTCACGGCATTGGCTTCTCGGTGGTTAACAACGAGACAGGAGTCGATATACTGTATCTGGGCATAACCAGCTCTGGCATTGTATGGGAAGCCAGAAAACCGAATAAGAACCGTTTCAAGGAAATGACCATACGCGATACACAGCTCATTGAGGCTGAATACCAACGTTATCTCGTGCATAAGTCGGTCGATGACGTGCAGACCTATAAACTGGATAACAAATTCTTGGTATGGTGATTCAATATGTACTCTATATGGTTATTAATGCTACAATATTCTTTGCAGATTGATTTCGAGAATATGACATTGTATAAGAACTGCGATCGTCGTTTGCGACGCAGCTTCCATCCAGCCATCTGGGTGTCGATGAAGTCATCACCGTTCCAGAAGCAGTTGCATGTCAAAATCAATCGTATACAGGTGGACAATCAGCTGCTGGAGCCCATATTCCCAGTGGTCTTGGCGCCCATACCGCCGCCTAAGACAATTGTCAATAGCACCTCATTGAAACCGTTCATCGAATGCAGCATAGTGCAGCGTGTCATGCCCAACTCGGAGGTCAAACAGTTCAAGTATGCGACCATGCTGATACAGGAGTTCCACTTCAAGGTGGATATACTCTTTCTGACCGCCTTCTCGGAAATGTTCGCCGTGGAAGTGAACGATGACCAAGCAGCCAAACTCTTCCGTAGCGATGTGGAAAGCATTCAACAGCCGCTGTCTGCACACTTTGAGCAGCAATCGCTATCTGAGCAGAAGAACTTTTACGACAACTTGCATTTGGGTCCGCTTAAGATACATGTGAGCTTCTCCATGGCTGGCTCCGATTCGAAAGCACTGCCCGGTGGGCTTGGCACTTTGATAACCGGTGTGGGTGTTACGTTAACGGATATCAATGATGTTGTCTTCCGTTTGGCCTTCTTTCAACGTGAATATCAGTTCATGTCGCAGCGTCAGCTCATGTCAGAGGTCACCTCACATTACACGGGACAGGGGCTGAAGCAACTCTATGTGCTGGCCCTCGGTCTGGATGTGCTGGGCAACCCCTATGGCCTGGTTGTGGGCATCAAGAAGGGTGTCGAGGATTTGTTCTATGAACCTTTCCATGTAGGTGACGCCATACACAAGCTACAGTTACAGTGTGCTTATAGCAAACATTTACTTGCAGGGCGCTATTCAAGGACCTGGTGAATTCGCTGAAGGACTGGTGCTGGGTGTCAAGTCGCTCTTCGGCCACACTGTGGGTGGTGCTGCTGGTGCCATGTCCAAGTAGGTTTTATTACGTTTACAACAACGATTCGAATAAATGTAATATCATTCTCTCATCTATAGAATTACTGGCGCCATGGGCAAGGGTCTCGCCGCATTGACCTTCGATGAGGACTATCAACGCAAGCGGCGTCAGGGCATCAACAACAAGCCCAAGAACTTCCATGAGGGTCTGGCACGCAGCGGCAAAGGTCTGGTGATGGTAAGTTTACAGTCATTACTACGGTTACCCGTTGCTAAATTCGAATCTAATCGCAGGGCTTTGTGGACGGTGTCACTGGTGTGGTCACCAAGCCAGTGAGTGGAGCACGTGAACAGGGCGTCGAGGGATTCTTCAAGGGTCTGGGCAAGGGTGCCATTGGTCTGGTGGCACGTCCTACGGCCGGTGTTGTCGACTTTGCCAGCGGCAGCTTTGAGGCAGTTAAACGGGCCACCGAAACCAGTGATGAAGCCAAGCGAATGCGGCCCGCGCGCTTCCTGCACTACGATAACGTGCTGCGTCCCTATTGCTATCGCGAAGCGCTGGGCAATAAGATGCTAAAGTGAGTGGGCCATGACATGTTGTCCATGACATTTCCATGTAGCTTCTAATCAACTGCTAAATACTAACTGCACTGTTTAGTTTGTACCGTACTGTACTCGTTTGTCGCACGCTTCTTACAAAATTATGCAAACCCGCTCATCATTATGTTAACCTGATTGCTCAACTCTCTTGTCATTAACCCCTCACTGACCAACATTACGAATTTTTGGTTCCACAGCTACCCAGAACACTCGACCACTTAACCCATGCTCAACAGTAAACTATTTTAATTTCTAACATACATACAATACACGTAGTAAAGATACTAATAGTAGTTGGATTGCCTCTAGACTGATAACAGGTTGAGACGTTATCAACTGCAACAAACACCGACTAACTCGCATACCCTTTAGAATATCAATCAGTATTAAATCCATTTAAACTTTGTATATCATCGCTTGTCCCGTTCAATTGATTGCTCTTGCCTAGGGAGCTGGACAAAGGAAAATTCGCGACCACCGACACTTTTATACACATCGAGGAAATTGTACAGAAAGCAGAGTTCCTCCTGGTCACCAACTATCGTCTGATCTACACGCAGCGCAACGAGATCTTCGGCGTGTGGCTGGTGAGTAGTGAGTGAGAGAGTGACTGAGTGAGTGACTGAATGAGTGACTAAATGAGTGACTGAGTGAGTGAGTGAGTGAGTGAGTGAGTCAGTGAGTGACTGAATGAGTGAGTGACTGAATGAGTGAGTGAGTGAGTGACTGAGTGAGTGAGTGACTGAATGAGTGAGTGACTGAATGAGTGAGTGACTGAATGAGTGAGTGAGTGAGTGACTGAATGAGTGAGTGACTGAATGAGTGAGTGAGTGACTGAGTGAGTGACTGAGTGAGTGAATGAGTGAGTGACTGAATGAGTGACTGAGTGAGTGAGTGACTGAATGAGTGACTGAGTGAGTGAGTGACTGAGTGAGTGAGTGAGTGATTGAATGAGTGAGTGACTGAATGAGTGACTGAGTGAGTGAGTGACTGAATGAGTGACTGAGTGAGTGAGTGACTAAGTGAGTGAGTGAGTGACTGAGTGAGTGAGTGACTGAGTGAGTGAGTGACTGAATGAGTGAGTGACTGAATGAGTGAGTGAGTGAGTGACTGAGTGAGTGAATGAGTGAGTGACTGAATGAGTGACTGAGTGAGTGAGTGAGTGAGTGACTGAATGAGTGAGTGACTGAATCAGTGAGTGACTGAGGTAGTGAATGAGTGAGTGAGTGAGTGAGTGACTGAATGAGTGAGTGAGTGACTGAATGAGTGAGTGACTGAATGAGTGAGTGAGTGAGTGAGTGACTGAATGAGTGAGTGACTGAATGAGTGAGTGACTGAATGAGTGAGTGACTGAATGAGTGAGTGACTGAATGAGTGAGTGAGAGAGTGAGTGCGTGCGTCAACAGTGTTAACTGTTATGTACTCTGTTGAAGTATACCCAATACTATTAATTAACTCCACCTCATCTTGTTTTACAGTCCCTGTGGTCGTACCAGTGGGACGAGATCGGCCCGGTGCAGGCCACCCAACGTGGCGTGCAGTTCGAGGTGAAGCGTGAGGGCAAACGTGTCCTGGGACTGTTCCAGTCACATCAGCCGCCCAATAAGCTGGTGCTGGTGCCAGATGAGCGTAAACGCACTGCGCTCGTCTCCATTATCCAATCTCATCAGGCCGAGAGTCGCTATAGTCGTCTGCCCGGCTCCCGTTACAATACGTTATTTGAATGAATTTATGGCTAATATACTAAATTTTAGATGTACGCAACGCTTACTCATTGGACATCAGTCAACTACCTCGTTTCCACACACTCACACACACCCCGCACACGCACACACACATAAGGAATACATTCACTACATATTAATACGTATGTATGTTTTTTGATATTAAAAAATTTTATGTCAATGTTGAGAGAATAAGCATGAAGATAGTGTGTAGTATAATGCAATTGGTCACTAGCCTAAATGGATCCGGATGATGCTCCTCCAGCCTCCTGCCTATACCTTTTTGAGCAGACTGCTGGGTGGTGGAGAGAGCGGCATAATGGGCTCATAGTTGTTACAGTTATCATTCTCCCGTTCGCAGAATGAGGTGAGCGAGGCCAGAGCATTCACGGCCAATGCCTCTATGTCGCGGCGGAACATGGCGGAGAGATCACCGCTGTTCTCGAACTGATTGATGATCATGTTGACCTTGCTCTTGGACTCAGCCTTGAGGCAGGGCGAGGTGGGATTGCTGCTGGGCTGCTGCTGCTGTAGCTGCAGCTGCTGCTGTTGCTGCTGCTCATTCGCACCGCCATCGCAGAGATCGAGTCCATTGAGTAGATTCTCCTTTTCGCTCTGCTTGCACTTGGCATTCGCCGGCAGAGCAGCGCTTTGAGCCGAACGTGTGCTGCTCTGGCCAGAGCTGGTGGACTTATTGAGGCGACTGAGGAACCAATTCCTGGCCAACTTATCACAATCTTTGCTTGGCGTCTTCTGTGGACTCGTCGTCTGCGATTTGCGCTGCTTCTTCTGCTCCTTGGTCAGTGAGTTTGTTGGCGAATTGGTGAGCGACAGCATTTCCGGCTCACTGCTGCTGCATGGGGTGTAGCTCTTCTTTACCGCATTCTTGTGCCGCTCCGGACTGGACAATTGACTAGACAGTTCGCTGTGCACCGTCTTCACTTTGGCCTGAAAGTCTAGAGCTAGATTGCCATGCAAGCTGGATGGCTGTGGCTGTGGCTTCAGTTCACCACCACCGCCATTGAGCAGCTCAGCGGTTTCCACCTCTCCGGCAGGGGACTCGTCCTCCAATACGAGCGGCTGTGGTGGACACTTTGGTATATCATATTCGAAACGTTTGGCCAATGCGCTGGGACTGTTGCACTTCTCGGGCAGACGCGGTGCAGCGGTGGTGGTGTTGGCCTCGCCAAAGTTATAAATGGGCGATGGCTCCTCGTAGATGCTGTCTGCGTGTGCTGTCGACGCCACCGTGGGCGTGGCATAGATGATCTTCTTCATCATGGGCGGCGTGGGTAGTTTGCGTAGCATTTTCAAAGAGATCTGACCACTGGCATCTCCTCGTATGGCCGCCTCAATGGCATGTATCCACTCTTTGGCATCGACTTCGTTGTTCGCCTGATACACGAACTTCTTGCCAGGATCGGCGGTGGTTATTTGAAAGCATATATCCCGACGTTTGCCCTCGCCAAAGTGCTCGATCTCTATGGCCGAGGACTTCAGATAGAGGCTACTGCTAGGACGACAGGCAGTGGGGCCATCCGCATAGCAGAGCATCCAGTCATTCAGAATGCCACAGTAATATTTCTTGGTCTGATCGAAGAAGAGACGCTTCTCAATGCGATGCAGTTGGCCGAATTTCGTGGAACGCTGCAGCACCAGATGACCGGCTGGCAGATCTGCATAGGGGCAATTGATGAAGAGCTCATGGGCAAAGACCTGTTGCTTCTCCTCCTCCTCCCCCTGATGCTGGCAAATGTCATACAGCTGCTGTTCCTGTTCCGGCTGCTGCTCAGTGGTCACCGATTGCTGCTGCTGTTGTTGTTGGCCGTTGGAGCAGCGAAATGTCTTATCACTGTTGAGGGATGGATTGCTGCTAAGATCGATGTACTCCCGCGAGGCGGTCACTGCAATTAAAGTCAATTATGGCATCAGAGAGTGGCTGAAGAGGCGACTGGACACTTACGTGAATTCCTGGACGAAGTAGTTGATGTTGTTGGTGTAATGGTCGCTGCCGCTGCTGCTGGAGTCGAGGACAACATCTCCAGATAGCAACCGGTCTCGGCGCCCACTTTATTATCCACATAGTCACTGCTGCAGCCTCCATTCGATTTAATGACTGTCATCGGCACTTGAACAAGATGCGTCGTCGTCGTCGTCGCCTGGTCGTCTGCATAGGCGGCTAGGAGCTGATCGCAGCGCTCCAGCAGCTGCTGTGTCTGCTCGGCGGCAGTGACATGAAACAAATTCGATGTGTTCTCATACTCGGATGTCTCCAGCGAGGCACGAAAGTGAGCACGCACATCTGCAAGAAGAAACACAGTCAACTCTTGCCTCATACAATGTAAGTTTTTTCCTCCTTATTTTAACTACAATTCTAATGTTCACTTAAGGCTAAATATGGACACCAGCCATCGTTCGCATCATTGGCTATTAATTTTTTTTATTTTTATTCTTTCTTTCTTTATTTGAAACGCCTCAGTGGCTTTAATGGCACACTGCATGGCGCTGTTTGTTAAGCAATTTCCATGTGGTTCATGGCATCAAGGGAAAGGGAAGAGAACCGAAACACACACTCACACACACACACTCGGTTGTGGCAATTAGTTGGCACTGTCTTTGCTTTTATAATTTATATTTTTTTTACTGTCTATGAGTCATAACGTTTAGTGTATGCATGTTAAGTCCCCCTCCCCCTCACCATCCTCCTCTCCAACTACTATACATACTTCTGACCTCATAAACCCCCAAGCGGACCAACCAGTACTGAGAGTCAACTGCGAATTGACCGCCGCAATTAAAAGTAATTTCACTGAGCAGCAAGAGTCACTCACAAGAGTATTCAGTCCAGTTTACAGCTCCCCCCACCCCACCGCAGCTCTGCATGTAGGTTTAACGGTAAAAAGACACAAAAATTTGCAAAGAAATCTTGTTAAAATTGAAACACGCAAAGCGTTGTCCAGACAAACGTATAAAACCCATATGTAATTAGTATAAGCAGAGGCAAAACTGTTGGAGCTGCTAACTGCCAAGTGCAACGAAGTGCCCATACCCTGCAAATAGTACACTGACAATAAATTGGAATAAATTCCAACAAATTCAATAATAATAAGTTACTTATAATTTCTAATAAATTTTGCAGACTTCATTAAAATTGCATTAACAAAATACCAAAATATAGTATTTAAAAAATCGATTAGGTATTTTTATATATTTTTTGAAGTTGAAGGAAATAATAATAAGAAAATATGAATTTTTTAATGGGTCTACAGAATATGTAGGTTCAAGACAAATAAAATTAAAATATATAAAGAAAATTATAAGAAACTACGAACTTTTTAATGAGTTAACAGAATATGTAGGTTCAAGACAAATAAAATTAAAATATATAACGAAAATTATCTCTTTTCATATAAAATATTAACTTTTCTACATATTTTAAAACACAATTAGGAAAATAAGATCTTTCTAATGAGTCTACAGAATATGTAGTTTCAATACAATTAAAATTAAAATATATTAAGAAAATTATCTCTTTTTATATCATATTTTGGCTTTTCTACATATTTTAAAATACAACTAGGTCTTCTTCTTTGTTTGATAACCTTTAAATATAGAGTAACAGTTGATTGGCAGTGTATATGTATAAAAGTACTTTACGTTTATGTCGCAACTTTCTCCAAAATTTAAACATTTTATTCGAATTTTTAAAGCTCAGAAACCTAAACAATTTAGTTAATTTAGAATATATTCAAACAGACTACTTTGTTTTGCCCAAAAAAGCAAAAGGTCTACACATCTGGAGTAGTAGTACTTAGTACAATTTGGTATATCAGATATGTTTGTGTCAGTGGAAATTTCTATATAGTATGTTGGCATATACATGCATTGACTTTCTATAGTCCCAAGTATATAAGTGGTCTATAAACCACTACTCTTCTTTGTAACTAGTTCAGTAACTAGTCCATCATACCCCACTTACTTCCCAGTCAGTGGAAATTGATTAGCTTTCTATATTCCCAAGTACTATATAAGTAGTTTAAGTCTGCCTATAAACCACTATCTACCTAGTAACTAGTTCAGTAACTAGTCCCTCATACCCCACTTACTTCCCTCGCATTCAGCAGCTTGTTAGGCGGCGCCTTGGCAGTTAGAGAAAGGGCTTAAGGCAGACATGCTGTGCCTAGTTTAGCGGCATGTTGTACGCACAAAAACAAAAAAGAGTACAACATAACATAAGCAGCGAATATGCCGAGCAAAAGACAAAACGCCGAAAAGAATGAGGCGAAGAACAAAGCGCGTTAAAAGTTGCTTTCAGCTGCCAGTTTCAGCTTCGGCTCCAGCTCCAGATGAGATGTTAGTCATGAGTCAATATGCCACTATACTCGTACTATATTGTCTGCAGGGTTATTAATGTATTGTGTTATGCCATGAGTATAAGAAAATTATACGCCTTGAGGGCCTCAGATGAGGGGGGATTGTTCGTCTGTTCGTCTGTCTGTCTGCTGCTCGATTCTTACACATAATTCAAACACTGAATTAACCACGTCCTATATATTATCTAGATACATGCTAAATGCGTAACAGCTTGTATAAAAAAACAATTTTCTTTATTATTAAATATTTTTTATGGCTACTTTGTAAACGAGCTTATAGATTACAATCCGTTTGCCCTTTAATACCCTTTTAAAATGACATTCGTAATGCCTTGAATCAGAGATTGTCATGGGCATATTTTTATATTTAAAGTATATTTTGCAATATAACTATGTGTAATGTTCAACAAGTGCTTATACAAGTGACTTGAAGCTAACCTCAGTTGATTAAAAAGCAAAAGCTGTTGCCAGTTTTTTCTCTATTCCAAAACAAATTTAAACTTTTTAGTATAGCTTTAAAAAACGAATTTGTTTTATAGTATAAAATGGAGTAGTATATAGACTCTCTACTATACAACTTATAGTACAATTAGCAGCTAAATTTAGGGCCTCTCTGTATTGCCTCTTTTGTCATATTTCCCCCACCCCTAGGTTAGGTTAGGTTAGGCGGTAGCTGAGGAATAGACCTCAGCTTATTTAGGCCAAAAGAGGCCCATTGCCCCCACCCCTAAAGACGACTTTATTCTGTAGTATTAAGTAGGGTAGAATATACACTCTCTACAATAGAATATTTAGTACAATTTGCAGCTAAATTTAGGGCCTAAAGACGTCTTTATTCTATAGTATAAAATAGAGTAGAATATACACTCTCTACTATAGAATATTTAGTACAATTTGCAGCTAAATTTAGTGCCTCTCTGTATTACCCTTTCTGTCATATTCCCCCACCCCTAAAGAGTATACTAACTAGAGTTTTTTCTAGATTATTATATAGTTGTTAGTACGGCTTACTTACCCAACAAAAACTGTTCGATTTCGGCGCGTTTAGTAGTCGGCTTCAAGTCCATATCCATGATAAAGCGTTAATTCGAAGCTTTTAGTGTTATTGTAATCTGCTTTTAGTTTAGTTTAGTTTTCTATGGCTTTGCTATTGTTGCTTGTTTCAATTAGGTATTGCGCTTGTTATTGTTGTTGTTCAGCTGACATATTTCAGCGTGTGTTGTTTGCTTTGCTTTGCTATTGTTTAAAATTCACAGTTTACTGTTAAATATAAGTAGCACATTTTATTAAATCACATGAAGAGAGCACTGCCAGTCGGTCGGTGCCTATAAAATGCATTAAATATTAACAATATTTGGCGAAAATTTCACAGATACACGAGAGAATACACACACACACTCGAACATCGATAAAATAAATACTGTATCTGCAGCTGTAGCTGTATCTGTATCTGAGCTGAAAACATAAACTCTCCCACAGCGCCGACTGAACGATACTGATACCCAATCGCTCCACTCAAAGAACGTCTGTTTAAACACACCAAGCAGTACTAGAAACGATTGTGATTATTAATAGAGAATACGCTTTGTTTAGGCTCTAGTCGCTGTCGATTTCGATTCGGATTCTCGATTCTAACAGCTACGCACTGAAGAAGTATCTGCACTGTCGAATGGCTTAAAACAATACAATAAAACGTATTGTATTGCGCTCAATATAGTATACCCTGTAATTAGTGCAAACAAAGGAGTGTTGTATGTACTTAGCATACTTATTCATGCAATAGATTCATTTGCAAGACAATAGGTTTTTATTTGCGATACTATATACGGCTTGGACTGTACTTAAGTCAAATGATTTATGTGCGATATTTTTCGATTGAATGAAGTTCAGTGACTCTTGAGGTGTTTGCGGGCGATAAAAGGGATTATTGATTTGTTGAAACTTTGCAGTTTTTATAGTTAAACTGAGCCACTATTGCTTAAACACGTTTTGCAATGGAAGGCGTAAAGCAACTTAATCTACAGCTGACAGTAAGCGCATCTTTAAGATTCTACACATTTCCTACTCTACTGTATAGCTATGAGTTACAGAGGCTTAGATATTTGTTTAGATACTACTTTAGTCTGTAATTTTTATGCTATTATTTCAAATATTAAAATGATAATTGTGATATGAGTACTAACATAGTGTTATTGATAGGAGATATGCAGATACAGATACAGTTCACACTTTATTATAATTTCATTTTGTTATTATAAATTCAATCCGGAATTTTTTTTTTTTTTTTTTCTTTATGTTTATTTACAGTCTATCTATTGATAATAAGTAAATTTTATGAATCCGGAAATTCAAGGCAAATTTTAAAAAATTTTCTTATTATAAACATAAATACTGAATTTAAGTTAATTTTTTTTATTACTTATTTTTAACAATTAGATGGAAAATATAAGAATTTAATTGTGAGCCTAGTTCCGAGCTCAAACCATGCCTAATTGATCTGTAAACTGTAACCAAGTTTCATTAGCGCTAAAAACTTGCTCTGATATGAGCCTATATTCATCTGCAGGATACCTCTTCGCAGCATACACCCTACTGTTGCATTCTATATTTTGTAATTTATTTTATTGTCTGCCTTGTGTTTATAGTTTTTCATTTTTGGTTTTGTTTTTTTCTCTGTTTTTGGTTGCACGCTTCGCTTAACGCTCATGGAAAATCTGCTGCTGCTGTTGATGACGTTATACTATTTTCTTTTTGTTAATCATTCACTCCACACACAGATATATGTATGTAGTTATGTGTGTAGATCTGATTGCACCTTTGGTTTGCCTATCTGTCTACTCGTCTGTTTGTGTGTGTCATTAAATGTTATTACAAAATGGCTCTGGGCCTGATTTTCATAATGCGATACTTAGTTTATGCAGCACTTGTCTGCCACGCGGGGAGGGGGGAGGGGGCAAGGCAAGGCGCCCCCTTCGTGTGTAGCCTCTGGGGCTGTCTGTCTATCAGCCTATCTGTCTATGCCATCAGTTTGCGGTTTTGTTTGTGGCCGAGAGAGCTGCGTAGCTGCGAATGTATCTGTATCTTGGGCGCTTACTAAGCTAAGCCCTACCAGTGCCTGGACCCGCTTGAGCCCCCTCAGGCCAAGCCTTTGTGGATTGTGTGACTCATCCAATAAGAGAAAAGAGAAATAAACGCAACGCGTGTCGTTGGCCATAAAATATATTTGGCTAAATAAATTAAGGCTGAAATGATATTTGGCTCTGGGCACAGGTAGAACTCTTACTTTTTTTACGACTGTAATTCTAGTGTTTTCTTCTACTGTTTCTATAAATAATAATAGAGTGACCATTAAAAACCAACAGTATCTGAAGTTCTGTTGATAATTAACACCTGCACAGAGCGTTGCATATCGTATTCTTTGTTTATGCCACTGCGACAACTTCTAGGCAGAAGTAAAGGTATTTTCTCTGGTTTCACATGTGTGTTGTTGATTTTCTCGTATTTTCCGGCATTTTTCACAGCGCAGGCGTGTCTGCATTTCCGCTCATTCGTACAGCGATTTCCTGTCTTTAACTTTGGCATTCTATGCAACTTTTGATTTAGTCGATTTGATTTGTATTTCCCTCTCTTTTAATTTAGCATCCGGTTTTCTTTCTTCTTTCTTTCTTTGTTTTTACCCCATACACTTTGCGACGTCGCGACGTTGACACCTTTTCTGCTTAAGCTTAACAACAGCTTTTCTACACTCTCCACAGAACCAATGCGTGCACCGAGACGCTTTTCATTGCGAGCGACTCTCTGTCTGTGTGTGTGTGTGTGTGCGCGCACTGCGCAGAGCTTTTAAGCGCGACTTTGTGTGCGCGACCGTGAAACACACGAACGCAACTGACAGAGTCGCCGGCTTGCAGCAGCAGCAGCAGCAGAGAACCACTCGTACACATTCGTGGGGAAGCCGAAGCCGAGCACGCACGCAGCGAACGAAAGCCAAACGATTGCAGTAGTAGCAGTTGTTGTTGTTGTGGATTGTTGTTCTTGCTTTGTGCTAGAACGTAGTCGGGTGAGTAATTTTATCATACGCTTGCAGCGGGTATTATGGGTTTAGTTATGCACTGAGAGAGGCGTGGCAATGTCATTAGGTCAGTACATATGTACAAACATACAGTGCGTTTCATAATCATAAGACACTTATATACATACATATATCTTATATCTGGTGAAAGCTAAAGCTTTTTAGTGTTTCATTTTCTTAAGATACCGATCCTTTATACAAGAACTGTTTGAAGGATCATTTTTTTAATTTTTTTTTACATATTTAGTATATTGTTCTCGACTTTTAGTAACCTCTACCAATCGTTTTTGCATGAATCCTATTAATTTTATTTTACCAAGTTCTAAAGTGTCTTATGATTATGAAACGCACTGTACATAAGTATGCATGTATGTAGCAATTGTACACATCAAATTGTTGTAAATATACCGCTATGTAATTTGGCTGTAAGTGCATGCCGTATTCGACTAGAAGCGACTGTATTTTGGCTTTCTTTTTTGTAGTGTTTGTGTTTGTGGCATTGCATAAAAGCCGAAAATGCGAAAATGTAAATTTGGGCACAAAATCAAATGGAAACAGGCTCGCGAGGCCGTAAATAAGGCAAGTTCCACTAAATGCCAAAGCCAAAAGCAGAAACCAGAAATCTTCTAATGTGAGCAGTCAACAGGAAAGTGGCAAGAAAGCAACAACAACAGCAGCAGCAACATCTGCCACATCTGTTGCTGCTGCTGCTGTGGCAAGTTAGAAATCTGAGCCTTGTTTAAAAGCCAATCTGTAGACCGTCCGTCCGTCCGTCTGTCTGTCTGGCCGTCTTTCCCATACGATTGGATGCGTGTGCTCTTTGTGTTGCTGTCGGCAGATAAAGTGAAACGCAAAAAGGCAAAGGCGTAGTCCAGGATATGAGATACAGATACAGCAAATAAAGTGCAGATAAAGCCCCATCGGTTCCGCCTCTGTGTATTGCCATTTTTGGTAGTTGCCTGCCTGCCTGCCTGGCATGAAGGACGTGCTGTTGTTGTAGTCTATACTATAGTTCGACACAACAAACAACTCAATTTTAATTAAATGTTTGCGCTACACTGAAATAAATTAGCAATTCTGCAGTGCACACACAGCTTGATAACCTTGAAGCTGCACTACCTACTGATAATGGTACTGCCATTGCGTGACTAGTCCGTGTGTGCGTGCATTGGGTCCAAAAGCTGGGATAACAGGTTCCCAGCATTCACCCGTTTATCAGCGACAAGGCTGTGATTCAACTTGTTGCAGCAACAATGCTGCTGATTCATGCCACTATTTGTGGCATTTGCATTGTTCACGTAATCGTATTACACTAATACTTAATTATATTTGTATTAACACAAGTCTAATAAAAAACGTAATTCTACTTGAGAAACGACTCCAGGCGATTCTGCTGCGATTTGCTAGCGTTTCTAGCCGCCAGCTGTGCGGCCAACTGCAGTAATGCATTTTGTTTCTGTGTCTTCGATTGTACTTTGGGCGTCGCAGCTTTCGTTTTCTGCTTTTGTTTGTTGCTTTGACCTGCGGCTGCTGCAGTGGGTGCTTTACCCGTTTTCCCCGCTTTAGTTGTGGGTGCTGCTTTTTGCGCAGTCGGCGCTTTTTGTTCGAGTTGTTTTTGCGGTTGCGCTGGTAGCTTTAGGCCTGCATTGACATCTTTATATTTGTTGTTCTTTTGCTTCTTCTTCTTCTGCTTGGCAGCTACAGGCGGTGTGCTTGCTGTTGTTGCTATTGTTTTAGTGTCGACATCGTTTTTAGAGCGCTTTTTCGGCTTTTCCAGCGGCAGCATTGTTTTATGCCCACAAAGTTCGCAGTCAACAGCCTATAAAAAATGAATTGTTAGCCGATTAAAAAATGCTGACATAAACATATAACAAAGCCACTGATTCGCTCACTACATTGCTGGCCATTCGCTTTTTTAGCCATTTGGCTCGTTTTCGGGCCCCAGTGCTCAATTTTCCGCTGCTGCCCTTTGGCTGCTTGTTGGCCTTGATCGTGTCCAACTGGGCTATCAGCCTACGCCGTTTGGCATTGTTCGCCAAACGCTGTGGCCGCAACTGAAGCTTGTAGTTACCGTCGGTCCACTGACTACCGCAGTGACGGCACATGCGTGCCGGGCCCACGCAGTCCTCGGGCAGTTGGACATTACGTTTGACCAGCTTGCGACAGGTATTGCTGCATAAACAATGGATTATGGATTGGACTACAGAAACAATACTCAATGCTGACTCACATGTAGTAGGACTTGAGCATACGCTCGGTGTGTGTTTGTGTCGAAAGCTCTTGGGCGCAGTTCCACAGCAAGTTTACTGTCCCCTCGGTTGTCATTTTGTGAATATAATCTAAATTAAGCCTCTTTTAGTGGGATTTAAACTGCAATTTCGTTATGCAAAGTTACTGCACAGCTAAATGCGATAAAAGGAAATGCAGTTACCATTCAGTTATAAAATATTTTATATAAACATAACAATCACGTTTATTTAATTGTCCAGCGTTTGTTTTGATTATCGAAATACTTATCGATATGATTTCACATGCTGACCTGGTTACAATCGGTAACCAGCAAAATACACACCAGCGCCATCTATTTATCGTATTAAAACACAATTGCCGCTAGATGGAGCCACTCAAACGTCCAAAGTGCGCCACTTCGCAATAGATATTGAAAAATATTCAATAAAGTGTAATATGATTAATTTGTAATATTTTTATTAACAAATATATAATTATATTATAATATAATACATTTATTATTATAAAAAATGCAGATTTTGTAGTAGGAGCTTGATATTTTAATTTATTTAAGTTGCTATTGAAAGTACCAGATTTTTTCGTTAGATGGCGGCAGATAATCTTGAGCCTGGTTTTAGTTTGGAATCAAAATGGAATTTAAAGCTTTGCAAAGGGCCTCTCGTCGTCCACAAATATTGTTAACTCCAATTTATCCATTAGTTCTGGATGGCATGCGTACTTATGGAAGTTCCTAACTCCCACATCGAGTAAGACGTCCTCATCAATGAAGAAGTGTCCGGTGTAATCTTTAGCGTCTCGGCAAATGATCGTGTAGGCTGCGTCTGCCATTATCTCCGGTTTACGGGAATGACGTACACCTTCTGGACCATACAACATGTCCACTGCGGCTGTGTGAATTTTTGTAAGAGGCCACAAGGCGTTTACAGCCACCCCCTGACTCCGGAACTCTTCGGCCATGCCCAATACACACATTGACATGCCGTATTTTGCGATGGTGTAGGCGGTGTGCTTGGCGAACCACTCGGGTTTCAGGTTCAGCGGTGGGGATAAGTTCAAGATGTGCGGGTTATCGCTTTTCAGCAGATAAGGCAAGCAAGCCTTGGAACTATAAAACGCAATTAGATTAGATGCAACCACTATATGGAGGCTACTTACACCAAGAAGGTGCCTCTTGCATTTATGTTTTGCATCAGGTCATAGCGTTTCATGTCCGTTTGTAGAGTCTGCGTTTTGGATATGGCGCTGGCATTGTTTATCAATATATCGATGCCACCGAACTTATCCACGGCAGCTTGAACCGCCTGTTGCACTTGTTTCTCATCTCGAACATCCACAATGCAGGCCAAAGCTCTACCACCAGCCTGCTCGACTAGAAGTGAATATTAAGATAAGAGATTATCTTAAAGTGCAAATTTCAAGTGTACATATACTTACTCTCCTCTGCGGCCGTATAGATAGTGCCTGGTAATTTTGGATGCGGATCGGCTGTTTTGGCAGCAATTACGATGTTTGCTCCATCTCGAGCTGCCTTCAAAGCGATGGCTTTGCCAATGCCTCTCGAGGCTCCGGTGATAAAAATAGTTTTACCCTTTAATTTGCTGCATAAATGTGCCTCGTTAATATATTTAAATCAGTTAAATTATTTACTTACCCGTTGTTCTTCATTGGACTTGGCACTGGAGTGAAGTGGTACAACGCAATTGTCGCTAGATGGCGCCTGTTGCTGCATGAAATACTGCATTTGTGAGCGATAGCTAAAAATTAAGTGTGCTGTTTTTTTTTAATATTTTAAAATCTTAGTAAGCATTTTAATAAAGTTTTGTGACTAATTGTAATTAATGCAAAGCAATCACTGCCATCATTCTAATAAAGTTTTGTAATTGATTGTGTTTTACAAAAGTGTTTCAAATAAATTCAACGATAGTTGTTATTCGCAAATTGCTGCTGCGTGCAACCCTGAGTAATAAGTTTATTGTCCAGCCCTGCAGAAAAGAAAACAATTTTTGCCGGCAAGGAAATAGTAGAAAGCCTAGTTCTAATTTAAATTCCTATTAAATAATAAAAATATGAACTCTTGCAGAATAAAATGGAAGATGGAGCTAAAGAGGCGGCCGCTGAAGAGGCTTCAGCGCACGATTATATAGAGCTCAAAACTAAGGAGGATTTAGAGGCTCTAGAGCAGAAACAGATTTTCACATACATTGAAAAGTTGCATGGAATTATCAGGAAATACGACAACAAGATTGCAATATACAAACAGAAACTAAAGCACTTTGTGAGCAGCAAGTAGTGGAATAAGGTCTAATATTATACCAACTTATATTTCCAATTTACAGATTAACAAGGAGTGTAAGAGCTATGCCGAAAAGTGCACACAAGTAGCCAATGGTGACCTGGGTGTCAATACCAAAGACCTGAAGAATGAAACTAACGAGCAGGGAGAACAAGAACGTGAGTAATTGAAGGCAACACAATCAGTTTATTTCTATTAAATGCAACAAGACAATATTCATGGAAAACTCATTTGGTTTGGCTGGCTACAGCTGCAACTAGTGCCGCTCCCCGTCCAGAACCGTCCTCAGACAACATAATATCAAACTCCTTGTCAGATTTCACCAACTTGTGCATTGTCTCCCTTATATACGCATCGAAGTTGGGATGAAAGCGGTACACAGATCCATCGATACCAACAACAACTCTACGATCATTGATTCTATTAATGAGTCCACTGATCCCAATGGCAACCAGCGAAGCAGCACGTTTGGCCACGCACTCGCAGATGTACCTCAGCTTCTGGCAGTCTTCAACGGCTGCCTTCTCCAATCCGAACAGTTGCTTGATAATGCGTCTGGTGTTTTCGAAAGCTGGAAATGAATCCTGCTCGATCTCAGATATGTGTTTCGTCTCAAAGATATCGCTTCTTTGCAGTGTGGCAGCGTATTCTGTGCGCTTGTTGCTCATCTTGAAGATGATATTCCGTTCGACAGCACGCATCAACACAAGACGCACCAGTTCTCCCAGGTACATGCCTGAGGTCATCTTCTCGAACAGCTGCTGGCCACGGTTGATTGAGTTGGTGTCCACCACGACATCGTAATCCGTGCGCACGAAGTTCAGCTGTCCACTCTCGCCAAAGGCTCCCCACTCTATGTTGATGATGACTTGTTCCTTGCTCTGCTTGAACTGCGGCTCCAGCAGATCGACATTATCCACATGCTCCACATAGCAGGCATTGCAGCCGGTGCCCACAATGACGCCCACTCGACAATCGGGATTGCGGTGTGCACAGGACATTAGCGTGCCGGTGGTATCATTGAGCAGAGCAACAACAGCGATATCCGCGTCACCACGACGTTCAATAGCCTCGTGCAGCAGACGACCCACATCCTCACCTTCCACGCCAGGACAACTGTAGCCCTTGGTCCAACGTGTCAGCACCGCCTCTTTAAGGCCAACCTGGGCGCAGGGAAACGAGAAAGTGAATCCTAGCGGCAAGTAGGCGTTCTTCATGTCGTGCTTCTCCACAAACTTGGCCAGACACTGGGCAATGTGATCGAAGAGTTCCTCACCAGGTCCAACCATTAGCTCCTTAGCCACTGGATAGATCTGTGACTCGACCGTTGCATCATGATGACCTTTAAGGGAGACGAGCAGAACACGGAAATTGGTGCCACCCAAATCCAAGGCCAAATACTTGCCCATCTCATCACCCGTGGGCAAATCCTGCACATATGTGGGAAAGCATTTCGTATTGGCCTGTGCGTGTGTTGAACTTCTCAGACCTTTGGCTATTTCACTGCAGAAACGGCTGTAAACCTCTTGCATCTGATAGTCGCTGAGCACAAAGGGTTGCATAAGCTCTCGCACCTCAATGTCCAACATTCTGTGTTCCTATATGCGTTGCTTTATTCCAAGTTCAATCTAACCGATTGCCACGACCGATGAGTAACGACTAGCTGCCGGGCACAAAACCAGGCACCTGTCTCACGGGCAAAAGCGTCGCCAACCTCAGCGTCAACGTCGACATCGGCATCGACTTCGACTTGCATTGCACCTGATAAGAAATTGCTGAAATGTTCCTAGTGCATTTCAGATCAGACGTAGTTGGCAAGTGCGACTAATCTTTGCATCAGTTTAGAAAAATACAAACAAACACTAAGGCCTAAACTAACTAAGAAAATGCGCTGTGTAAGCTAGAGGTAGAATATCTACCTGTAGTCCGACTTGTTGAGTGCTTGAGTTAGCATCGAGTTTTGATATTGGAAGAAGAGTGTGGATACAGATGATGGGTACAAAACTAGAACTACTTTAAGTTCAGTTTCAATACAAAATATATGGTAAAGAGTGGCAAAGTTTTCATTTAGTCTAACGTCCCTCTGAGTGCTCAAAGTATAGCATTAAAATCCCATTAGATTTAACAAATTATTTACAATATTTAGTTGATAATACATACTATATAGCCGCACAGCGATATCAGTCAAACTGCAATGGCTTATAGCAAATTCTTGTCATTAAATTCCTTTATGGGGCCCATCGTAAACCGTCTATCTTAGTGAGCAGCACATCCGCTGACATTATAAAATTATTATATGTATTATAGAACTCACAGTTGTGCGCGTCAAGCGTTGGGCAGATAGATTAGCGCCAGTTACACTCTCGCATGATGTAAGCAGCAAAAGGGAAACATTTAAGCTGTGTTTATTTATATAATCACATACTTATCAACTTACTTTCTTTCCTTGCAGTTTCGGCCACGGATGCCTTTAGTTTCGTGGATGAAATGCGTCAGGCGGCAAAGCATGCGGAGAATCTGAATAACTTTGTGTATGAGCCCACATCTGGCATGTACTACGATCCCAAGACGGGCTATTACTACAATGCGGTAAATATACAAATTACAACAGAACGTAATCTTTATGACGTACCTCGTACTGTTGTGGGGTTATCGCTGTTGAACCTACATCAATGCTCTAACACCAACAGAAACTTAATAGTCTTACTTACTTCCTTCTAGGAATACGGCCTTTACTATGACGGCAACACGGGCTGTTACTACAGCTACGATCAGGCGAAAGACTCCTATGAGTTTCACTCCCAGGTGCAGGTACAGCAAGTGTACATCATTGATTGATATGATTAATTACGTTTCTTTCTACTCCTTCCTTCCGTCCTTTGAATTGCAAGTGTGGGCAGCGTGAGAGCCTCGATCACTGCGATAGTACTAGTAGCCTTTTAGCACGTTTTCGCAAACTAAGCATAGACCGAATGCGTAGTAATGCATTAGGTAAGAGTTAAGACCCAGAATGTGCGATAAAAACGCGGATTTTCTTTTCTTGATGGTTTCAGGCCAGCGATCAGCAGCAGAAGCAGGACGAGGAGAATGAGGATAATACGCTGCATGATAACGTAGAGTTTGATGAATCCGGTGGTGTCATAACGGACAAGAACACTTTGCAGCAGATCAGGGAGGAGAAGCAAAAGATCAAAAAAGAAGAGGCAAGAATCAAACGAAAGTCAAAGAAGAACCTAAAGAAAAAAGCTAAAAAGAAAGCCGCCACTGAACGAAGGAAACAACGAGGTTACGACAGTGTTGACGATGATTATGATAACGAGCATAGTCGGAAGCGAGCTCGTAGAGCTCTAGACGTAGAGGACGGTGAACTGTCGCAATCATCGAGCAGCTCTAGCTCCGCTTCCAGCGACAAGGAGAGCAGCAACACGGACAGCAGTGTGCCCATCTTCAAGGCCTCCGGTCCCTTTCAAGGCAAGGAAAAGAGATCCGCGCTTTTTATCGTACACTTCATACACACACTAAACCCTTATAATATTTCCTTGACATCCACAGACATTGCCAAAAAGTATCCGCCTTCGTTAAGGATTATTGTGCAGGATACCAATGTGCAGGAGTTGAAGGTGGGCAGCCTGCATCTGATTACCTACAAGGGAGGTTCGTTGGGTCGTGAAGGAGCTCATGATGTCATCATACCAGATGTGAATGTGAGCAAGTGCCACTTGAACTTCCACTACGATACCAAGCAGAGCGTTTACAAGTGCCGTGATCTCGGCTCCCGCAATGGCACGATGCTCAATGGAATGCGCATGTCCGAGTCGAAGGTGGCAAGCGATACGCTGGATCTGGTGCACGGCAGCATCCTTAACATAGGCCAGACTAAGCTCCTGTGTCATGTGCACGAAGGCAACAGCACGTGCGGCTTATGTGAGCCGGGATTACTGATTGAAACGCCAGCTCCAGCAGCCGCAACAGCTGCAGCAAGTGCCAATGTGTTGTCGCACAAAGAGCAGCTAAAGAAGCTGCAGAAGAAGTACGGCCTGGAGAATGAAAGTGAGTGAAGCTGTTAACATTTTTATTTTATATTTTTATTGAATGTATTCTTTGTCATGTCCACAGAGTTTGTGGAGTCTGCTGGCAATGCTAATCCCAACTACAACGATCGCAGCGCTCAGAGGCGCATCAAAGTGGGCAGCAGCACGGACAAGGAGAAGACTGAGGTGGCCTGTGTGAATACGTGAGTTTAGCCGCAGGATTCGTTATCCATTTCATACTTTAAACTCTATTATCTTTCACAGTGAAATTGCCAGCTCCAATAAAGGCTTCAAAATGCTGAGTAAATTAGGTTGGCAAAAGGGCGATACACTTGGTAAAAGCAATCAGGGATTACTGGCGCCGGTAAGTAGTGGGATTAGTTCACCTTCTACAGTAATCTAATTACGGTTTCTCTTTTGGCAGATCAATGTGGTGGGCAACGAGGGCACCACCGGCCTGGGCAATGAGCAACCCGTCTCCTCCACTGCCAGTCGTCCGGTGGATAAGCGTAAGCTGGCCAATCTGAAGATTACACAGGCGCGTTATCAGCGTGCCAGTGATATATTCGTCTTATCCGATGACAGTGATTAGGCTCCAGAGTTAAGTTTGAAACACATTTAATTAACAATTACTCATACATTATATGTTGTCATAATAATATTTATAGATGTATGTATGTATATATATCGATATGAATATACGAAACGTATACGTATATGTTATGCAATTAGAAAATCCTGCTATTTAAGGTTAAGCTATCAGTTATCAGTCAATTAATTAATTTAGCTTCGCTAATAAATACGACACAAACGAAAAAAAAAGAAAAAAAAATGTATAAAAAATAATAAGTTACATTTATTTAAAAATCTAAATAAATAAAGTACAAATGCGCCAATTTGTATAAATTAGTTATGAATTAGTTTGATAATTAATACAAAAGCCTCTTAAGATATGTGTTGTCATCTTTCTTCTCTTCAGTTGTTCTATAAGAAATAGCTGTAAGTTAGTCCTGTTTATTGTTGCTGCTTATAGTATGTATGTATGTATGTATGTCTGTATATCTGTGCTATATCTTTATAACTGTCTGCTTAATGGAAAGTCGTGTGTGGCAGCAAAGTAAAGCGAACAACGAGAACTCTTTGGATGTTGGAACTACACAGAAATGCGCTCTATATACGCTCTATATAGATATCTATAGTTAGGTGTGTATACGTGTATGCTAATGTGATTTAGTTGTAGATTAAATATTTTTGCTAATTTCATCTAACAGACGCCCGTCGATCGCACGCCAATGAAGTAACCGGTGGCACAGGAGTCCTTACGCATCTCGCACCACGAATTATACGTATGATTGTTGTGGCCACAGATTTTATCCGTACGGAATGGCTGCAAGGTGTGTATATGGATTAATTGATTAATTGATGTAAGCCAGCTTAAGCTGAGGCCTCACCGTTCGCTGCTGTTTGCGTGCGCATTTGTAGCGACAGGAGACACAGCGTGGCATATGCGTCTGCAGGTCCACGAGGCACGTATCCTTGGGACCACACTTGATGTCCGCACAGGTGACGCGGTCGGCTGCAACGAGCACAAAGGTAAAATAAACAAAAACAATAAAAACCTATATTTTACGAGAGTCATTTAAAGCAGCTCAAAGAGCACAAACGCAAACTTAAACTTGAAATATTCGCCTGCTTTTATGTATGTCTGTTCGGTTTAATGGTCCCCCTGTGTGCATATATATCCTGGCCAAAAAATCATGTGAACTCTGGCAGGTGTTGTCAGTTACCAGTTACCAGTTGCCTCCACTGAGATTTGTGAGTGGAGCACTGGCAGCTGGCAGTTGAGCCACTAAAATTTGCTGTCTGCATTTTTTCGGTTTTCTTTTTTATTGGCGAACATTATAAGAGGTCTTGAGTTGAGCATACTAACAAAATGATATGATAGTTAGTAGGCTTTGGTCTATCTTTAGTTTAGTCTATGTTATGGTAGAGTTATACTATCTTTTAATTGGAAATATTGGCCTAGACTAGAGATATTCCTAATATATCTAAATAGGTATCATATAGATGGTCAATAACACTAGCTAAAAGCTAGATTGCAGCTTAAACCAAATCAATTTTATATACATTTTATTTCGGATCACAATGGAAGCTAATTTATCTAATCAGAGAGTCTTTTATGGACTCAGTCTAACCTCAAATTCAGCAAACATCGAAAAGGCATAATATTATTTATATTACTAGCAACAATTTCTAAATATATTTCATTTATAGCTTTGCTAGTAAAGCTAGGTTTTTGTCTATGTTTAGTAAGAGCAGGGCTGTCGTAGAGTTATACTCTTGCTTAATTGCCTAGACTAGAAATATTGGTAGTATATATAATAACACTAGGTAAAAGTTTGATTGTAGCTTAAATCAAATAGATGTCATATACATATTATACATTTTATTTTCGGACCACTCACAATGAAGCTAATTCATCTAATCAGGGAGTCTTTTATGGGCTCAGTCTAACCTCAAATTCAGCAGACTTCGAAAAGGCTTAACATTATTTATACCTCAGTAAAAAGAAATTTTAGTGATATTTTTTCTAAATAGGTAGTTGATTTAGAAATTTAATGGATGCATTATTTATTTAGTTATTCTTATTTTTATTAATATAGAATTATTTGTAAAGTTGATATCTGTGCAAAATTTGAAATAACGAAGAATTTAAAGGAACTTACTATAAATTTAATTTATTATTTGTTAGTAAATGACTTTATTTAAATAATTAAGCACAATCATCTAGATATTATGCTTTTTTTTTACACCATCAGTTCATTCTAATTCATCTAATCATGGGCTCAGTCTAACCTCAAATTCAGCAGACTTCGAAAAAATTTGTAACTTTATCTAAATAATTAAGCACAGTCATCTAGATATTATGCCTTTAAATTTCAGCATCAGTTAATTCTAATTCATCTAATCAGGGAGTCTTTTATGGGCTCAATCTAACCTCAAATTTAGTAGACTTCGATAAGGCCTTACATTATTTATATTACTATACATTTCTTTATAACAAATTTCATTTATTGCTTGGATAGATAAACTCATGACTTTATTTAAACAATTAAGCACAATCGTATACATATTATGCCTTTTAATACTCATACTAGTTAAATATGCCTTCTAACTACACTAGTTACACTCAGTTAGTCAGCGCAACTTTTAGTCATCATTATGCAGGCTGGAACATCGCTTACAGCTGTTTTTCGGTTCTATTTCAAATGGGGTGTTCTGCTTGTTGTTGTTGTTGTTGTTGTTGCTGTTCTCCCGGCAGAGTGCAATTTCGTATGCTGGCACATTATTCACACCACAGGCCATGACAATATATACGCGCGCATAAATACAATGTAGTATGTATGAGGAGGAGGAGGGACCGCCCCATGTTCGACATGCGCAAGACGGTAGCCAAGTGGCACATGTTGCCGACTGGACAAGAGGCAAACGGCAGCCAAGCGGCGCAGTCGCAGTCGCAGACACACACACACACACACACGCACACACTCATACGTAGTATATCTTGAACATGATCTTCGGCTTGGCGGCAGTTGCGACTTTGGCAGCAATGTTACAAAATGCCCTGTGGGGAAAATAATATGAGCAATTGCTTAACGCAGGGCATGCAGCAGCTAGAGTCGCCACCGCCTCTGCCACTGCCTCTGCCCCTGCCACTGCCTCTCGCCTTGTCGCAATTCGTAACAGTTAAAGTTTATTAATTTCAACTGCCAATTTGACCAGGCTGCAACGTCCTTTAGCCCAAAGGGTAGACAGTCGCTGCTTGCCCCTGCCTCTTGCCCCTGCCCCCTGCCTCTGCCGCCACGCACTTGTACTTGTTGATTGTGATGGATATGTCTTGGCCTCAGCTCTCGGCCTGATAATGCCGTCACAAAGCAAGCCAACTGTAATTTGTTATGTCGACGTGGTTTAATCAACGCCAGCGGCACTTACTACACTACACTGCACTACACTACATATGCATGTGTGTGCACAGAGAAAAAAAAGTAGACTGAAGATAAGTCTTAGTTAATTTGATTGAAACATTCTCAATCTGAAAATTCCTCTAATGAGAAAAGCCTTTTTAGACCCTGCACTTTATAAAAGTACAAAAGGGTATATATATTCTTGATCATGACGATCATATTTGGCAGTTAGATGCCCCTATAGTGTAGGCAAATCAAAATTGTGTTAGATTTTTGATACCCTCCCCCAAAAACCGCAAAAAACCACCACAGTCACAATTTTAAAAATAAAAAGCACCCAAAGCTTTATTCATGCAAAAAATTAAAATAGTGACTCTAAAACTGTACATGATGGTAATATTTTTGCAAATTTGAGGGGGAGGGGATCAGTCATTTGAAATAAACTTGACCTGCCTATGTAATACACAAACCTAACACAAAAAAATTAAGTCTCTAGCTCTTATAGTTTCCGAGATCTAGGTGTTCATACAGACAGACGGACAGACAGACAGACAGACGGACAGACAGACAGACAGACAGGGCTATATCGACTCAGCTCGTCGTCCTGATCAAGAATATATATACTTTATGGGGTCTGCCACGCTTCCTTCTGCCTGTTACACACAAATGTCATTTGCACAATCTTAATAGACCCTTTTGTACTTTTTTAAAGTACAGGGTCTAAAAACTTGGCATACAATAATCTTACGATAACCTTTATCTGTGTTGTGAATTGTGGCTCAATCGGATAACTAACACCGGAGATATTCGAAATTGAAGTTTCCGTACTAGGCAAGGGGCAGCAGCGAGCATGCACATATGCCACATATGTAAGTGTGTATGGTCTGACTTTGCGATGTGCGTATGTGTGCATTGTTAGCATTAGCTGCTGGAAGGAAAAGTTCAGGGTCTCCTACTGTCGGTTGCATTCGACCGTAGCTTTCCGAGTTTTTATTTGTAGTACAAATAAAACTTAATTTATAATATTCTTCAGCCAAATTTACTAATTTTTGATTCAAGACTGTTTAAAGTTTTGATATATATTTAAAGCCAGATAAAACAGTCTTTATTTAAGAATGTTTTCCACTTAAACTGTCAAGTCTTCTAATGAATTATATAAAGTAGAATTTTCCATTTGGAATAAAAATGTAGTTCGAATATCCTACATATGATCAAGCTCAAGTTGCTTGGTTTTTTCTCCGAGTGTATGCTTGCATGAATGTATGTACGTCTGTTCGTCTGTCTGTCTGTCTGTCCGTCTGTCTGTCTGTCTGTCTGTCTGTCTGTCTGTCTGTCTGTTCATCCGGTTTCCATAGGGAACCAGCAGCAGGAGCTGCAGCAGCAGACGCGTCTGAGTCGCTGGCGGGCGGAACTTATTGCAACATTGTGTGGCATGGCCAAAAGATTCGTTGTGCTGGGTCATACACACACACGCACACGCACACACTGTACACACTTGTGTGTGTGTGTGTAAGTTGGGCCATAGTCTGGGCCATTTTGGCATTGCGTGTTGTTTAAGGTGATTTTAATACGATCGTAAACTTTTCAGCCAGCCCCAGACACAGCCAGACGCTACGCCAGACACAAGTGACGTCGCCACGCACGCTGCACTTCTGCCTGGGAGAGGGGTGGGGGCAGGCAGAGTGTGTGTGCTGGACAGGCAGTTGCAATCACAGTACCTGCCACCACCTGCTCCAGCCCAGCCGCACCACGCTCCCCTGACCCACTGTCCCATACCCCTTTTCAGCTGCAACGTCGCGAAAATGGCGTTTTTAATGGCTTGTACGTGTAGTCATATTTCTTGAGGGGCAACTTAACGCTGTGGTGGTGCTGCAGTGCTGCAGTGGTGCACTGGTGGTGGTGCTGCTGCTGCTTTTTGGGACTTTACGCGCGATCGCTGAGACGCAGCAAAATATTTATGTGAAAGCGAACAAACACACGAAAACCATAAACTTACTAACCATAAAGATAAAATGCTAAGGAGAGAGAAACGACATAAACGGGAGGAGAGCGCGCATGAGAGAGGAACTGCAAGTGCGTGCGCGTATGTGTGTGTGTGTGTGAGTGCTTGCATTATTTTATCGAATGACAATCAGCATTCAATGGGCAGCAGAGGGCGAGAGAGTGGGAGTAACGCACAGAAGCAGAAGCTGAGCCAAGGCAGAACTAACAGAGAGCTTAAGCAGCGGTAAGTCAGAACGAAGTCAAAGCGAAGGCAAAGCGAAGGCAAAGCGAAATCAAAGCGAATTCAAAGCTTAAGCAGAGGCAAAGCAGAGGCAAAGCATAACTGAAGCAGCGCTAAGGCGGAGCTTATGCTCTTCCTTATTTCGAGTGTAAATAAAACTGTTTATTGCTGAGCAAAGTTATTATTTTATTTACTTTTTGTTGTAGTGTTTGTGAATATGTACATACATATAGTATATAAATTGTACATTTATTAATAAAAAAAGGAAGAATATTTCTAGTGAAAGTGTTTAAGTATACGCGTAACTATAACAATTAGTATAATTTGCACATACACATATACACACAGTTAAAACACACGTATGTATGTATGTACATACATACATATTCATATGCATCAATGTGTACACAGTGTCTATTATCCAAAACAAAGAACAGTTAAGTTGTGCTTTAAGGAATTGTTGCAGCAGAGCTAAAGCGGGGCAGACGGTGAGTTTCTCTATGCTATTAAACATTAAGTATTTCATTAGTTTAAGTAATGAATTTAATAAACTCAGAGCTCTCCCATCAGTGGTATATTCATAACCAAATCGAGTTGCTAGCTATAGCAACTAAAGCAGGAGAAGCAGAGTTAAAGCAGATCTAAGGCAGCGCCAAAGCTGAGTTAAGGCGAGCTTAATCCAAGCAAAAGCTTAAGAGTAGCCCTTACTGAACTGAGAGTTCTTTCATTAGTACAATATCCCTAACAAAGTCAAGTTACTATCTGTAGCACTAACAACTTCATCCTGATGGAAAATCTTAATTTAAATAGAGCCAAAGCTTAGCTGATGCTGAAGCAGTTAGGAAGAATCTGAGCTTTAGTAGAGATAACATAGAACTAAAGCAGATAAGGAACAGATCAGAAGTTTAGCTAGAGCAGAGCTTTATCTGAGCAAAAGCTGAGTCCAGGCAACAGCAGTGCTGAAGCAGAGCCACAGCTTAACTGAATCAGAGGTTAAGCAGAGCTTGAGCGTGCCTAAGGCGGAGGCAGAGCTAAAGCAGAGTGCTAGCAGAGCGCAAGCAGAGCTAAAACAGAGGTAAAGCAGAGCGCAAGCAGAGCGTAAGCAGAGCGTAAGCAGAGCTAAAGCAGAGTTGCAGAAGAGCTCAAGCAAAGTTAAAGCCGCGCTAAGCAAGGTCCATGTGAGATTGTAACCTAAGCTTAAGTTAAGCTTAAGCTGCCTGTTGGCATATCTCAGTAGATACACACACACTCTTACACACACACCTGCATTCACACACACACTCTTACACACACACCTGCACACTTCCTTGGGCTAAAAGCAAAAATGAATAATTGTTAATGATCTTAATTTATTTTAATATCCGGCTACCGTGCTGCAACTTTGTATTAAAGCCGCACAGTCAAGTGATTGCCCAGTGAGGCAGAAGAGAAGATGGAAGAAGGGGAGGGGATGGGCAAGAATTTATGAGCCGCTTTCTTAAGCCCAACAGCTTAAATAATGACGAACTAAGGACCGGAGTCTTGAGCGGTCTGAAAAGTCTGCGTTTGAGTGTGGAAAAACTAAAGGAAATGAGTTTGATAACAAAGTTATATGCCAGATATATAGATGAACCAATTTGCTTATATCTTTTATTAAAATAATTTAATGATTTTTAAATATTTTTCATTAAAATATTTAGAATTTAGAGAGAATATATTGTGGATATATCAAGATAAAAGCCGTGAACAACTATTATTAAAATTAGTCTAACTTTATAAGGAAAGAATGAGTTGCTAACAAAGTGATTTGCCAGTTATATAGATGAAACAATTTACTTATATTTTTAATTAAGATAATTGATTCTAATTTACTAATATTTTTCGTTAAGATATTTAGAATTTCTATAAAACATATTGTGGATAGATGTGAACAACTATTATTAAAATTGTAACAATATTTGTGGGTCTAACTTTAAAAGGAAAGAAGGAGTTGATAGCAAAGATATTTAGATGAAACCATTTGCTTATATTTTTAATTAAAATAATTTGAAAATTTGAAAATATTTGTATTGAAATATTTACAATTTCAAGAGAATATATTGTGGATACAGCAAGACAAAAGATGTGAACAACTATTATTAATATTTATAAGGAAAGAATGAGTTGATAATAAAGTGATTTGCCAGATATTTGGATGAAATTATTTGCTTATATTTTTAAGGAAAATAATTTTATAATTTTCAAATATTTTTCAGTAAAATATTTTAAGTTTATATAGAACATATTGGGGATATATCAAGATAAAAGCCGTGAACAACTATTATTAAAATAAGTCTAACTTTTTAAGAAAAGAAATGAGTTGCTAACGAAGTGATTTCCCAGATATTTGAATGAAACAATTTGCTTACATTTTTAATTAAAATAACTTTGTAATTTTCGAATATTTTTCATTAAAATTGAAGAATTTCTATAGAATATATTGTTGATATACCGAGACAAGAGACGCGAACATCTATTATTAAAAGTGTAACAGTAATTATGGGTCTAACTTTATAAGGAAAGAATTTTAGTGAGCAGCTGCTGCTGGTTCGACTTGGTTTTATTGTGAGTAGTTTTATTTGTGGTAATTGTTGTAGTTATTGTAGTTGTCGTTGTCGTTGTAGTTGGAGTTTCGTTGCTTCAACATTAATTACAAGTTGTAATTTGCAACAAAACACGGCAATTAGCACGCAGTTGCAGCCGTGCAGCCGCCTCTGACACACTAAACCAGTTTGGGCGGTCTGTCAGATTTGTCTGGCAGTCTGACTGTCTGACAGTTGGCCAGTTACAGATATGGCGCGAGAGAATGCAACACCCGCCACGCCTTTAATTGGTGAGCAGACTGACAACAAGGCGGCGGCGGCGGCAACTGAGATGCAACAACAGCAACAACAGTGCATTGTAGGCGGGCAGCAACAGCGAGAGCAGTGTATGTTTTGCATGTAATTAATTGGAAATCGGAGTCGATCAATCGCATTGTAACCACAAAATTAATAAGCATGAATTACGCCGAGATACAGCAGCAATGCTCTGCACTGTGTGGATGCGCTGCAAGACAAAGTAGAGCAATGCTGACACTGACAACAACAACAGCAGCAACAACAGCAGCAGCAGCAACTAGCTAATCAAATTGCTGGCAATCATGGAGCCGTATAAGCAAATGTAGCAATTTCAGCCAACAAACACTGTGAGCAACTTGATATGGCTTGCCAGTTGCAGACGCGACAGCAACAACAACAGCAGCAGCGACAGCAACAACGAGAGCTATGACAACAACTTTGTGGTTACCGAGTTGACTTGAAACCTCAGCCAAGCCAAGTCAATCAAATGCAAAATTGCGGTTCTGCGTTGATTGTTGTTAAATTCGCAGAGAGCCGCCATCGTTAACAGCAACAGCAACAGCAGCAACCATTGCTGGCATCCCAGTTGCAACTGCTTAATAAAATTTGATTGCTTTTAAATGCTTATCAATAATCAACGATAACAAATTACATACTACATACCTCGACATGGACCCGGATACGCAACAGCAATGGATCGTCCAATTTTGCAAATCATACGATTTATATCACAAGTGCTCCTGTATGTCTTGCCATCCACCCCGCACACCGCCTCCTCCATCGGTTTGGCCTCCTCGGTTTGCCAATCACCATCCAGATCATAGCCAGCAGCATTATCATTTATTTTGCCATTTGCCATGCCAATACCATTTCCATCTCCATCATCGTCCCAGGGACACTCGATGTTGCATGTGATACAATGTGGCATCATGTACTGATCCTCCACGCAGCTGAGTCCATTCAGGCACTGCACCCCGCTGCAACTGGCTGCAGATGAAAATCAAGCACAAATTGAAACCATTGTTAGATAATTGCATATATGCAATGGCTGGAGAAAGTATTTCGATTAGTTTCGAAATCAAACTGAAGAGCTAGCCATAATTCAAATTATATCTAGGAAAACTTACAGGGTTTTTCTTTAGGTCTTTATTGGTTGAATTGTTATTAAATATAGAAAAACCATCTTCATTCTAATATCAAGTATTAAATTCCTATTCAAGCAACATTTCTATATATAGAAAGTCGCTGCAAGCAAAAATCTTTATACTATGTTTGTGGCTGGCACTGAAGTCTATATAGAAAGTTCTTTGTCCAGACTGACTCACTGACTGACAGACAATATAGAAAAAACTATCTTCATTTTAATACTTAATACTTATTCCAAGTATTTAGCTTGGAATCAAACTAAAAACTAGCCCTAATTCAAATTATATCTACAAAGATATTCATGGAAAAATTTCAGGTTTTTTCTTTCTGTCGAATATATATAATATTATAAAATATAAAAAAAACTATCTTCATTCTAATACCAAGTATTGAATACTAAAATATAGTCGATGCAAACAAATATCTTTATACTATGTTTGTGGCTTTGCCTGCCAAGTCTATTTAGGGTTTTGTCCTGACTAACTTACTGACTGATAGATAATATAGAAAAAAGTATCTTCATTCTTATACCAAGTATTATTCCAAGTATTTCGATTAGCTTGAAAAGCTAGAAAAAACTATCTTCATTCCAATACCAAATATTAAATGCTTATTTAAGTAAACATTTCTATATATAAAGCAAAGTGCAAGCAAATATCTTTATACTATGTTTGTGGCTGGCACTGAAGTATATATAGAAAATTCTTTGTCCCGACTGACTCACTAACTGGTCAACATCGCACTGCCCAAATGGCAAGACATAGAGACCCAATCAGAGAATGTAAGCTAGAGATATGCTATAATCAATTTGCTATTGCGGGTATGTAGAATTATAAAAGAGCTGCATAAGAGCAATATCTGACAGACAGGTTTGCAATGCCTAAAAGTTTTGTATGTTTACTACAGCTGTTTGACCTTGATAAACTTTAAGTACTATATTATATTTTTGCGAATTAAAACCTATTCATCAGTCCTAATTATGAGCTATCCTTAGGTCTATATCGTTGGGCTAAATTATGTGCCTTTTCTATTGATTAATGCCTGCAATATTTCAAGCTAACATTAACCCTGCCAGCACTTGTCAAATCTAGCTATATATAGTCGATGTTTTTGGCCTAAAATTGGCTCATATATAGTATACACACATATATTGGCTTATATAGGAACCATTTGTCAGCCAATTAGCTGGCCTATGCAAGTTTGTGGCAAATAAATATGGTAATGCCTGAGAATGCTGTGCTGATTATGCTAAAAATAAACTGTATCTTTTTGCCAATTTCTATGATTAGCAGCACACATATATACGCAGATACATATGTACATACAGTCGGCTATAAACTGTCAAATTTATCATTGCACATGGGCCGTTGAAAACGCCTTGGCGCCAAACGGTGTGACACTTGCTGCAACAACAAATTGCATTCATTTTTCTGCACAAAATTACGAGTAAGTAAGTAATATTGAAGTCGATTGCGAGTTGCTGGTTAGCCAGCAACAGTTGCCAGTTGCCAGTTGCCATTGCCAGATTGCCAGATTGCACATTCCACAGAGTTGCAGCTAAAGCTGAAGTTAGGACTTGTAGCTCTGGTCGTCATTGGCACGCGCCAACATTAGAACATTGCTGTTGCTGTTGTTGCTGTTGCTGCTGTTGTTGGTGTTGTGGCTGTTGTAGCTGCCACTGCCGTTTTATGTCTGGCTAAGAGCAACAACAAGCGACAGCCAGCCAACGCTCTGCTTGCGGCTAATCCAACAAGTTCTTTTCTCTTTGGCCTCGGCAAAACAGTTTTGGCTCCTCATCGTTCTTGTACGTTTTTATTGATCATTTGAGCATGTTTGCGAGTGCTTCCTGTATCATTAAATTATTACACAACATTCACAGCAGCACAGAAGGCGGCAGAATGCCACAAGCGAGGGCTGTTCGACAGATTTGGGAGAAGAGGGTCTCAGTTTGAGTTTGTATCTTAGTCTCAGTTTGTGGCTCTGTGTTTTCAACTCAGTCTTTAGCTTTAACTACTTGGTCGCAGTCTTCAACTCAGTCTTTAATTTAGTATTTAACTCAGTCTCAGTCGCAGCCTTCAACTCAGTATCAGTCTTCAACTCAGTCTTTAATTTAGTCTTCAACTCAGTCTCAATCTCAGTCTTCAACTCAGTCTTAGTCTCAGTCTTCAACTCAGTCTTAGTCTCAGTCTCAGTCTTAGTCTCAGTCTCAGTCTTAGTCTTAGCCTCAGTCTCAGACTTCAACTCAGTCTTAGTCGCAGCCTTCAACTCAGTCTCAGTCTTCAACTCAGTCTTAGTCTCAGTCTCAGTCTTCAACTCAGTCTTTAATTTAGTCTTCAACTCAGTCTCAATCTCAGTCTTCAACTCAGTCTTAGTCTCAGTCTTCAACTCAGTCTTAGTCCTAGTCTCAGTCTCAGTCTTCAACTCAGTCTTAGTCTCAGTCTCAGTCTTAGTCTTAGCCTCAGTCTCAGTCTTCAAGTCAGTCTTAGCCTCAGTCTCAGTCTCAGTCTCCAACTCAGTCTCTGTCTTCAACTCAGTCAACTCTGTCTCAGTTGATTTCACCACTGGCGACAAGTTGTTTGGCCGTAATTGAAATGTGCAATAATTTGTCATCTAATCTAATTGTGACACTGCTGCGTTTTGGCACGCGAGCACTCACACACACTCATCCGCACAAAGAAATTATAAACATGCACTGCGAGAAATACTAGCATATAAATATAGCTAATATGGCTAGATTCATGAAAGCCTCAGGCTACATGTAATTCTAATAGTCGTAGTTGAAATTAGTTCATGCAGCTTACTAGGTGAGGTACGAAATTCAAATCAAATTCTATTCCTAATAGCAGCTACTATAAAATTAGTATTTTAAAAATACAAATGTTAATATGTAAAAATTTTTTGATATTTTTTTAATCAATTCTAAAATGACAATTATTATAATATTATAAAAGAATTTATCTAAAATAAGTCATTCTTTTTCTAAACAGTTGATATATGGAATGCAAATGCTTGAATATTGTGTAAAATAATTTTAATAATTTATATTTTCTAGCATGTTATATTTTATCTAAATTTTAATTGATAATTTGTTTTAATTTTCGAAATTTGAATTCTCATTTTACATCCCAATTAATTCATATGAATAATGATTATTGGAATCAAGACTTATTTAATATTCATTGTATATATGTTTAAATTTAACTATATATTTTTAGAAATATTTTATTTTTATTATATAATTTCTATTTATTATTTTGAGTATTAGACATGGCAGTAATATCTACATACTATATAGTAGGCAGTATTCCCTTGATTTTTTCTATATTTTTCTTCTTACTCTGCTACTTTTATACCGACAGTTTGTTAACTTGCGCAACTCATTTCTCTCAGTGTACATCTACATACTCTAGTACCCATACTATTGGAACTACACCTTTGATTTTTGCTACATTTTTCTACTTACTCTGCTATTATATACAAATAGTATGTTAGCTCGAGCAATGTATTTCTCTCAGTGTACATCTACTACATACTATAGGAACTACTCCTTTGATTTTTGCTACATTTTTCGACTTACTCTACTTAAAGACCAAACAATTGGCTAGCTTGAGCAATTGATTTCTCTCAGTGTACTCACTCTTGCAGTGGCCGCGATAGGCGACCTCCAGTTGGGCGTTGTTGGTGCGGCAGGCGCGTTTGCGCAGCTGGCATTCCGTATTGTAGGTGCGTCCATCGCTGCCACAAACCGGATTCGTGTGTTGTTGCTGCTGCTGTTGCTGCTGTTGTTGCTGTTGGGGCAAGAGCAGCATTTTGTTATGCCCCGTGGTGTATGCTATGGAAATTGTATGGTGTAAGCTGACTTACCACATAAGCAGGAGTTGGCTCATAAATTCCAGCCAGAAATGCTAAATCATCGGCATTAGCCAAGTGGCCTCGACTGATGCTGCTGCTGCTGCTGCTGCTGCTCGATGACGCAGCCGTTTCACTTCCGTGTTCAGACAGAAACAGACGACGACGTGCGCCAGACCCAGACATTGTGGTATTCGCTGTCAGCAATGTGCCTGTTGCTGCTGCTGCTGCTGCTGCTGTTGCTGTTGCTGCTGTGCGCTGCTTATCCTTGTGGTTGTGCTTGTGCTTACGCCTGCGCTGTTGCTGCTGCTGCTGTTGATGTTGTTGGTGTCTGACTCGCGCTGGTGCATTGTCTTGCTGCTGCTGTTGTTGCTGCTGCTGCTGTTGTTGTCTATTAATGTTGTCGTTGGCGGGTTCATTAGCATTTGCCAACTTGTGTCTAGACTGAAACGTCTGCGCAGGCGTCGTGGACGAGTCATTGGCTCCTGTTGCTGTCGTCATTGATCTTGTTAAGTGTTTGCCATTGTTGTTGTTGCTGCTGTTGCTACTACTGTTGCTGTTGTTATTTTTTCTATGTCTGCGACGTTCTGCGCTTCGCTCTGCACCTCCTCCTCCGACCATTTCTACCTTCATCTGCATTTGCACTCGGCCGCGGCGGCGGTTGCCCTGCATATGCAGCCGTCTGGTTGTAGGTTGCTCTTGCAAATTGCTGCTGCTGTTTATAATCAAAAGTCTTCTATGCTTCGTTTCGCCAGCACCAGCACCAGCACCAGCTCTTCTACCCTCCACAACTCTTCTATGACTCGCTCGCTTTGGCATTGGCTTCTCATCTGTTGCTGGTTGTTGTTGCTGTTGCTGTTGCTGTTGTTGCTGCTGTTGTTGCTGTTGTTTTCTTTGGTTATCAGTGCCATTGTTGCTGCTGTTGCTGCTGTGCTTGTCGCTTTGTTTATGCTGGCGTTTGGCGCCATCTAAACCTAAATTGGTGTTTGTAATTTCGCTACTTAGACTACGTGAGCCGCGCGGCGGCATTGAGGCTGACTTCGCCCACAGTTGTTGCTGTTGCTGCTGCTGCTGCTTCCGCCGTAATGTGGCTCCACACTCGGGCGCACAGACACATTTGGGTCGCCCCTTGCGCTTCACGCACTTCTTATTTGGCCCACATTTGAAGCCCTTGCAAGTCTCTGCAAAGAATGCAAAGTTATTCCCATAAATTAGCGCTCACATGTGTGTGTATCTTTTAGCCTAATATCTGGAATCTTACATCTAATAACCCCATCGCCGTTACTCACCTATGCACGGTGCACACTCCACGCCCCCTCCAATGGCTGTGGCAAAGAAGTACTCCACGCTGCTCAGCTCACGATCCGTATAGGAGAAACTCTGACTGGTGCCACAGCAATCCGATTTTGTGATGTTTATCGAGAAGATTTGACTGCATTTGCCACTGCCCCCCAAATGGGTCTGCCAGCAGGTGCCGGCTGTGAAGAGGAGGGGGAGATATTATTAAGAGAGTAATTTATAGAGAGAATTGCATGCAGAAAATACTAGACTAATTACTTATGAAATGGTAACTAAATGGAGTGGAATGAGTAGAGAGTTTTAATAGGGAGAAATACTTAAAATATATACAATATTATTCAATTATTAAATGGCAACTAAATGGAGTCCAATGAGTAGTTAGATATGTTAATCCAAATTAAACCGAATTAAAGGTAAGGAAAATACTAAAAGCATATTTATGCTTAGTCTCTGTTGAACAGTAAATACTACACTATTCAATCATTAATTTAGGTCGTATAGCAAATGCTGCACTTTTTTCCCTTTTTCTTTACATTTTTTTTTTAATTTTTTTATGTCTATTTCATATTTTATCACCAGAATCGCATATACAGTATCTTTCAATAAAAGTTTAATTTTAGTTTAATTTTTTTTAACTTAATAATCTTTACTTTAATTTTATTTTGAACGTGGATACAACTGTATCAATTCTCGCGTTTTGAAGCTGATTTCATTCCATTTCTTTAAGACTTTATTTAATAAAACTGAAACTAAATGCCAACTAAATCTAAAGTACATTTAAAGTTATTTTTAATTTGAATTTTATATTTATTTTTTTGTGATTATTTTTTACATTTGTAACTTGATTATTTTGCCTTATATATTGAGCTCTAAATGTCAAATTTGTGCATCTTAATTGTTAGCTAATTTATGCCATAAATACAATATCATATTTTATATAAATACTTTTCAGAACAATTTGATTATATTAAGTAAATAAAGTCTTGTTTTACATATATATTATCTTTTCATATTTTTGTAAATTCATTGTTTTGCCACTCTAAAGTAGAAGCTAATAAATAGCTCAAATAAAATTCGTAAATAATTTGATTAAATTGAGTGAATGTCATAATGTTTGCAACTATTGGTTAATTGATAAAACAAATACAGTTTGCAATAGCTCATAGTGCTCTCATCTAAGCACACACATGGCCTAAGCTATACTATACATAGAAACAGCAAACATAGAAAGTAAAATAGCAAAATAGAATCGCAAATATTTTGCCAAATTTGCCGGGTGCTAATAGAAGCCCAGCGAGGTGGCCTTAGACTCTCCAACTGCCGCCAGATTCTAACGCTTTCAATTGATTCGGCATATGGAATATGGTGGGAAATAAACAAATTCATATAAAAGATAATGGAATAGAATGAATAGAAAATTGCGTCATATAATGAATGAGTCTCATGAGAGTTATAGTAAAACAGATACAGATACAGCTACAGATATAGTTATAGTTATAGATACAGATACAATTTGTTGTCAATTGATAAACTGTTCTTTCTCTAATCTACAGTCTTAGTTGCTTATAGTTCGTGTTATTGTTTGCTGGAGATTGAAATGTATCTGACAGATACACATGGGGAAGTACTTACCCGATGCGTGGCGCATGCTCAGCAGCAATGCAATTAACAGAGTCATCAATGGCACTCCAGACTTGGCTGTCGGCAGCAACATGATTGCCTTGCCAGTTGTTGTTGCTGCTGTTGCTGTTGATGTTGCTGTCGTGCAGTGGCTGCTCTTTTGTGGACTAGAACTAGATAAATGTTGCTGCTGCTGCTGCTGCTGTTGTTCACGTGCCGTTGACACCTCGTCATTAGCGTCATTCTCGCAGTGCGTAGTGCGTGTGTGGCTATGTGTGTGGCTGTGTGTATTGACGTCATGGTCATGGCCAGCATTCTCATTCCCATTCCCATTGGCAATTATGCGGCCAGCATAGCGCAGGCAATTGGCCATTGCTTGCAAAATCTTCCATATGATTACTATAAATAAACTTAGAATTGTGCTACATTTGCGAGCAAGTGTTGCTGCTGTCGCTACTGCTGTCGATGCTGCTGCTGCTGCTGACGTCTTCGTGTTTGACAATGTTGCCGCTAATTGGTTTGGTTTACGCGCAATGCCGGCAGGAAGTGCGCGCATTGTAGTCAGCATAGCTCTGCGCTTATACTTGTAGTTTGATTTTAGAAATGTCAAATTGTTCTGACAGTTTGTTTGATGCTGTTGCTGCTGCTGCTGTTGCTGCTGCTGCTGTTGCTGCTGCTGCTGCTGTTGTTGCTGCATGACAAGGCAAAGGCTGCAAGTAAAACGAGTAAAAAGAGTGAAGAGATTTCAATTAAATAATGCACAACAGAATGAATGTTAGAACTGTCACAGCGGCACTTGAGGCACATGCTGCAGGCTGCCACATGTTGCAACTACAGCAGCAACAGCACACAGCGTATTTGTTTAAGAGGCAACAATTAAGTCTCAAACGTTGAGTTGACATTGAGCAGGCGGTTTTCAAAATGCGACTACTAAAAATAAAGAACCTGTTGCTGCTGCTGCTGCTGTTGCTGCTGCTGTTGCTGCTGCTGTCGTCTGCGCTGTCAACGTTGCTGTCTGCCACAGAGCGACTGAGGCAGGTGCGCGAGCTTTTGGTAGGTTTGGCATAGCATAATGCAGTCGCGTTTGTCTTCAGCTCAGACTCAGTCTGTCTGTCTGTCTGTCTCTCCGTCTGTCTGTCTGTTGCGTGTGTGTGCTGTGTGTCTGTCTGACTTGCAGTTTGTTTGCTTTGGCTTTGCTTTACTTTTGGCATTTGTTTTATTTTGGCTGCTAACGTCAGCCTCATGACATTAAGGACGTGCTCAAGCCAACATATGTGGACAGAGGGACAGACAGACGGACAGACAGACAGACAGACAGACAGACAGCAGCGACATGCAACAATTGCAAAACGCGAAACGTGACTGGAGTGTGACTCTGGCTGCAACTGACAAGAGATCTGTTAGCTCAACTCAAACTGAAGCAAAAAAAAAGAACCTCAAGCATCCTAATTTGGCCAACTTCAGGCAACGTCCTTGAGCCTCAAATGCGACCCCAAAGCCACAAGGCAGCCTCACGAATTCTCAATGTCTCTGAAGAGCCAACAACAACAACGATAACAACAACAACAAAACTGGCAAACTCTCAAGTGTGTGCAACACCGCGAGGCACAGTCGCTCTTTCTCTAGCTGGGGTAGAAATTAGCTCCATCTGCATTGTCGCTGCATTTTTAGCGCCTGCACTTGAAACGGCCTAAAAGGGGTGTATACCCTTTGAGCAATTGAGTGAGCAACAGTCGCTGTAGAGACAGGGTGATCTATGAGTCGCTCAGGCGTAATGTGATTTCGATTCGAATATTGACTAACATTTGTTCAATGATTTGAAGTAATATTTTCTTGATAATCGAGTTTAATGGGGAAAACTTGTTGTAGGGGAATACCCACATCACTAAGTGGTGTATTGTTGTAGATGTTCTTGTCGATTTTAATAGTAAGGCATATGTACATATAAAACGTAGTAGCTCAAGTGTAACGAAAAAGTTCCACGTGAAATCGCAGTTCAAAGTTTGACAAATAGATGGCGCTTTTGACCAGTATTTGTGGTAAATGAATAAGCCATTAGTTTGTCAGGTAGGGATCGTGTACCACATATAGACCTCTTGGTCCTTAGTGACACCGAAGACATCTTCTAAGTTTTTTAATCTTTATTCATTTAACATTACTTTAATAGGATACAAAATATGTATTTTGTATGTCAAAGCGCTACTCTGCATAGCGGCGAATTATTGCAGAAGTTCCGTTCCTGTTAGACCACGCGAGACGATAGTCCTATCGATTACTAAACTAAGCATTGTCCGATAGGTGCGATACCAGGGTTGCCACATATTTTAAATCAATTGTGCGAGCTTGGAACATTTTTGTGTAGTCAAGGGTTCGGGTCGAGTAAACTGTGCACACATTTTTTGCAAGTGAACTTCCTAATAGTTGAAATTCAATTGGAAAACAGTGAATGAAACACACTTTGTTCTCTTATTGAGCATTGAATCCAAACTGATGCAATATTGCTATCATTACATTACAGTGGATAAAAGATAGTGAGAATACTACAAGAATACTACATAAAATTAGTTCAATTATTGAATAATAAATTAACGGATAAAAAGGAATAACTTGATAGGGTTAATCAATTGAATTTTTCACATTTCTTATTAACTTTTATTGCAATATTTAGAATGAAGTTATATTTAGTAGAAAATACAAAGTATATAACATTATTTGGAACATTAAGAGGTCTATAATTGTTATTGTTTATAAAAATACAAATTAGTTCTTTATATATTTGTCAAATATGGTCCACATCAAAGCTTTTTCCTCAACGAACTAAGTCTAAACTATATACTATACATAGTATATATTAGGTTAGGTAGAGCCGGATGGGATCGTGTCCCTCATATAGACCTAGTGGTCCATTGTGATACCAGTTTTAGTGTAGTATAGTATAGTATAGTATAGTATAGTAGTTCATCTTTGTTGAATACATTCTTTGCTTTACTATAAAACTCTGTCAATGTCGGTTGCCTACGACTGTGCGGCATATACACACACACATACACATACGTATATATTTTTACCTGTTTGAGACACAGACATTGCACATTTCCTCGTAAACAATTAATGACCTACTGCGTCATGGTTCATGTTCATGATCAGGCCACAGGCTAAAGGCAAAGCAGCAGCAGCAGCAGCAGCGAGTTGTGATGACTGAGTAGTAGTAGTAGTAGAGTCGAAGGAGGGAGTGGAGGGGAGTTGGGCAGCGATAAAAAATATATATAAAATAAAAATTATTGCGTTAACATGCGTTGCGACATTTTATATGACGTTCGCACACACAGTCTGGCCAGTCGTATGGTCTGCTGTTGTTGCTGGAGTTTGTTACCAGGTGAAGCCGGCGTGCAAGCCCCCAGGCCAGTCCAGACGCTGTCTGCACTAACACACACACACTCGCACACACACATAGAGGCACACGCACTTGCATTTTGAGCTGCATTCCTTTCGTGCCTCTCGTGCAGAAGACGCTTGGGCTATTTATAGAACTGGCGCAGTCAGTGGGTATTTCTCCCCCCCTCCCCCCTCTCTCCCTGCTCTTCTTCTTACTTTTAATATGCGATTCTTCCTCTTGCAACTGCAACTGATTGCTCTCGTTGTTGTTGTAGTTGCTGCTGTTGTTATTGATTTAGTTTTTCGCTGTCATATGCTGCCATATGTCTGGCAGCAGTTAAAGGCTTTTCGGTTGCACATAATTTTCGAGTGTTTACTGTACTTGAGCTCAGGCACTCGCTGTGTGTGTGTGAGTGCTTGAAATGCTTGAAATTCCTCAACAACAACAGCGGCAGTAGCAGCAGCAGCAGCAACAGCAGCAGCAGCGACATAAGAGCACTAACAACAGCAGCAACGAAAAATGCAAGGAGCAGCAGCAGCATAAAATGCATTCACCTCAGCAACTGCATTGCCAAACCCCAATAACAACACACAACAACAATCACACACACACACACACACACACACTCACACACACACTCGTACTATAGCCAGGCCTTTTTCTTGATGCAGTTTGACCGTTGGCCGGCGCGACGTCGCCTCTAAAAAAAACCCCGAAAAAAAGAGCAGAACCAACTAAAGACCTGTTTTCATGTTTTTTGGGCATTTATTCTGGATTTTTCGCAAAAATATTCTTTTTTGTATTGAATTGCATCCGTTGTGGTGTGCCTCCTCTGCTGCTGCTTCTTCTTCTTGTTGTGGCTGCTGCTGCTGTTGCACTTGAGCAACAAGTGCATTAAAAATGCAAAACAAAATTTCAACCTTGCAACCTTGCAACCTGCCAACTGCAAGCTGCACTTTGCTTACTCTTGTGGTGCTAAATTTCACTCACAATACTTCAAGTTGCATGCAGCACACACGGCTCTCTATCTCACGCTCAGTAAGGGACTCTTTGCCACATCATGTTGCAGTTGCATATTAGAGATTTACTCCCCGTATATAGACTGTATGTGTATCAAGTTAACAGATTTTCTTGTTATTTTTCTCTGCCTTGTTGGTCCAGTCACGTGCTTGACTTGCGGCCCGTAAGCCGATACTCAGGTTTCAGTTACCAAATATCAAGAAAAATCAAACTAAAAAACAAAAACAAATTGTAGTCTTGCCAAAAAAAAAAGGTAGTCGGAATGGCATGAATGAAATTCTTATGGTTAGTACTATATGTACTAGAATATTATCAATATGTGTAAACGGTTTGGAGGTTTTTTATAACTCAACTATAAGACAGTTGGACATATAGAACAGTTTTCAAAGTAAAGTAAATTTAAGTATTGCTAAAGTAAATTTTAATTTAATTTTATTTGAATTGAAATACAATACAACTGCTAAATCGGAACGATAAATATCTATACATGTCATTTAACATCGAGTTCAATGATTGATGTCAGGAATGATAAAGCTCAACAACAGCTTAACAAATTTTATGCAATTTATTTTAGATTTTTTATAGATTTTTAAAAGTTAAATAAAGCATGATTCATAGCTAATTTGTTTCTTGCAAAACTAAAGATATAAATTTGTTAAAGAAAGCATTTAGAAAGGTCTACTTAAATTATGAATTATATGAATTTATTTTAATATTTGATTAATTTGTTTTTACATATTTTATACATATTTATATATATATTCTCTAATACGAATTAAGGTATTTTAAAGACAATTAATAATTATTTATTTATATATTTTATATACATTAGCATATTTTATGCTGATTTATTCATATATTTTGGGTATATTTATTTACAATTTAATTGATAATTCATATTAATTTATTTTTATATTCTTTTTTTTACATATTTTATACATATTTATTTATATATCTTCACATATTTATTTAGATATCATATAGATAATTAATTATTATTTATTTTTAATTGCATATACATTTTATTGAAAGTATGTGTATTTTATACTGATTCATTTATATATTTTTGGTTTATTTATTTAGATATTAATTTATAATTTATAGTTATTTAATTTTATATATTTTATGCATATATATTTATTTATATATCTTCATTTATTTATTTAGATATTTTAAATATATTTCATATACAGTTGTATATTTTATACTGATTTATTTATATATTTTAAGTATTTAAGCTATTTATTTTTATATATTTTTATTCACATATTCTTCTTTTTTTTATATTTGGTGTGTATTTATTTACATATTTAATGATAATTAAACACATTCGCAGTGCCTATATCCAGTTATTACTGACTCCATCAGTTGGCTTTAATTTATAGTTTAAGTTTATACCACTTTCAAGTCCTCAGCCTGAGCCTGAGATTATGAATGCATAGTTAAAGATATTCCGCTGAAAAATATGTTTGAAGTTCCCAGTAATTTGATGGCTGTTTTCGCCTGGCTTATCTTTACGTAATCCACTTAACTACGCACCATATCAATAGCAATGCGAATGCGAATACGAATACCCAATACCAATGCCAATAACTATCGATACGAAAACCCAATTTCATTTGGCATTCCTGCTGTCCAAACGACTTAACCTCCACAGCTCTGTGTGGCGCTTCCTGCTTCTGGTGTGGCAACAAAGTTGCCGCGATTGCGCAATAACTGAGGACGCAACAGCAGCAGCAGCAACGAGAGCAACAACAGCAACCGACCTGTGTTATTTTTAGCTCACATGGCAGTTATATATATATATATTATTTTGTTTTTTTCGCCGAGCTCTGACAGAGTCTGTGTCTCAGTCTGAGTCTGGGTCTGGGTCTGGGTCTCGGTTTCAGTCTGGGTTTCTAGAGCTACACCCTCTCACACACACACACACACACCTCTCTCTAGGCGCTGTGTAACTATGTGTGTTTTGTAGCGGGAAAAAGAAGCGCAGAAAAAGGTTCTGGCGCGTTTTGGGTTTCATAAATAACCAAAAATAAAAAAAGTCAAGGCGACAAGGCTCTCGCTTCTTGAGAAATATTTTTGTCATTGATTGTGCGATGGAACAGGAAATTCCTTTCAGCAAACTCATCAAGCCAAAGCAAACGTTGCTTGTGGCGAGATTAATGACATTTATATAGTGGCCTGACTTCCTCCCTCCCCTCCCCCCACTCACCCTCTACTCTGCCTCCCACTTACGCATACGCATACGCATATTTGCATATTTTCAGCAGCAGCCACTGCTGTCGTTTGTTATGCAAGCAGTCAATTTTCAATAAAAATATACAAAATAAAAGTGCAAAAAAAGGAAACGAAAACAAAATCAAAATCAAATCGACACACGGTCAGCCACACTGACGACCCACAGTGGGCAACTGTGTATAGAATCAAAATGTTTTTGAGAGGAGAAAAATAATAAAAATAAATAAATTAGTAGTAAGTCAGTTGACAGTTGACAGATTACTAATAAAAGTAGAAGAAATAAAGCTATTAAATTAAAAAAAAAGGAATCAAGGTGTTTTTGATAAGGGAAAAATAATATGAATAAAGTAGTAGTAAGTCAGTTAAGAAAATAAATAAATGTAGTAGAAATAAAAGTATTAAACGAAAAAAAAAATCAAAATGTATTTGTTAAAAGAAAAATAATAAAAATAAATAAAGTAGTAGTAGTAGTAATAATTGACAATAATTAATAAATGTAGAAGAAATAAAGCTATTAAATTAAAAAAAAAAATGGAATCAAATTGTTTTTGATAAGAGAAAAATAAAAATAAATTAAGTAGCAGTAGTAGCAGTAGTAGTTGATAAAAATTAAAAAATGTAGTAGAAATAAAGGTATTAAATTAAATTAAAAACAAAAATGGAATCAAATTGTTTATGATAAAAGAAAAATAATAAAAATAAAGTAGCAGTAAGACAGTTGACAAAAATGAACAAAAATCGAAGAAATAAAGGCATTAAATTTTATAAATATAAAATAAAATGGCATTAAGTTGGCATATTAATTTTAGAGATTTTTATATTTATATTTTTATATTTTTATTCGATTTTTTAACCCGCTGCAGCAAAGTCTCAGTTTACCACGATTCCATAAGCTATCTATTCATTCATTTTGGTTTAATTGAATTTATCTGTGCTTTAGCTAACCCCCACAGCAAGTGCTGCATAATTTTGTATATATTTAATTTTATTTTTTATTTATTTTTTTAGTTTTTCAATTTCATTTGATTTTCAACAAAAGCTTGCCTTATTCATTAACTTTAACTGGGTTTTACTGCCATTATTGCACTTTAATTTACCTTAATTTAGTTTAATTTCTCTATCAATCGAATAAACAAATAATTTAGTATATAATTTGAATTTAATTTGAATTTTTTACTGCTGTTTATTAGCGCAAAAGGCCCACTGTGCGACGTGCCCACTGTTTGCAGCTTTCTATGCGTGACAGTCGAGCCTCCCACAGCTCATGTGATTCTGATTCTGTTTGGTTGCTGTGTGTTGCTATTTTTGTTGCTGTTGTTGCTGTGTGATCCACTGGATGCGCTTGTTTGTTTTCTTAACGCTCGAACGTCACGCGTTTCGTTTGCACATTGCACATTGCACATACGCAGCGTTAGCCCGAAAACGCGACACCGCCTAAAGTGCTGGGCACATATTTGTTGTAGCCATAGCGATGGCAATTGTTGTTGGTGTTGCTGCTGTTGTTGCTGCTGTTGTGATCTAATGCATAGACGCGACAGCAATGCCTCATTAACGCCAGCAACCACAGCAATAGCAATAGCAATAGTAAACAGGAAATCTGCAGGATTTTGCAATCGCCCAGCCAAAGTTTAGAAAAGAGCGTGCGCCTTTATTATTCTTGTTGTTGTTGTTGTTGTTTGTTCGCTGCGTGGCGTGAAATTGTTGTTGACTCTGCCTCAGCTGCTGCTGCTGCTGCTGTTGTTGTTGTGGTCTGTTGTTTGTCATCTTTCTATTAGCTTTTAAATGTCCGTCTGTTGGTCTATCCGTCCAACTGTCCCACTGTCCCTCTGTCTGTGAGCATAATATATACATAGCAAAAGAAGAAGAAGCAGAAAAGTAAAGGCAAATGATATAAACCGTCTTCCATCGCCGTCGTCGTCGTCGTCGTCGCTGGCCAAATGAAAATAAATATCGTCGCACATGAAATTGGATCTGTTATTGAGTCTTTCGATAATTTTGTTGACAACTATGCAAGAATTTTATTTTTATTATTATTCTTTACTTTTTTCCGTTTTATTGTGGATGTTTTTTTGTTATTGTCTGTGGCTTTACTACGTGGAATTATTCTCATTATGGCATTACGTTAAATGACAAATGGAAATGCATTTGCTTGTTATTTGTGTCACTTCAACGAAAACAACTTGACTGCAGCGGATGTTGCAGCTGCATACAGTCCGTGCTAACATACGGATAGACAGACAGACCGATAGACAGACAGACAGACAGATAGTTAGACACTTTGTTAGACAGTTTCCGAAAATGCGAAAAACAACTAGCTGAACTGAGCTAAACTTTACACCTAGTTAGCAGCAAAGGTGTTGAGTCCAAATTCACACAGATCTCTTGCCAAATACTTCACTATCTTTCGCTCAATTTCACTTTATATTTAACTATATATACATATATGTATTTTACCTCTTCTTTTACATATAAATTTAGTGTTTAGTCTACCAGCTTTAGTTGCTAAGAAAAGGTTTTGCTACTTATAGAAATTCATTGTAAACATTTGTAAATATTTTCTACAAATTCGTTAGCTTACAGTCAGCTCTCAGAGTACTGTCAAACTTTTTGGTTAATGTTTAAAATTTGATAAATATAATTATTCAAATTTTATAATTCTTTTACTGTATTTTCATATTCAGTATCTTATGTTATGCCACAGCCTGAGCTCCTCCTTTAATACTTCTTTAATATAACCTTTACCCCAATAGCTATATTTTGCTAATATATTTCGCCATATTATTATATATTATTGTAATTCTTTTATTGTATTTTTTTATTCAGTAATATAATATAATTTGCCCGAGTCAAAGTCTCTGGGCATACCTTCTCCTCCCTTTGGCCACTTCTTTCATATAACCTTTAGCCCATTAGCTATATTTTAGCTAATACATTAAGCCAGTTAATTTATCTTAGTTATTTATTGCTATTAATTTTGTGTCTACCACTAATTTCATTGCATTTTTTATGTCCAATGGTCCCAAGATCTATTTTTATTAAACTTCGAAACTTAAAAGAGTAAAGTGTGCTTGATATGGTTGTTCATTTTAATAGCTAAAGCTCTAGAAAATGTTGATAAAAATAATGATAATGATTATAAATTTGGCATAATTTTTGTAATACCAAAAGTTCTGGATAACTTGAACGATTTCATTTATTTCAAAGCCCAGTATTTCCTATATTTATCGTATATTATATACTCCTTTACAATGCTGAGATTAGAGTAAGGAAGTTCTTCTTAATTTTCAAAATTTACGAAATGTTGCGAATTGTTGCAGAAGTAATTTATTTCATTTCATTCATTATTCATTCAAAAAGCATTAACCAAACTGCCGTTGTCGTTTATTATAAAACATTTTACTATAAAATGTTATACTATTTTTGATTGGCTTTAATTTAAATTTGTTGCCGAATTATATGCATAATTGTAACTTACCCGTTTGTAGCTCTGCTGCGGCTCTTGGATAATTTTTAAATATTTCTTTTAAGCACTCAACAATTTGATTTTATTTTTCAATATTTTTAACAATCTTAATTAGCTCGAGTCTGCCAGGAAATTGCACAAGCTGCAAGCATTGAGATATAATTTTTATAAATTTCCGAAGCACAGTCAATAAACACAATTCAACACACGAATATTTGCGAAATGGAAAAGTAAAAAGAAAAGTTGTAATTAAACAAACATAATCCGCATAGCTAGACAATAAATTATGTGTAGTTTTTTTTATTATTTTCATTTAGTTTGCAGACACTTTAGTGGGTTTTGGCTTTTCGCTTAGGTCGACATTTCGCGATGCACGAGAAAATCATAAATTTAAATATGGTAATAAAGGGAATTTCATAAATATTATTACGGTATTAAAAACACGCGTGGAAAGTTGTAAATTATATTCAGTTTTAGTTGAATAATGTAAGACAAATTCCTTGGGCTAGCTGAGAGAGAGACGTGCGCCCCAACTGATGGTCGAATGCCGACTGAATTTTGAAAACCAAAGTTCTCGCTTAGGTAGGGAAAAGAGCCAAGCAGCAGCAGCAGCAGCAGCAGCGGCAGCGCGAGAGTATGGGTAAGAGAGCGCCGCGTCTGTGTGTCTGTGTGTGTGTGTGACGGAAGAGCGTGGCAGGCGGAAGAGCAAGAACTGTTGGGCAACTGTTTGGCAACAGTTCTCGCGGCAGGCAAATGTTTACTTGTTGCTTAAGGATAAATTATTGTTAGACCTGACTAAAGTTAAAACTTGAGAGAGTCTGAGAGACAACAGCTGATGTTGTGCGTGTGTGTGAGTGTGTGCATTTCCGGCTGAGTAACTGGCGGCGTGTTGCCAAGCGGCTAGAGCCAGCGTGCGGCTCATTAAATGGCAGCAAATGCCATGCTGCGGCCATATAGCAAACATAAACATAAACATAAACATAAAAATATCTCATGCTCTGTCAATGGCTCTTAACAGTCTATTGTTTTGCCAGCGACAAAACAAGCAACGGCCAAGTGGCAACAGCAAGTGGCAACAGCCAAGTGGCAGCTAACTACTTGCAACTGGGCAACTGGCAACTGGCATCTGTTAGCCGAGAGAAGCGATTTCTTTATGGCACAAACAGCGTCATAATTTTGATCTAATTGCCAGATATTTGCCAACTAAAAAGCACACTGCACACTGCAGCGTGCAACGTGCAACTGTGCAACGTGCAGCACAAAAAAATTAAGAAATTTTGATGTGCAACGAGCCCAGCAGTGTGGCTGAAGCATTGAGCGTTTTATTGGGCAATGGCGTGTCGTGGCAGCATTAAGGCCACACTACTCCAGCGAGTGTGTGTGTGAGTGTGTACCTTCAACTTGCCACAACTAATGACATGGACATCAGTGCATGTGTCTGCCACATTTGGGCAAGTGCAACCTGCAACCTGCAACTGGAGTCTGGCATTTGGGAATCTCTGCAGTCGAGATTGCATGTGCCCCGCCATAAATTCCAACTGATTCATAAAGCCCTCTGATTAGTTAGTTAGTAACTAGCGTGTGCCACAGCGCGTATGCGCAATCTAAGCACTATATTCTATTCTATGCGATTTCAATTGCGGCATATTTCGACTCGCATATGCCACATTTTACATACTATATTTCATGGCCATTCATCAGTTTTGTTTATGAATGAAATACGCAAAACACGGCCGATTATCTAATCGAAAATGCATCTAGTAGCTTTAGTATTTGTGCTTTTTGGACTTCCGGCCTGCAGCCGGCAATAAATAAAAATAAATCCACAAATATTGAGAATATGCCGCACATCAAAGTGCAGCTATGACATTCGAGCTGCCACAGGAAATGAATCAGTTTTGGCGAATCGCATCGTTTTATTAATGATTTCAATATACTACGCGTAGCTGTATAATTAAATTGTTCACTTTTTAAACAGAGAAATTAGCAATCATTGATTTGAGTTCATTAATAGCATATACTAATTTAGTATATTAACTAAACTTGTGTAATGCAAATCAAGGCAACTGCAGCACCCGTATTGACTGAGGCTACTGTACTTGAAAAATTCTCTTAAATTAAACTTAGCAATTAACAATTTTAAACTTTTTGCATTTAATGCAGAATTAAACAGTTTATTTATAAAAAATAAAAGAAAGTATATATACGATTTAGTATATATTAATATTGACATGGAAAAAATAGCTTAAAAATGAGGCCAAATTTAGCGCTAATTTTGTCAGAGGCTGCTACACTTTAAAAATTCCAAAAAATTAAGCGTTGCATTAAACAATTTGAAACTTTTGACATTATACACAACATTTAACACCTTTTATGTAAAAAATAAAACAAATTATATATATGCTTTAGTATATGCTAATACTTACATGCAAAATATAGCTTATAAATAGGCCAACGGGCATATTGACTGAGGCTGCTGCACTTGAAAAATTCTCTTAAAGTAAGCTTAGTAACATACAATTTAAAACTTACTGCATTTAACGCAGAATTATACAGTTTATTTATGAAAAATAAAAAAAAGAATGCAGATGATGTAGTATATATTAATATTGACATGCAAATTATAGCTTAAAAATTAGTCCGACTTTAGCGTTTATTTTGTCAGAGGCTGACGCACTTCGTAAATTCCCAAAAACTATACGTTATATTAAACAATTTAAAACTTTTGACGTTATATACAACATTTAACAGCTTTTATATAAAAAATAAAACAAAGTATATGTATGCTTTAGTATATGCTAATACTTACATGTAGAATATAGCATATAAATATTGAATTGGGCATTTTGACTAAGGCTTTTGCACTTGAAATATTACCTAAAATTCAACGTTGCAACTAACAATTTGAAATGTTTTGCATTAAAAGTAGAATTAAACTGGTTTTCTATAATAATTAAAAAATACATAACAGTTAAAGGAAAGTTATTTAAATAAAGAAGCTTAAAAGTGCAGCTTAAAACAAACACTGCTCTGCAACTGCAACGATGGCTAGAGCTAAGTTTTGCTCAAGTCTCGGTGTGAAATCAGTTAAAACTGCAGACGCCTGTCACGCGTATATATCGTATATCAAATGATTGAAATTAAAACCGTTTATTGGCAAAGCATCAAAGCAGTCAGACAGATAGACAGACAGACGGACAGACAGACAGACTGTTTAACTGCACCTGCCCCACCGCCTCGCCTCACCTGCCTTTGGGCTTTGTCACTTTCTTTCACTGACTTTTGCTGCTTAAACATTTATCAATTCGAGCGCACATTTCTCACGCTAATTAGTGCACTCTGCACTTGCCATAATGCCCCAAAGGGTTGCGGGTGGGGGTGGTGCAGTTGCAGCTTAAGTGGCGGCAATTTGCGGTACCTCAAGGATATTCGATGACAAAAAGAAATTGCTTTGCGTTAAGCTGTCTGCCAGTTGTCTCGTCTAGACTGATTTCTATGTAACAGTTTACACATGTGAATGTGTGTGTGTGCGAGTGTGCGAGTGTGTGCGAGTGTGTGTGTGTATTAGTCCGCTTAGGCTTGTTCTGCTGTCGGCACTTTACATCAAAGCAAAAGCCATTGCAATTGGCTAGACAGCGTCATTATAATCCTCGTTAGTCGGTTTGCAGTTGGGCAGCCAATGTCCATCCGTCCATCCGTCCGTCCGTCCGTCCGTCCATCCATCCATCCGTCCGTCTATGTTATGCACATATGTGCGTGCATATGTTTGCTCTGTATGCCACATGCTTGATGTGTTGATATTAAGTTTACAACATGCATAAATTAATAGTTTGCACTAATGCAAAACTTCAATTATGCAGCTAAATTCTTGAGCCTGTGTGTGTGTGAGTGTGTGCTTTATGTAATTTCTGCCACAACATGTAAATACAAGACTTTGCTCTAGTTTGCCTGAAACGACAAATAGTTTATGCTAATGCGGATAAACTTTAATTGGCATTTGCATACAGCTGTAGGTATGTTTTATTATAGTACATTAAGTTTTCCAGTAGTGAAATGCTAAATAATTTCATTAAATTTGATGGCAAATATGTATATAGTATATGGCTAGCTATATTAGCTAATAAAGTAAGTAATTATTTGCCTTTAATGCCTAAAATTCAACAGAAATTGCATAATTTTGTATGAGAAACGCAACTGCCTAAAAGCATGCTACATTTAATTAGCAGCCAGCTGAGGCAACTGCTTGCAATCGCACTGCTCGCTGCACTGAGTGCTGCACTGCTTGCGGGTGTGAAACTTGGCTAAAGGTAAGGCGTGCAGTTGGACGCACAGTAGCCACACTTGGTGTTTTTGTAGGCAACTTGGTGTTTTCGATTAGTTTATGTAAGTAAAAAATATAGTAAAATTATTATAAAATAAATATAATAATAATAAACTAATTATAGCTATCTTTATTCACATATTTTGCTGTTTAAGATAGTTCCTAATCTAATATCTATTAACTGCCTTTAGTTGGGATGTTTAGCTAAATGACTAATACTTACTTTTAATGCGCTGTAAAGCGTTTGCATTTGAATAAAACTGATAATTATTTGTTAAGATTATGGCTAAAGAGCTGCACGCAGCGTTTGCCCCTCCGTCTGTTGGCGCTGCGCCTGATTTGAATTTTAATTGCAGACAACTCGTAATGCGATGTGTAAAGAGCGCATTTAACAGATAGTTTGATTATTATTTTACGATGACAACGTGCCAATGCACCCTACTACCATACACTCCCCACACCCGACTCCCGATCATAAAACTCGCGTCGAACAGATACTGAAATTACACGCATGTGTCATAAAACGCAAACCTCTTGACATTGGGGCATGAAACATGAAATTTAATTGAAGAAATATAATAAATTGTAGACGGGGGAAATCTTCATATGCAAAATGTATCTATATATTGACCATGAGTCAAATATTGTATTGTACGCTTTTGCACTTTATCTTTAATTGTGGCACAGATTGATTGCTCTGCTCGAGTTACACAAACCCTGACAAACCCAAGACCGGAAAGCTAAGCACAACTACAACTCCTACTACAATTGCGAATGGAAATGGCAAATGGAAATCGAACTGCAAATGATCATAGTCATGTAAGTGTATCTACAGACAGTCAGCGAAAGTGTTTCAGCTCGATTATTTCACTTGAATTGTGACATTAAGTAGGCGTCGCTTACTCTTTTTCTTGCTGCTGCTCACCTTGGCCAACAACGCACCTGCAACTGCTACACTTTCGGCAACAAATTGGTGCAGCAACAACAGCCCAAACACTTACTAAAACAATGCCTTACTCCTTTTTTTATTATGAACCCTAACAACCGGCGCCTCACATTTAACAGGGGTTGGCCATTTGGGTTTGCTTTTGCTTTTGGTTTTTGCTTTGGTTTTATGGCAAGGGTTAAGGAGGCACACAGTCTGGCTGTCTGTCTGTCTGTCTGTATGTCTATCTGTCTGTCTATCTGTCTGTCTGTCTGCCTGACATTGATAGGCATGTCCAAAAAAATATTGCTTTATTTATGTACTGCCGACATTATACTTACATTATTTGCTGCCCACTTTTGAAAGTGAATGAAAAGTTGACAGGTAAAAGAGCGACAGAAATAAGGCAAAACGATTTTTGTGTATTAAATATTCATATTTTTTTATGCATGAATATCAAACAGTAGTAAATACTTAGTATTTGTATTTTATTTATTTTATTTATATTTTTATTAATACAATTTATTGAGCCTTGACAAGTTGTACAAATAAGTTAGCAAAGAAATAAATTATGAATAGTATGACTCCTCTTTGTAGGAGTTCTATGTGTTTCAACATTGTAAGATTAAACATCCTGACCCTGTTGAAAGGTTTACTGTTGAATCTTATAGTTATAAGTACGCCAGAGAGCCAGACCTCGTATTGAATTAGGTTCTTAAGATATAAAGTTATATTATATTATAAATAGTTCAAAACATCCTGGCCCTGCTGAAAGGTTTACTTTCAATAACACAGCGACCAGGCTCTTATTACCTATATTTAATATAATTTAAGATTAAACATTTACTTTCAATTACAATATGCTCTGGCCCTGTTCATTTAATATAGTTTCAATATATTGTGTTCAATGCGACGTCTAGCTCTCTGGCGCACTTTTTACTTTTATTTATTTATTTATATAATATCAACTACGTACAGTTGATGTAAAGTTAAAATAAAATTAAAAATTAAAATTAAATTTATAAATTAAAATATTAAAAATATTTAAGAATACAATTTTAAAAAATAAAAGTTCAAAGTGAACGAAATTGAAGTTAATTTTCTGGGCACTAAAATAAAAAAGATTAAAAATGACTGGTCCAGCATTTGCTGCATGGATTATAACTATAAGATTTAACAGAGTATTATTTTGGAATGTTTGGTTATAATTAATTCAAAATAGTTTTAAATTCTGTAGAGTAAGACTTAAGGCAAACAGTTTAATAGCAAATAAAGTGTCACAGGCCTAGAGAAAATACTAACAAAATCATAGCAAATACAGTGCGTTTCATAATCATAAGACACTTTAGAATTATGTAGTTAAAATAAAATTAATAGGATTCATGCAAAACCGATTGGTCGAGGTTGTCAATAGTCGAGGACGATTGACAATATATAAAAAATAATTTTAAAATATGTTTCATCAAATGGTTCTCGTTTAAATAATCACCAGATATAATATATATATAAGTGTCTTATGATTATGAAACGCACTGAATATTAAGTAAATTTGTGTTCAATATGTTAGTTATACACAGTTACACACAGTGAAAGAGCTGAAGAAATTGTATCTTTGTCTATTCTTAATATGTTTGTTACAATAGAATTAGTTTGAATTGTTCTTTAATATAGTGCTATATGCGTCCTTATAGAATCGAATATGCATTCTAGAATATACTCTAAATTATGTTATACTAGAGTGAAGTACTGACTATAACTATAAACTATACCCAGCATACAGATGTATGTAGTTACTCATAGCAGTCACGACTGACCTTTTGCTACTCTGTACATATACATAGCATATATAGTATATAGTATATTGTATATAAATATATATACATATTTATAGTTGTTCATATATATTTGCATTTAGCACAGCTCTACAGTTGGCTTTATCATGCTAATAACAACTTATTAATTAAAATTAAACATAAACTAAGTTACAGCTTATTCATTTGGCATTAGCTTTAACCAACTCTTAATGAACATTCTGAAGTTTCGCTTTGGTTTTCTTTTACTCTGTCTCAATTATGCCATTTGACTGAGTTGCCTGAGTTGCCCGAGTGTCTCTGACGTCAGTCAGTCAGGGGTTAGCACACCTGCATTGATTTCACTTTATAAAGCAGACAGCGCACTTCCTTTGTATCAGCTGTACAATACAACAACTACAGCCCCACCCACTGCCCCCTCTCCCCTTCACCCCCCTTGAGCAGTTTGTTGACCAAATAAGGCGCCGCGGCCTTATAATATTATACTGTGGCAGCTGCAACAAAAGGCAGCAACGATTCATAAAGCGAGCTGCTAGTTACTAAGTTGTTGTTGATGCGTGTTACACACACACACACACACACACACACACTTGTGTATTTACTTGTGAATGTTGATAAATTGATAAATGGCTATAGTAAATACAGAGTTGTTAATGTGAAAATGTGCTTGGAACTTCCGTCAAGTGAGGCGACAGATAATTATGAGAACGAGTGAAGAGAGACTGATAAAAGCGGAACGATGGACGGACAGACAGGCAGAAATGTGGCACAACAACTGTGGCAGTTGCAGCAGCAGCAGCAGCAACAGCATCAAGATCAACTCAAGGGCAGCTAGAAAACACAAAAACTCAATTGCTGCTGAGCTGCGGCTGCCCCTTGCAGCAACAACAGTTCAATTTACGCCTGTTTATTGCTCTGCCGCACACATGTTGCAGCCGTTGCAGTTGGGGCAGCATCAAGGGCAGCGCCCAAGACGCGTGGCGAGGGCGACTGTTGGGTCATGAACTTCAATTATAAGCCACAATATTGTGGAAGTGACTCCTAACCCCACACCCGCCCCCCCCTCTGCCACACAGCAGGTGCAGTTGTTGCTGCTGATGTTGCTGTTGCTGTTGCTGTTGCTGCTGCTGCTGTGGTTGCTGCTACATAATTGCCGTCGTATCAGCTAGCGAGCGCATAATTATGCATTTCATTATGCTTTGCTCCAGCCTAGTTGGCAATAAGCCAGTGCCAGCCTCTTTTAGGGGCGTGGCCATCGACAATCGAGCATCGGCACTTGGTGCGTGCAGTGTGAGATATGCCTTTCCATCGTCGAGGGCGTGCTAGTTGCATTTGCCTCAATCAATGTTTACTTTAGAACTTTTAAATGGTTTTTACTGAGCTTGAGAAAGTTCAAATCAAGAGCTGAACGGCTGGATACCCTGTAGTAAGCAAGGTAAACTATGTTAAAATAGAGTAACTTCCATACTGAATTTACTTTAGTTCGTTTATACTATGTATGTGACTAATAGATACCCTACATTCCATAAGCTGATGAGTTGAACGGCAAGATACCCTGCAGTAATGAGCAAAGTAAAGTAAAGTTAAAGTAAAGTTACTTACACACTTAATTTACTCTAACAGTTGACTACAAAGTAGGTGACTAATAGCTACCCTACATTTCAAAAGCAGAACGGCGAGACAAAGCAAAGCAAAGGAAAGTAAAGTTAAAGTAAACTTACTTCCACACTGAATATACCCTAAATTTTAACTTAAAGTATGTGACTAATAGATACCCTATATAACATGAAAACCTCTTTAAAGTTGTTTCATTTCTTGACATCAGATCAGTAACTTCTCTGTCTCGACTACCCCTTGTTTGCCACCTTGCAACTACAGGGTATTTTTGTAAAACTACTCTAGTGGGGGGAAGTTGTTGCCACCCCAGCGTAAACACAGCTGTTTATGACTTATAACTATTGCACACACATGTATTTATGGCATTTTACAGGGAATTTTATTTATGCATAAAATGTGTAGCTGGAAATTCTTCGACTACTTTTCACTTTTCCTTTTCCCTTATCAGCCTGAACTTTTCTATAATTGTTTTACAATTGCTGCTGTTGATAAACTGCATAATACTAATTCAATTACAGCTGCAGATAAAGAGTGCAATAGGCACGCATGAGCCAATCAGCAGAGCTGCGTGCAGGGTTGCCAATTGAGCACAAATAAAAGTAAAGGAAATTAATGAATCAAGCAATTCATTTGAACTTTCATTAATATATTTTAAGTTAAATTAGTAACAACAAAACTAAAGTAAAATAAAAAAAAGAACCATTTCTTATAAAAAAAAACACCACTGCACCAATGGGGAAGAAAACACCACCATTGGCACCATTGAGTGTGCAGTGTGGCAACTCTGTAGCTGCGTGCTCTTATCAGCTATGCTATGCGAGTACGTGCGTGTGTGTGTGTTACGCTGTATGTGGTTGAGTGCTTTCTAATTGAGCCAGTGACCCTCTCTAGCCGCAAGTCAAGCCGCAAGTAATTTGGTTCAATTCCATGTTATGCCACCATTAAACGCCGGTCAGCGCACAACCTACCCCAATGCGCTCGCATTGTTGTTGTAATTTCTTCCTCTTCTACTCGTATCAGTTGATAAGCGCTTTTATTGTTGAAGCACACACAGACATACACACAAACATAACATACTCCTACATACACACATACAAACAAAGCACTAGGCAAAGTTCAATGACTGCAAGAGCAGGAACAAAATGAATGCAGCTCAATATTTATATTTTGACAATAATAAAGCACTTGCCCAAAGCACTTGCAAATGGCAAAGCATACACACACACTCACACAAAAACATGCACTTATAAACACACACACATACATACATACACTGTTTATCCTATAGAATCGTCATCCTTTGTGCACACTCGAAATTTATGTGCGACATGTGCTCTTCATTTGCATTTGCCTGCATTGAATGATCAGTTCAGTTCCAGCTGCGGGCGACTCCTACTCTCTGCTCCGCTCTTCCTCTCCGCCGCTCTGCCGCTTGGCATGCTTAATATAATTTTTAATTATAAGCAAATATGCACATATTTATGCGAATCTTCGAAATAAAAGCTGACAAATAACCCAGCTCCAGCTCCAAAGAGAGTTATTCCTTTTAAGTGCAATGAAAGCAGATTTGCACTCACTCTGCCGCCGCCTACTCCCCCGCTCAAAGCAGCGCGACAGCGACAGCAGCAGAACGCAAAGCTCTTTGTGCTCAGGAGAGCGCGAGAGTGAACGTGGGCTGCATGTGGGAGCATGTGTTTGTGTGTGTGTGTGTGAATGCATGCAGTTGAGTGAGGGGGAATAATTAAAGGGATTTTTTCTAAAGGGAAGTATGTGCATGGAAATATAAACAGCGGTTAACACTCAATGTGAAGAAAAGGTTAATAATATGAATGAAATATACTTTTATAACTAGTATTATTATAATTATTGGGTACAATATAAAATACTCTGTCTAATATTGTAAAATGTATATAAATCAAAGCAAAGTTAGCTCGCATTGCCAGCTTAAAGCATATCGCTAGCGACAAACTTGTCGCCTGTGTTATAAAAATACACCAGAGACAAATACTACAGCAAGGGAAATAAAAGCAAAGCAAAGCACAGCACAGCGCTGCCCAGCGACCGAGCGCGTACTCAGATAGAAGCGAGAGACATACCCAAAGGCAATTGAGCCACCGCGTGCATTTTCATTACGTTGCGAGCGCTCGACGAGTGAAGTTAGCCGGCGGACGCGCAGATACAGTGATACAGTTACACTCGCACACTCGCAGAAATCCGTGACAGATGCAACAGCTACAGTGGACGTAGTGTGCGCGTAATACACGCATGATCTGCCTTAGCAGTTGCGGCGCTTGCAACACACAACGGGTTCAATTTATATAAGTGCAATTACAGCGAAGCAGTTAAAGCGTGTCTCCACGAGCAACAATAAAAATAAAAAATAAATTAAAAAAATACAAGAAAAAGCTAAATAAATAAAAGAAAAATTAAATGCAATAAATCATATAGAATTCGTGCAGATTTTAATTGTGATTTATTAGCTTAATAAAGCATTTTATATATAGTATATATGTGTGTGTGTCTGCTGATAAAATTCAATTGAATTCAAGTGAAATTACGCATGCGCAAATTGTCTCTCACGTCTCTTAATTCAATTTGAATGCGAGTATTTAATAACACAATCAAAAATAAAAATATCAAAAATTGTAAAAGATGTGCCGCTCGTTGATGCTAGTACTGTTAGCGCTGTGGGCGTTACCACGCCCCCTGCACGCCTTCAACTATGCGCCACGTGCGAATGTTGTCATACACGCACCGCAACATCTCAAGTTCCAATTGCCGCAAAGCCGCAGCTCCTACTTCGGCTACACACTGGTCATGCGTGCCACCAGGTGAGTGTGTGTGAGTGTAGTAAACTCGAATTTATTATGGAAAATTTAAACAGAAAATGGTGAAATGATAGAAGGTGAAGAGAATAGAAACTAGTATAAGGGTAATAGTTGTGTAGATGTTGATGTTGTGGAGACGGGGCAGGACTCCCTTTGGGACTATCCGCGAGGCAATGCTTCAAGAGTCCTAACTCCGCCTACACTCCGCGTCTGATCCTCTCGAGCCTTCTGAGCTCCGGCATCACTTCCGCAGCGAAATTGGAGACTGCTTGCCAGGTCTCTGCTCGGTCTACCATTAGGTTGACGATATTGTCGGCGTTAATGAGTGTGTGTGTGTGTGTGTGAGTGTGTGTATCCGTGTGTGTGTGAGTGTGCAAATATTTGTGCATTTGAATTGTTGACATTTATATTTTATAGAAATTTCCTCACTGCAAGACAAGCAAGCGCTTTCAGCAGTATTCTCAGGTGAGGCTTGCACCTTTGTCAATAATTTGCAGCTGTGTCGCAACACATGACGTAGGCATGCATACTTCATGCATACAAACAGACTATAGCAAAGACTGCTATCTGTCTAGCTGAGGCAAACATTGCTTCCATTTCAATTAACGCACTTAACACTTCATTCTCGTCCACTTTTTATGTGCTCCATAACTGTGTGTTTGTTTTTTATGCTATTGCCAAATAATAGCAATATAGTTTTACTTTTCGACAGCAAAAACTCGTTTCTCCCAGCCTGACAGCTGCATAAATAAAGCCAGAAACAATAAGACTGACAAAAATCAAGCTAATGCCTAATAGACGCTCGGCTCAGACACTTGAACACCCCCCGCCCCTGCCCACCACACTTGAAAAAACAATTTCTAAAAATAACAATAAAACTTCAAGCCACAATTGCCACAGATCTCAATGCGATCTATCCGAATAGTACTCCCAATCGACAGAGCTTCAGCTTCAGTAACTCTCACTTCCAAGTGCGACCCACATTTGTTATGGATATATAATGTACTTGTATGATACTATAGTGTGTGTTTGTATGTGTGTCACATAGTACCTCACACTTGGGGCATCTCTCGCAGACTCTCGACCTGCTGGTGTCCACTGCTGCTTGGCTGTTTATTTAGAATAGGGGCCCCAAGCAACATGACATCACACACAGCGAAAAGAAAACACACATAAAAGCTGCAAATCAAATCAAATCAAGCAGACAAAAGCGCTTAAGTGGAAAGTTAGCTGGGTTTAGGTAGAGTACTTGCTGGAATATACCCTAGAAGTGAGCCAGAGTTGTGCTACTTCATTTGTATAGACTGTGTGAATACCCTACTAAAGCGGAGATACAAGTTGACAATAAGAGATACATTTTATAGACTGAGTGAATACCCTACTAATGCGGAGATACAAGTTGACAATAAGAGATACATTTGGTGGTTATAGAAAAGTGATAGATACCCTTTTTAAACTACACTATTAAAACTCTTCTTTGTGTCATTTTAATATATTTATTTATTTTTATTACTTGTCAGTAAATGAAGTTCAAATTGTGATGAAATTACAACATTCATCTACATATAATAAAGAAAAATAATATAGAATAATATCTTTATTTGACTTAAAGAGGGCAAAGAGTAAAATATAACGATAAGAATGGGTATTATAGTATATATAGTAATATATTTTAATTATTTTTCTTTTATAATTTGATTTATATTATATTTATATATATTTAAAAATGGATAACCAGAACAATTAGAAGTAGAAATCTTTTTTCTTCTTTTACTATATTTATTTACTTTTATTACTTGTCAGTAAATTAAGTTCAAATTGTGTTAAAATTACAACATTCATCTAAATAGAATAAAGAATTCAAAATTGAGTTTAGCAGGCTCGGCGTCAAAAGCTTTATTGGGAGTTATTAATTGAAAAAATGAAAAGGCTTGGCTGGCCACACACATTCGACTGATCACAACAGTGTGATTGGTCACAGGGAACTGCATATTCATTAAGTGAATACCGTTAGAGTATCACAGAGAATTTGCATTACAGTTCCAACAAGCTTTAACGTTCTATAAATAGAATTAGGGGTTTGAAACTTGAATATTAAAAGCTAGTGTTACAACCTGGACTTAGAATTAGCAAATTACTCCGTGAATGTAGCTGATAGTTAGCCAACGAAGGGACTATGGACGGGCATAGCTTCATTGTAAGGCATTCGCCTCACAATCCGAGGGTTCTGTGTTCGAATCCCACTGACAATAACAATTCTAAAGGTCACTGATGAGGATGTTTGGCAACATCCGAAATAGCGCTATCTGGCCAGCCAAGCCTTTTCATTTTTTCAATTAATAACTCCCAATAAAGCTTTTGACGCCGAGCCTGCTAAACTCAATTTTGAATAGTAATACCGCGTCACTGAACTTTACAATCACAGTAGCTGTCATTGTAAAAAAAACCCCATTATAATAAAGAATAATATCTATAATTGAATTTTAAGGCCTTTGCCTTACTCTTTAGTAAAATATGACGATAAGAGTATGTATTATAATATAGTATTTAAATGTTTTTTTTTTAATTTGATGTATAATATATTTACATATATTTAAATATAGATAACCAAAACAAGTACAAGTAGAAATACAATGCACAAAGTTGGTCATATGCTCAGTACACAGTATACGAAATAGTTGGCTTGGAATACAGTATAGAAAAACAGTTAAAAAAAGTAAAAAAAATCATTAAAAGTAAACCCAGCTAAAACCAAATTGAGCACAACAAAAGACAAGAGATTCAGTTAGAATCTTCACCGCTTGCAAATGTTAATTACAAGTACAATTTCTTACAGTGCATCATGCATGATATGCCACATGCTTACTGCACAGTATACAAAATAGTTGACTTAGAATATAGTATAAAAAAAGTAAAAATAAAACTTCATTAAAAGTAAACCCAACTAAAACCAAATTGAGAACAACAAAAGACAAGAGATTCGGTTAGAATCTTCATCGATTCAGTTAGAAGCTTCATCGCTTGCAAATGTTAATTACAACTACAATTTCTCACAGTGCATCATACATGATATGCCTCCTTAGCACGCATGATTCATGCACATTATTCAATTATATAAAATTCACACTGCCTTAAAGTTAATCTGGATACACTCGCACACACCACATACAGTTAAATGTCAGATGTGATGCTGGAGATCTCAGCGATATCTGCAGAATGTTTGCTCCTAATAAGGTAGTATATCTTTTAACAGATGACGCAATATTACTTGCCTGAGTTTAGCTTAAAGAACGTGATTTGCATAAAAGTGGAACAGAACAGACAACTTGGTTAACTCTTCTTATACTATATCTTTATGATCTCTGAACTAAGGTACTCTTTTTGCCGGAAAGAGCATAGCAGAAGTAAAAAGCATAAGCATAAAAATATTTAGGCCAATGGCTTTGGGTTGACAAAAGCCACAGTTACAGATTTCCTTTTACTCATTTTTATGTCGCGTATAATAATTTCTACTCGTGTTTATTATTTCTCATATTTTTGGAGAAACTGATATAGTGTTAGGGTTTATAACTGTTGCAGTTTAGTATATAGTATACACACCTGATCATATTAATAGGTACACACATCAACTCAGACTTTAAGATAAAAGAAAACAATTTTATTCATTATTTTAAACTTAAAATTTGGTCTCATTGGTTCTTTAACTATTTCTTTTTAATAAAATAAACTTAATTGAAACATAGGATAATAATATAAAAGAAAGGAGATCATTTTGTATCTTAGATACGTTTTCAGCCTGATCATAATAATAGGTACACTTCATGTGTTGGTAAGAAAAAAAATTTTAATTTTTTATTTTATGTTCTTTTTTTGCTGAATTAGTATTTACTAACTTAGTATCCAGTGTATCCACCTCTATTTTTGGTCACCTATTAATATGATCAGGTGTGTATATGTTTTATTTAATGAACTGAATTATTTGCATCGTACAACTAATTACTCAACTTCCTCTAAACTGTATGACTCTCAACTCTAATGCATTAAAGTTTAGTTTTTGTTTTAAATTTTATCGTTATTAGCCTCGTTTCACTGCGCTCCCAGATGAAACCCGAGTGCGCCTAATTATTTACGGAAATTACGCGTAAAATCACGTCAACCTGTAATTTATTTCACATCAATTGAAGTTGAAACAGAAGCAGAAAACTAAAGCATAACCAGAGCTAGAGAACGAGTAGTGAGTACTGAGTACTGAATAGTGAGTACTGAGTAGTGGGTAGTGAGTGTTTAATGAGTGTCTTCCTAAATACACATGTGTGTGTTCGTGTGTCTGTGTGTGTGTGAGTTCTGCCAGTTCTGTGTAGTTTATTTTTAGATGAAACGATTATCGTGGCTATAGAATGGCATGAAGTACTACGAGTATATGCAAAAGATTTATTCTTGCAGAAGTTTCCAGCTGAATTGAGCAGAGTTATAAAAATGTAAGTAACTATTGTGGATAAAGTAAAAAGCCAAGAGCAACTATCGTTATACCTCTTCTTTAAATACAAGTCTTTAGAAGTAAATATACATAAAAATATATAGGTACTTTATTAAGAGAGAGTCCTATAATGAAACTTGACTAATAAGGACTTAAAAAAAAGCCCAAACACACTGGGAGAACTACAGCAGAGCACAACCTACAATCCAAATACATAGGTTCTAGCATTCTTAATTAGAATTGAGCTGTTATAGAAATGTAAATAACTATTATGTATAAAGAAAGTAAGAAGCTTAGAAAACTGTGGTATCGATAGTTATCGATATACTTCTTCTGTAAATATGTACAACTCTGTATAAGGAATAGCATAAATAGAATATATGTATACTAGGGGGCTTCGCCCCCTGCGTTCTCGCTTCGCGAGAACGCCAACCCCCAATGAAAAGGCCCGTGGTTGTGTCCTCGCTTCGCTCGGCCACCTTCACGACGCCATTAAACAGGGGGCAGAGTTCCCTAACGCCTTCTTCCCCACGCCTCCTTCAGCCTGTTACATATATATTTCTGAATTGCACAAACTTAATAGACCCTTTTGTACTTTTTTAAAGTACAGAGCCTAAAAAGAATTGAGTCTCTAGTTCTTATAGTTTCCGAGATCTCGGTGTTCAAGTCTCAGACAGACAGTCGGACATGGCTATATCGACTCAGTTCGTCGTCTTGATCAAGAATATATATACTTTGTGGGTTCTGCTACGCCTCCTTCAGCCTGTTATATATTTCTGAATTGCACAAACTTAATAGACCCTTTTGTACTTTTTTAAAGTACAGAGCCTAAAAAGAATTGAGTCTCTAGTTCTTACAGTTTCCGAGATCTCGGTGATCAAGTCTCAGACAGACAGACGGACATGGCTATATCGACTCAGTTCGTCGTCCTGATCAAGAATATATATACTTTGTGGGTTCTGCCACACCTCCTTCTGCCTGTTACATATATATTTCTGAATTGCACAAACTTAATAGACCCTTTTGTACTTTTTTAAAGTACAGAGCCTAAAAAGAATTGAGTCTCTAGTTCTTATAGTTTCCGAGATCTCGGTGTTCAAGTCTCAGACAGACAGACGGACATGGCTATATCGACTCAGTTCGTCGTCCTGATCAAGAATATATATACTTTGTGGGTTCTGCCACACCTCCTTCTGCCTGTTACATATATATTTCTGAATTGCACAAACTTAATAGACCCTTTTGTACTTTTTTAAAATACATAGTCTAAAAACAATGGCAAGAAAAAAACTATATCGTATATGTTCTTTGAATAAATATATATAATATAACACCGATATGCAATAAAAATATTAAGATGTAGTTGTTTTATAGAAATTATTATTTAAATTTTTGCCAGTGTCTGCAGAGGATGCAGGGGTAATAGCTGTACAGTTTTCATTATACATATGTACATATGTATGCATGTATGTGCACATGTTTAAATGTATGTACATAAATATGTTTCAATATATGTATGTACATATCTATGCTTGTATGTTTAAATGTGTGTATGTGCGCATGAATGTACATACATGTATAAATGAATGTATGATGTATGTACATAAATATGTATGTGCTGAAGTATATACATGCATACAAATATATATGTACATCAATACATAAATACTTATGTACATCAGTACATACATATATACATGCATACATACATATGTACATCAGTTCATACATATGTACCCACATACAAACATACATTCGTATATACATATGTTTATATGTATATATGTATGTAGATATGTCCTGATGTCAAAATGTTTATGTATGTATTAAATATATGTATGTATGTATCTATTCATGTACATATGTTTAAATGTATGTATGTGCGCATAAATGTATGTACATGTATACATATGTACATGTCATGTATTAATGAATGTATGAATGAATGTATAATGTATGTACGTAAATATGTATGTACTAATGTATGCATGTACATTTAAACATGTACACATATACATGTACACACACGCAAACATACATTCGTACATACATTTGTTTAACTGTATGTATATTCGAATGTATGGTTATATGTATAAATGTATGTATATACTGATGTACATATGTATGCATGTGCTTAAATGTACGTATGTACCCGCGCTATTTTAAACGAATATGGCAGCATATCGATGCTCAACCGTATATTACACGTATACACAGTTCATCTGTCATGCGAGCATTGTTTTGGTTTCCCCCCTTCCCCAAACTAATTAATTGAATTTCGAATAACTCCATTGTTTATTGTCCGATCAAGCTGAAATTTTCAGAATAGACTTAGGTAGCTAATAGCTACTTATATATTAAGCCCCAAGTTTTTATCTTTAAAATTGTGGCAACGGTTGCTCTTCTAAGTTAGAAGGGGGAGGGGGTTAGCAGATTTCAGCTCTTAACGTGCACCTAAGGGTCATAAGAAACCATTCTGCGAAAAAATTAGGTCGCTATATCTTACCGTTTGGGCTGTGCGTTGATGATCAGTCACTCAGTCAGTCAGTCAGTCAGAACGAACTACTTTATATATATAGATATGCATTAGTCTTATAATGAAGCTTGATCAATAAGGACGTAATAAACACCCAAACCCAGTGGGAAAACTACAGCCGGGAACAACCTACAATCCAAATAAATAGGTTCTAGCATAGTTCTGTAAAAGAACTGAATTTTAATATATAGCTAAAACTGTAAGAGTAAAAAGCCATTAGAGCCCATCAGAAAGCTACAGTCGTGCACAATCTACAATCTACATAAAAGGGTTCTAGCATAATTCTGAAATAGATAGCAATCATTTGCTTTTACTCCTACTGCTGTATTAATGCGAATTCCATAAGTTTATTTTAAGCATAAATTTCCCTATTTATAGCATAAATTTATCTATTTTTAGCATAAGTTTACCTAATTTTAAGTTGGAATTGTAAAGACTTTTAATGAACCCCATTGAAATTCTTAGGGCTTGCTTATCAGGCGACTTATGGGAGTTGCTCCTAAGGGAAACACTTTTATTACTACCACAATGTTTAATTTGTTTCCACTTTTGCCATACTTCTGGCATTTTTGTTAGAAATTCAAATAGTTTGAGTACGTTCTGCCATAATACAGTTGATTGCAGTAAATTATGATTCATTTTCGGTTGAATGCATATCAAATTTGCAATTGCGCAATGCGTTGACACCGGCAAGCATTGGCTTCTGCCTGCTGCAGTAGGAACAACAACAACAACAACAGTTGCAACAGCTGCATATTATAATGCATGAGACGCTGTCTTCAATTGCGGCGCCATAACGAAGTACAGCGAGTACACTCTTCCACTCTCCACACTCCCTCCACACTCACCACACACTCTTAAGGCGCCCCCGCGACGCCAAACGGATTTGACTGCGGCTGCAGCGTTTTACACCATACACACACATATTTTTAGCCGCCTTTTCTCTTGGTCATTAAACCCAATTCCAAAAGGAATAACAAACTGCATAATAACAAAAACTACAGCAACAACAACAACAGCTGCAGCGGCTGCTTTTGTTCTTAAACATTTGTTGACCGCAAGTAGCTTTTGTTGTTGCTGCTGTAGTTGTTGTTGTTGCTGCTGTTGTTGATGATGAAGCTGACAGCAATCACAATGCCAAAGAAAGAAGATTTGTGTGGTCCTTCTCGGTGTGGTTTAAGCTTATGGCCAGTTTACATGCGCTTTCATACATATATAAACTGTAAATCTCTTTGCCAGTCGAGAGACTGCTCTCATTCTCTTGTGCTCTCTCAGTGCTGCAACAGTCAAACTTGGCAGACAGACAACACACACACACACTCACACACACACACACTCGCACACACAGACACCCACTCTGGCGCCCTGTCGATAACTTTAGCTGCACTTACTATCCCTAAGGTCGTTCGATATGTGCACACAAATTATGCACACTCCACTGCATATAAATAGAAACACTTCACCAGCAGCTGAGCGCTCATTAATTTCACATAAAACTGCGCTAAAAATAGCTGAGAAAATCTGAACTCAACGGGCAACAAGTGCTGCTTATTTTAGATACTTAAAAATGTAAAACTAATTTACTAAATACTTAAATAATTTTTATTGTAATTAGTATTTGAATGGCATAATTACTTTAACTACTTAGGAATTTAGTAATAAGCCACTTGGGGATAGGGTAGGGTAAGGTTAGAGGAGAGAAGACGGTCTTTAAAAGGGATTTCAGTGAAACCTCTTTACAGCGGACACTCATTAAAGGGGTGTGCTTGCAAAAGAGGAGTGAAGTTGTTTCAAATAGAGCACAAAAGTCGTAGAAAAGGTGTTCGTTAAACAGGAGGAGTATCGGCTTAGAGAGTTTTCTCTCCATATATTCAGCTAGTTTCGAGGAGTGTCGGCTAAGAGAGTTTTTTTTCCATTTCTCATTTAAAAAAAAGTGAAGTTGTTTGAAATAGTGCACGAAAGTCGTAGAAAAAGTGTTCTTAAAACAGGAGAGGTGTCGGCTAAGAGAGTTTTTACTCCATTTCTTCAGCTAGTTTCTACTTTGCTTTAAGAGGAGTGAAGTTGTTCGAAACAACACACAAAAGTTGAGAAAAAGGGTTCGTTAAATAGGAGGAGTGTCGGCCAAGAGAGGTTTTACGCCATTTCTTCAGCTAGTTTCTACTTTTCTTTAAAAGGAGTTGTTTGAAATAGTGCACAAAAATCGTAAAAAAAGTATTCGTTAAAAAGGAAGAGTGTCCGCTAAGAGAGTTTTCCCTGTATATGTTTAAATACTTCCTCCTTTTTTTAACATTTACTTCAGTATTATTTGGTGTTTGCTTCTAACCAACTGTCGCTTCCTGTGTGTAATTAAAGATGCCTTTACGTCTGTATATGTCACGATAACTTACGAGCGTATGTATGTATGCGTGTATGTGTGTATGTCTGTGAGTGACACATTACAGCGCGTGAGTCACTCAATCGTTTGGCTTTTTATTTGGCCTTTTGGGAAAGACTCAAAAGCTGGCGTTGGTGTGATGACGGTCAGTTACGAGTACGAATTACGAGCGTACACACACACACACACACACACACACACACACTGCTGCAGTTGGTCTTATGCTGTCGCTTGAGTAACAACAAATATTTGCCCATTGTTGTTGCGACTTTGTTTTGCATAAATAAGCAGAAGCAGGTAGCTTGTAGCACTCGCATGTACTTGTTAGTTGTGTCAATTGCCAACTGTTGACAATTTAATTACAATTGTTTATTTATAGACCATAATATTTGGCAGCCACTGTTAGTAGTAAGCAGTAAGCACAGCAACGGGGATGCGAATAGTGAATCATCGCCCAGATGCTGACTCAGCAGGAAGAAGTTATGGTCCGGCGTATAGACTAGTATCTCTTTTCTTATTGTTGTCTGCTTATCAGCTGACTGTTATGCAATCTTTAGACAGTTTTTTAATTGGTTAGAACTGTCTGCTTATCAGTAGAGCTGTAATGCTAATAATACTGTAATATAACACTAAAATAGATTCATTTAGTTTATTTAGAAACGAATAAAACTCACCTATGAATTGAAACTTAGTTTTGTTTTCTACATTTCCCAAGGCAAAGCGAAGCGTAAGAAAGAGCGTGTAAAAGCTGATTAACCGGTTCTATTTAGTCTTAGCTTTGTTTTGATTTTGTTTAGACCCTGTACTTTAAAAAAGTACAAAAGGGTATATTAAGTTTGTGCAAATTACATTTGTGTGTAACAGACGACGAGCTGAATCGATATATCCCTGTCTGTCTGTCCGTCTGTCTGTATGAACACCTAGATCTCGGAAACTATAAGAGCTAGAGACCTAATTCTTTTTTTTGTTAGGTTCGTGTATTACATAGGCAGCTCAAGTTTATGTCAAATGTTTGAGAAGTCATTCCCCTCCCCCTCAAATTCGCAAAAATATTCCCAGCATGTACAGTTTTAGAGTCACTGTTTTGCATGAATAAAGCTTTAGGTACTTTGAATGTTTGGTGCGATTTGCAGCCTAATCGGATAATAAACACCAGAGATATTGGACAAACAATTTTCTGTACTGGGCATTTGGCGGGGGGAGGGGGAAGCCACAGTGTACGCGGCCACTATATATATGGTACTACATATATGTATGCTACTGCTATTATCGACGCCCAGGCAAATCAAAGTACAGGGTCTCCTACTGTCGGTTGCATTCGACTGTAACTTTCCGGTTTTTTTTTTGTCTTTGCTTTAACTTTCCTTATCAGTTGCTCGCAGTGAGTAGTTGTAATTGCAAGCTGTTGTAGTTGTAATTGTCAATTGATTGTTGTTGTTATTGAAATCAGTGCGATTCGTTTTGGCATTAGCATATTAAACCGTATGTAGAGCTTTTTATCCCACTCACACACTCTCACCCACTCAAACTGTGCAACGGTAAAATGAGTAAGCCGCTCACGCGTCAACACAGTGAGCGCCACGCGTGTGCGAGTGTCAGAGAGAGAGCGCTGCTCATCAATGCAGCCGCAGGTTTGACTCTCTCGCTGTCTGTGAGAGAGCGTAGTGCGGGTGCATGCTTTCGAAGTTCGAACTTGGGGCTGAGAGCCGAGTTCGACGCTAGACTTGGGCCAGTTGTCAGTCGGCATTCGCTCGAAACGGTTGTCGATCGCAAGCACACGGCAGTACTGTCCGCGTGTGTGTTGAGTGTAAGCGCCTCGCTGCGTGTAACCCCGTGTGATAATAAATACTTAATCGTAACTTCTGGAGTGGCCGAATCGACTAGGCGCAAAACATAAAACCTGTTTATCTATATAGTATATAGTGATAGTGAATCGAGTAAAAAATGGCTGGGCAAGGCGTTTGCTTGTCCATGCTGATCCTGTTGACAGTGAGCAGCGCCATCTATGGCTATAATTTGTCACCCCGACCCAATAAAGAGATCAAAGATCCGCAATTTGCCACCGTTATGCCGAAAGTGCGTGCGTCATATTTCGGTTATAGCATCAACCTGAGACCGCAGGGGTAAGTCGTAAGCCGTACCGAGATCAGACTCAGCTCCAAAGCGCGTCTTCACGCTCACCTCAAGCTAAACAGGTTGTGTGTGTGTGTGTGTGTGTGTGAGTGGAGTTGCGATGATTCATGCCATGTATTGAACTGGGAGTTGGAGGTTTGCTTGTTGTGCCATAAAAGTGAATGAAGTGAAACACATAGCGCTTAATAAGTTGTACAAATTGATGAAGTCATTATAAGTCATATCAATCGACAGGCCACAGGGAGTGGGGTGACCATGGGAAACATTCTCAGGCCTTGACAGTGGGGCAACAGTCGTACTGTAGCTGAAGTTATGCAAATATTTGAGCATTCCAGCGATACAACACGTACGCTCCCTACTACCAACACCCACCTATATACTACATAGGTTGCAACATACCTATATACTATATAGTATACACTACATAACCCATTTGATTTCGGTCAATTCTAGCTAAAACTTAGTCAATGCCAATTCTGCTTTTTGTGCTTTTATCAGCTACGCTTTCTAGTCGATTTTCTGTGATAAGATTACCCGGTGAGTCTCTAACTGTATGTGCAAAGCAAACGGTAAAACGAAATGATAAAAATTGCAAAAGAAAAAATGACTAGAAACTGAAACGATCGCTATGAGCTCTAACGGTTAGGTATTGAAATACATTTAAAAAAATGTAGATAAATTATATAAATAGCATAACTTATTATGCTATCATTTCTATTACCTTTTTGCCTTCATTTCTCTCACTGTATTTTTTCTAAATTGCAAAACAAAGCAATGTGTATCAAGCATACGCCCGATGTGCCAGCAGATAGTAGAGTATCTTTATCGGCTTTGCTCGCCGTTCTTAAAGAGTTCGACAAACAAAGTATGAATGTGTGAATACGTTTATGAGTACACTCACTTGTCTAGTGAATACTGACAACCGCGTCGTGTTTAGCTGGAAAAGTCGACTAATATACGGTTAGTCAATCAATTGACTCCGATTGTCGCTGACTAATTGAAGGGTCTGAGGTTCACTGTCAGTTTCCCTCAATTACTGTTACTATTATTATTATGTATTGAAATATTTTACCAAATACTACATACAGATATATAGATATAGATATAGATATAGATATAGATATAGATATAGATATAGATATAGATATAGATATAGATATATATATAGATATATATATAGATATAGATATAGATATAGATATAGATATAGATATAGATATAGATATAGATATAGATATAGATATAGATATAGATATAGATATAGATATAGATATAGATATAGATATAGATATAGATATAGATATAGATATAGATATAGATATAGATATAGATATAGATATAGATATAGATATAGATATAGATATAGATATAGATATAGATATAGATATAGATATAGATATAGATATAGATATAGTTATAGATATAGATATAGATATAGATATAGATATAGATATAGATATAGATATAGATATAGATATAGATATAGATATAGATATAGATATAGATATAGATATAGATATAGATATAGATATAGATATAGATATAGATATAGATATAGACATTTTCCAATTGAATTTACATTTTCATTATTATCATCTATATTCATTACTTAACCAAAGACCTCTCTCCCTTCTTCCAGCGTGATTGTGGGCGCACCTCAAGCCCAATCCACTCTGGAGGCTCAGCGCAATGTCAATGAGACGGGCGCCATCTACAAGTGCTCCCTCTCGACTGGCACCTGCAGTCCCTACGTCTTCGATGGCCACGGCAATCGGAATGTGGAGAACAGCGAGTACACCTGGGACTCGGAACGCAGGGATTTCCAGTGGCTGGGTGGCTCAATGGATGGCGGCACTAGGGACACAGATAAATTGCTTGTCTGTGCTCCCAGATTTATAGCGCCATCGTCAAAGGATTATCATATGCATGGCATATGCTATTGGATACACGACACACTGGCGGATCAGCCACAGAATGTGACCAAGATATCCCCGTTGCGCTTGAAGGCGGATCAGGTGAAGGAGGACAATGATCTCCGATACTATTTCTATATACTGGCCGAGCAGGGATTGAGTGCTCATGTCTCGGATGACAATGAACAGTTTCTGATTGGCGCCCCAGGCATCTTCACATGGCGGGGCACGGTCATACGTTATAGAAAAGTATCCCTGGTGGATGATCCATCGGCCAGTAGGCGAGATACGAGCAGTCAGAACAAGCGGCGGAAGCGTGGAGGCGGGGATTACATAGATTACGCACCGGAGGTTACCTACGAGACGGACATACCCAATCCGAGTCGCTGGGGTCAACCGGATGACTCATACTTTGGCTATGCCGTCAGCTCTGGCCATTTCGATAGCCAGGATCTGAAGCGGCTGCTCTATATAGCCACAGCTCCACAGGCGAATGAGCAATCTGGGGAGGCGTACATCTTCGATGTGAGGGGCAAGAACATTGAGAAGTATCACGTATTCCGAGGCGAACAGTTCGGGGAATACTTTGGCTATGCCGTGCTCGCCGAGGATCTCAATGGGGACGGGCTCACGGATGTGATTATATCGGCGCCCCAGCACACGTTCGAAGACTCGCACGATAACGGTGCCATCTACGTGTTCCTCAACAAGGGACGGGTGAGTAATCAACGACCATTCCCCCGACGGACTGACTAATGGCCTGCAATCAATATATTATGTATTACATCGAATTCCAGTTCAACTTTGAGTCGAAAATCTTGCGCTGTCCGCTGCCCGTTACGGCCAAGGCACGTTTTGGCACCACGCTGACCAGACTGGGCGACATTAATCACGACGGCTACAACGGTAAGTGCCACACTTTCCCTTCAGTGTCCCCCTCCCCCAATCTGTGTCTCTCTGTTACCTTCTTCTTCTTCCCATTCCCTGCACCACTTAACACCACAATTTGCGGCTACTGTTCTCTTCTGTTTGTTTATTTTTAAAGCAAAATCAAAATTGTTCTTGAGTGCTCAAACACCACAAGAGAGGAACATGACAAGCGAGCTGTAGTCGAGTGTGCTCAACTGTTTTCATTGCATATTTGCATATCTGCATATTTGACCAGGGCGATTTAATTCCTTAGATTTATGGCAAAATTTAAAAAGTAATAAAAAGTTCCTCAGCCAGTTTTAATTAAGAATATCTCGAGAATATATGTATATGTATGTATATATGAAATCTAGTATTTGTTTTTTTTTTAGATTTTCTTTTGCAAGTAAGCTTTGTTTTTCAAACTTTACTGGAGAATGCCAAGTCCAATTCTCACAAATTGTATGATGATTGAAAGCTATAGTAATTCACCTATTATTCATACACACTAGAGGTGGAGAACTATCGATAGTCGGCGCCATCGATAGTCCTTGATAGTTTCCATAAACTATCGACTATCGACGATAGTAAGAAAAATCTATCGTCGATAGTTGTCGATAGTCCAGTAAGTAAATTAAAAAAAATCGATTTAATTTGTTTTTGAAATATTCCTTTGAAATATTCCTATCGACGATAGCGATCGACCAATATCGAGAGTGTGCGCTGCTATCGATGGTTAGTCGATAGTGGCCAACCATCGATAGTGTCGATAGTTGTATCGATAGTTCTCCACCTCTAATACACACTCTCTCATTTAAATCGGTGGTTTTGGAACTATATGATGTTGCATTAAGAAGACACTGGTTTTTATACAGTTTTTTGGATTGCTTTCCATCAATAATCTAGCATTGAAAAAAGTAGAATTTAATTAGATTAGATTCTTTAATTAGATTCTTGCATTAAGTACGCATCGCTTGAGGTATAAGGCATTAAAATCGATGATAATTCAGCTGAGATTTTAATATTTAAGCATACCTGTCTTTTATCGGTTGTATGCGTTTCCTTATTGGCTCAAGGTAGAAAACTTTTCTGCTGTATCTAATTAAATTTGATGTACACCCAAAAATAATACTTAAAATCGAAGTAAAATGATCTTTAATTCATGACCTTATTCCTAAATAATTTAGAATTTGTTAGTCTCGAATATTCTTAAATTAAGATCAAATCAGATCTAATCATAACTTTGAGAATAAAAGATCTTTAATTCAAGAACTCATTCCTAAATAATTTAGAATTTATTAGTCTCATATATTCTTAAATTAAGATCAAATTAGATCTAATCAGTCTATCATAACTTTGGGGAAAAAATATATATTTAAAAACAAGCATTTTGTTCTTTAAAAAACAGTTTAAAAAGAGGTTTTCCTTCTCAGTATTACCATATTTGACCTTAAGGTTTTTCTGGCAACGAAAATTGATTGAATACCAAAGTATTGTTTTTTTTTTCCCCCAGTGCATATACTCTACATCAGCGGAGGTTTCTAAATTCGATTACTCTACTTTAAATCATTCTATTTAACCAACACACTAGACACTCTCTCGCCTCACATTCTCTGCCACATTTAGCCCTCACTCTTCTCTTGCTTAACCCCATTCACTCAAAGCCTATACACCCCATTTGCCCCATGTACTGCAGGGCATGGCAACCACAACAAGCACTCAACAATCTTTGTTAACAACTCCCAAGTGGGGCGTGGCCTTGTGCACGTCTGTGCTCGGCTACTATCCTACGCCTAGAGGCAACATTAGATAACAACAGCAGCCTGTACTATGCGTGCCAACTGCATAGAAACACTCACCAGTTGCATGATAAATAACTCATCTAATTCTCTGCATCTCTTGACCTAATTACAGATGTTGCCGTGGGTGCACCTTTTGCCGGCAATGGCTCTGTCTTCGTCTACCTGGGCAATCAGCAGGGCTTGCGGGATGAGCCCAGCCAGCGCCTGGATTCACCTTTGCAGACGGCCACCAAGTATGGCGAGCATATGTTTGGTCACGGCCTGTCCAAGGGTTCGGATATCGATGCGAATGGCTTCAATGACTTCGCTGTGGGCGCACCCAACGCCGAGGCTATATTCCTGTATCGAGCCTATCCAGTGGTCAAACTGCAGGCCACTATTCGCTCACAGAATCGTGAAATCAAGCCGGAACAGAATCGTGTACAGATCACCGCCTGCTACGGCCTTCAGACCACGTCCACAGCGAAGTCCGCACAGCAGCAGGAGATGGCGCTGCGTATAGTCATCGATAAGCAGCTGAAGCGTGCCACATTCACACAGACCCAATCGAATGATATCAGTTTCAATGCCACAGCTGGCATGACGCAGCAGTGTCGCGTGTTTGAGTGCGAGGTGCGGTACAATGAGAAGGAGATCTTCCAGCCCATCGAACTGGAGATGCACTACGAGCTGACCAAGAAGATACCAGACTCCGAGGGTAAGTCTACATTATAGAAAAGTGAACATAGAAGTCTTGATTGACTCTCTCCTTACATAGTCTTCTGCGAGACTTGCGTGGCCGTGGATCCCGAGGATGCCAAGGTCTACACGGAGAAGATCATATTCAGCACTGGCTGTGCCACCGAGGTTTGCATTGCCGATCTCCAGCTGATCGCCAAGGATGTGAGGTGAGTTCTCTGAGCAAACACTGAGTAAACAGTTGAACTTAATCCTAATCTTCTCCATTCTACAGCCCTAACTATATACTGGGCAGTGGCAAAACCTTGCGACTGAACTATGAGATCACAAACCAAGGAGAGACTGCCTATCTACCACAGTTGAACGTCACCAGTTCGAGTCGTCTCAACTTTGCCCAGATCCCTGGCAACTGCAAGGTGTCCGATGCCGTCATGTTGTGTGACCTGAACCATGGTCGTCCCTTGGCCAAGGGTGATAAGGATAGCGTAACCATCAGCTTCGATGTGAGCAGTTTGACTGGCAATGCGCTGACCATCACTGCTGAGGTCTTTAGCACGGGGCTGGAACGGAATCCCAGCAATAACAAGCTGCAGAGTTTGATATCGCTCAAGGAGTACACGGAAATCGATGCCTCCGGGTAAGTGGGACTACATCTGCCCTCTAATTCAAACTCTAACCAGCATTTTGATCTCTACAGTGGTCAGACGAATGGACACATTGACCTCGAGCACTATAAGAATTCGGCGCTTATCATTAACAACTACGAGATCAAGAGCAACGGACCCAGCACAGTGGATGGTCTGGAGTTGGTCTTCCACATACCCGTAGCTTATAAAGTAGCCGGCTCGACAGCCACGATACCCATCATAAATGTAAGCAATATAACGATGCAGGCGACGTACGATTCCCAGCTGGTGGCCATTGAGCTGCTGGACCAGAACAACACCGAGATCATCATGAATGCCATTGAGGTGGTGACCAGTCGCAGTGGCATTGATGGCTTGGCAATCAGTCAGAATGGCGAACACTACGATGTCAGCACGAGTGGGCATGTGCATGAGAGCTGGCAGACCTTGGACTCGGATGCAGTGGCCACAGCATCCATGACACGGAAGCGTCGTGATCTCAAAGCTTTGACTGCCAATCGGGAGCAATATGCACGCATTGCCAACCTTAAGGCGCACGATCTGCTGAACGAGGACCTGAAGGGCAAGCTACCAGTGAATCGCACCATTGTGTTCAACTGCAGAGATCCCACGATGACCATCTGCCTGCGTGCCGTGATGAGGGTCTACAACTTTAAGCCAGAGAAGCCCATCAATCTGAATATGCGCTACAGTGTGGATCTGAATGAGATCAATGCCATACTGATCGATCCCTGGGAGTTCTTTGCCATTCTGATTGATCTTAATGTACGCAAGGAGGGAGATCCCCTGGGTACATCGTTGTTGGTGAAGCGAAAGATTGAGCCGAATGTCATATCGAGGCATCTGGAGAAGAGCTATACCATCTGGATGATCATAGCTGCCGTCATAGGTGGTCTACTGCTGCTGGCGGCTATCACCTATGGCATGTACAAGGCGGGCTTCTTCAAGCGCCAGACCAAGGATGAGATGGACAAGCTGGTGCAACAGGGTGCTGTCGAACCTGAGGCTGAGAACCTGAACAGTGACAATAACTAAGCGCAACAATGTGATCCTCATACATCCTTAAGTTCCAGTTCACATCACACACACACCACACACACACACACACACACACATCTAATACCAAATACAGGATGCACTGATCAATCGATCAAACGAATGAACAGACCCTGTGTACTTGTCCCAAGTACAGGTATCTGTATATTAACTAGATTAGCCGCGAAGCATTGAATGTTCTTGTGGATACGATGGAGAAGGAGATGAAGAAGAAGAGAGGAAGAAGAAGATGGGAGTAAGTGCCTTGTAATTTTTATGTTTTTATGTAGAGCTGCTAGGCGAAGTCAAGCCATATTGCCATTAATTGTTAATATTTATAAAATATTGCTAACAATAATTGTTTTTAGTTCTTAAGCTGAAATGGCAACAAAAAGACTTGAACATTTTGTATACACTGTAAAAAATGAACGAAACTAAACGAAGTAACACAAAAATTTCAATCTAGTTTAATCTAAGCGTGAAAGTATTAAAATAAAACATTTTGCTTATAAGCCAAACAATTGGGCTGTTTCTTTTAAATATTCCATTAAATATTCATTAAATAAATATTATTATTTTCTCCTTAAAATCAAGTTCAATTTGTATTTTGAACGCTTATAAAAAAAAGTCGAAGTTATTGAAAATCAGAAATAAACTTGAACCTCTTAGACACTATACGAACCTAGCAAAAAAAGAATTGAGTCTCTAGCTTTTATAGTTTTCGAGATCTAGATGTCCATACGGACAGCTAGATAGACGGACATGGCTATTAGCTCTACCTCTTACACACAAATCTCAATTGTAAAATCTTAATAAACCCTTTAGAACATTTTTAAAGTACAGGGTCTAAAAACGATCCAAATTGAGACATATATAAGATAAGATATACAGAAGCTACATCGCTTGAAAATGATGATTTTACTACAATTTTTTACAGAGAACCCACGATCCATGCATCAATTTGTAGCGTGAATGATTCATACTCATTATTCATTAAAGTTAATCTGGATACACTCGCTCACACTACAGTTAAATGTCAGCAGATGTGATGTTGGTGATTTCAGTGATATCAGCGATATTTGCAGAATGTTTGCTCCAATAAGGTAGTATATCACTTAATAGATGATGCAATATAACTTCCATGAAATTAGCTAAAAGTATGTACGTGTTTTGCATTAAAGTGATTTGAATATTATGACTCGTCCTTTTTGAACTCTAATGCATTGCTACTACAAATTTTATTTATTTTTTTTATTGTGTAGTTTATTTGTAGATGAAACAAGAGCTACATATAAAAACGTAAAAAAAAACAATTATTGATAACATAAATTACTATGAAAACTCAAACACAATGGGAAAGCTACAGTCGACCACCATCAACATCCAAATAAATAGGTTTCTATTAATTTATGAATTCTAAAATGGTCATCAATCAGACAGACAGTTATATTTATAACTTCTGCTTTATTAATGCTGATTTAAAATTAACTTTTCGAGCAATAAACAATTTTAAGGTTAGAATTTTAGAGAGTTCTAATAAACCGTATTGAAATTCTTTTTGCTTCCTTATCAGATGACTTATCGGCAATTCAAATGTATTGAACTTCAAGTTGTTCCTAAGGGAACCTGCTTGAGTCTGACCACACAATATTTCATGTGTTTCTTACTTTTGCAATATTTCTGGTATTTTTATTATAAATTCAAATAGTTGTGGTAAGTTGGGTCAGTCGTCAGTCGGTGTTCGTTTGAAACGGTTCAGATCGGAAGTACACGGCGATACTGTGTGTGTGTTGTGTTGTGTGTGTATGTTGCTGTGTGATAATAAGTTTAATCCTAACTTCTGGAGTGGCCGAATCGAATGGGAGCAAAACATAAAACCTATACACTATATATATAGTGATAGTGAATCAAGTAAAAAATGGCTGGGCAATGCGTTTGTTTGTCTATGCTGATCCTGCTGACAGCGGGCAGCGCCATCTATGGCTATAATTTGTCACCCCGACCCAATAAAGAGATCAAAGATCCGCAATTTGCCACCGTTATGCCGAAAGTGCGCGCATCATATTTCGGATATACCATCAACCTAAGGCCGCAGGGGTAAGTGCGTTTGTTACATAAAAAGTAAGTTATGTGGTAGAATAAATAAGAAAAAGAAATACATGTGGATAAAGAAAAGAAAGAAGTGATAAAACAGAAAAAAAAGGAATAGAAGTGAAACCAAAGTTAGATGCATGCGGGAGGCATTCCTTTACTGGGTCAGACGTATGCTACTCGTAGTACGCATAAGCGGTATTATGCATCGATCCTTTGTATGTAATCAAAAATAATAATAAATAATCAAATATATGTACTATGTGCACATTAATTTTTTAAAAAAGAACTAAAGTAAAATGAGTACATTCAATATTGAATCACACTGTAAAAATATAAACATAAACAAAAGGAAACTTCGCATGATGACGTGATCGGTTCAAGAACCTCCCCCTCCCCCACCACCATGTCATCAAAAGTAATCATAGCCTGGACTCCCCCCTCCCCTTTAGGTGATTACGTAACATTTTAATGGCCTCTTATGGCAGATTGGATACCAGATAGTGACGCGAATTAAGCTCGTTGGCAGTAGCCTAGGCATCTGTTTTTGGGCCATGTGCGTTTATCATCATAATTGGCGTTAGGGCTATTGAGGTTTCTGCCACCTTCTTGTGGCTGACCGCCAGATGCTCCCTGTAGCATAGTCTAGTGTGAATCGTGGCGCCTAGATAATTAAACACTTGCTTGGAGCAATGCAGTCTCCCGTTTGTTAAGCTTGTATGTTGCTAGGCAGCTCAAGTTTATTTTGGATTTTTCAATTCTCCTTCACAAATTTTCCATAATATTCCAATTGGCACAGCAGCCACAGTTTTAGAATCACTGACTTTTTGTGACTGTTGCAATTGGCAGCTTCGGTTTTATAATTGAGTGTGTTGTGGTTTGAATATTCAGCATTGTGCTACTTATTTATAGCCTATTCCTAATTATAGCCTATTATAGCCTAAATCATTAAATCATTTCGTTTTAGTTTGTGTAAAATAAAATAATATAAATGTAGCAGCACGAATGTCTTATGTTAAAAGTATGAAGTGTACTCATTATTTTGGCAACGCACTGTGTCTTCTATTCCTTTTTCGCTACGTTACGTTACATTTGTGTATGCACTATTTGCCTACGTGCATACGTTATTAGTGAGCCACAAATAAAGCTCTGAACTGAAAACATCTCTCATCTTACAATAAATAAACTGCTTAATCGTTGACCAAGCAGTTCAATTTGCACTGCTTTTATGTCCTCCTTCTTTTGCTTTGCAGAGATGAATGTGTGTGTACGATTGTGTGCATGTGTGACTACTTTTCCCACACGCCATACAGTCGTTGCACTCTTTTTTGGAAAGCATCATATATTCCTCCCGTTCTAGCTCACGCTTTGCGTACATTCACGGGTTAAGCCGTTAGTTCATTTTGCGCAGTTCGTTCGAGCGTTTGCAAATGTTGCTTTAAAGTAAAGTAGTGAATTTTTATAAACATGCGAGTGTGAAAATTAACGGAAAAGTACAGGTGGATCTACTGTAGCTTCCGGATTTTAAATTCATAAAACTTAAGTTCTCTTTCCCTTCTTTTAGCGTGATTGTGGGTGCTCCACAAGCCCAATCCACTTTGGAGGCGCAGCGCAATGCCAATGAGACTGGCGCCATCTACAAGTGTTCCCTCTCGACTGGCACCTGCAGTCCCTACGTCTTCGATGGCCACGGCAATAGGAATTTGACAAACGACTACACCTGGGACTCGGAACTAAGAGATTTCCAGTGGCTGGGTGGCTCAATGGATGGCGGCACCAAGGACACGGATAAATTGCTTGTCTGTGCTCCCAGATTTATAGCGCCATCAGCGGAAGAATATCATATGCATGGCATATGCTATTGGGTACACGACACACTGGCGGATCAGCCACAGAATGTGACCAAGATATCGCCGTTGCGCTTTAAGGGCGATCAGATGAAAGATGACAATGGGGATAAATCCTTTTTGTATGTACTGGCCGAAGAGGGATTGAGTGCTCATGTAACGGATGACAATGAACAATTTCTGATTGGCGCTCCAGGCGTCTTTTCATGGCGTGGCACAGTCATACGCAATCGCTTCCTGGATGCTTCATCGGAAAGTCGGCGGGATACTAGCAGTCGGAATATGCGGCGGAAGCGTGGAGGCGGTGATCATATAACTTATACACCTGATACTAAAGACGTGAAGGACGTACTCGATCCCAGTCTTTGGGGTCAACCGGATGACTCATACTTTGGCTATGCAGTCAGCTCAGGCCATTTCGATAGCCAGGATCTGAAGCGTCTGCTCTATATAGCCACAGCTCCGCGGGCGAATGATGGAGAGGCGTACATCTTCGATGTGAGGGGCAAGAACATTAAGAACTATCACGTATTCTGGGGTGAACAGTTCGGGGAATACTTTGGCTATGCCGTGCTCGCCGAGGATCTCAATGGGGATGGGCTGACGGATGTGATTATATCGGCGCCTCTGCACGCGTTCGAAGGCTCGTACGATAACGGTGCCATCTACGTGTTCCTCAACAAGGGACGGGTAAGTACTCGACCATTCTCCGACTGATTTATTGCCTGAAATCAATACATTTGGTATTACTTCGAATTCCAGTTCATATTTGAATCGCAAGTTCTGCGCTGCCCGCTGCTCGTAGGGAACAGGGCACGTTTTGGTACCACGCTGACCAGTCTGGGCGACATTAATCACGACGGCTACAACGGTAAGTGCCACACTTTCCCTTGTCCCTCCCTTCATCTCTTGACCTCTTTTAGATGTTGCCGTGGGTGCACCTTTTGCCGGCAATGGCTCTGTCTTCATCTACCTGGGCAATCAGCAGGGCTTGCGGGATGAGCCCAGCCAGCGCCTTGATTCACCTTTGCAGACGGCCGCCAAGTATGGCGAGCATATGTTTGGTCACGGCCTGTCCAAGGGTTCGGATATCGATGCGAATGGCTTCAATGACTTCGCTGTGGGCGCACCCAATGCCGAGGCTATATTCCTGTATCGTGCCTATCCAGTGGTCAAACTGCAGGCCACTATTCGCTCTCAGAATCGTGAAATCAAACCGGAACAGAATCGTGTACAGATCACTGCCTGCTACGGCCTACAGACCACATCCATAGCGGAGTCCGCAAAGGAGCAGGAGATGACGATGCGTATAGTGATTGATAAACAGGTGAAGAGTGCCACATTCACACAGACACAATCGAATGCTATTAGCTTCACTGCCACTGCTAACATGACGCAGCAATGCCGGGTGTTTGAGTGCGAGGTGAGCTACAATGGGAAGCCCATCGAACTGGAGATGCACTATGAGCTAACCAAGAAGATACCAGACTCCGAGGGTAAGTCTACATTATAGAAAAGTGAACATAGAAGTCTTGATTGACGCTCTCCTCATATAGACTTCTGTGCGACTTGCGTGGTTGTGGATCCCGAGGATGCTAAAGTCTGCACGGAGAAGATCATATTCAGCACTGGTTGTGCCACTGAAGTTTGCATTACCGATCTCCAGCTGAGCGCCCAGGATGTGAGGTGAGTCCGCAGAGGAAGCACTGAGTAAACAGTTTTGCTTAATCTTCGCCTCATCCCACAGCCCTAACTATATCCTAGGCACTGCTAAGACCTTGCGATTGAACTATGACATCACAAACCACGGAGAAAACGCCTATTTACCACAGTTGAACGTCACCAGTTCGAGTCGTCTCAACTTTGCTCAGATCCCTGGCAACTGCAAGGTGTCTGATGCCGTCATGTTGTGTGATCTGAACCATGGTCGTCCATTGTTTACGGGTGGTAAGGATAGTGTAACCATCAGCTTCGATGTCAGCAGTTTGACTGGCAATGCGCTGACCATCAGTGCTGAGGTCTTTAGCTCGGGGGAGGAGCAGAATCCCAGCAATAACAAGCTACAGAATTTGATTTCGCTCAAGGAGTATACGGAAATCGATGCCTCCGGGTAAGTGAAACTGTCCATACCGTTCAACTAATGCTCTGACTGGTGTTGTTATCTTTGTAGTGGTCAGACGAATGAGCACATTGACGTAGAGCACCATAGGAACTCTGCGCTTATCATTAACAACTATGAGATCAAGAGCAATGGTCCCAGCACAGTGGATGGTCTGCAGTTGGTCTTCCACATACCCGTGGCTTATAAAGTAGCTGGCTCTACGGCCACGATACCCATCATAAATGTGAGCAATATAACGATGCAGGCGACGTACGATTCCCAGCTGGTGGCCATTGAGCTGCTGGACCAGAACAACACCGAGATCATCACGAATGCCATTGAGGGGGAGACTAGTCGAATTGGCATTGATGGCTTGGCAATCAGTCAGAGTGGCGAAGACAACGATGTCAGCACGAGTGGACATGACCATGGGAGCTGGCAAACCTTGGATTCGGATGCAGTGGCCACGGAGCGCAAAGCTTTGACTGCCAAATTCAAGGCACACGATCTGCTTAACGAGGACCTAAAGGGCAAGCTACCCGTGAATCGCACTATAGTGTTCAACTGCAGAGATCCCACGATGACTATCTGCCTGCGTGCCGTGATGAGGGTCTATAACTTTAAGCCACAGAAGCCCATCAATCTGAATTTGAGCTATAGTGTGGATCTAAATGAAATCAATGCCATACTCATCGATCCCTGGGAGTTCTTTGTCATCCTGATTGATCTTGATGTGAGCAGAGAGGGAGATACCAACGGTACATCGTTGTTGGTAAAGCGCAAGATTGAGCCGAATGTCATATCGAGGCATCTGGAGAAGAGCTATACCATCTGGATGATCATAGTTGCCGTCATTGGTGGTCTACTGCTGCTGGCGGCTATCACCTATGGCATGTATAGGGAGGGCTTTTTTAAGCGCAAGACCAAGGATAAGCTGTACAAGCTGCTGCAGCAGGGTGAGGTCAAATCCCAGGCTGAGAACCTGGACAGTGACAATAACTAAGCGCAACAATGTGATCCAGTTCCAGTTCACCCAAATACGCGCCTAATACCAAATGTAGACTGATTCATTTAAAGTACATTACATTTAATATATTGTATTTAAATTAAGAAGTAAAAAAAATAAACGGTTAACGATTTCGTTTTAAATTGAACCGCGCAGGGTAAAAAAATGGTGTGGCATACTTTTGGTTGCGCTCAGAAATTAATTTACCAATTTAAATTCAACGGCGCAGAGTATAAAAATTGTGTAGCATACTTTATATTGCGCTCAGAAATTTCTGATTCACCTGCTACACATTTCTGTTCGCCTGTTACTTCAGCTGGTTGCTGCACAGGTTTTCGGGTTTTCGATACAACCAAATTAGAGCTACAACAACCACAGCAACTATATGTATATGTACTATGCACTACTATATACTATGTACTATGTCCTTGTACTATGTACTGCCCTCGAAAGTATGCAATAAAAACGCATCCAAAAAAAATGAAGTAAGTTTTTGTTAAATTTCGAAAATCCTTGATAACTCCGTTATTTGAAGGACGATTTGCATGTCCTTTGGACAGTTCGTAGTCCTTAGCAAGGCGCGTTCACTGACACCAGGATCGTCAGGATCAAACAGGATATGGCTGAGTTATAAGGACTTTTCTATATGCAAAAAAGTCCTCGTAACTCGAGTGTCTAAAGGACCTTCGTCCTTTTGATTACAAAGCTGATCAAAAGCTGCACCATCCTGCAAAAGGGCATCGTCCTAGCTCCTTAAATGGCCAGGATATGGCTGTTTTTGTGTTTTTAGGGTCATATTTGCATGCCTTTCCCATGCAAATATTTTTTCTATGAAAATTGAAATTTGTAGCAAAATTTTACTAAAGAAATACGGCGTTTTTTTTTTAATAATAATAATGAATATTAAATTTATTTTTTTCTTAAAATCAATAAGTACAATTTGTATTTTTTACGCTAATAAAAATGCAATAATTAGTTTACCATAAATTGTTTAAAACATTTCGACATTTTGCATTTCATTTATGAACACGAAGCAAAAAAACGTTAACAATCGAATTACCATTTTGTGGGGTTCTTTTCGAAAAAATATCTATATATATTTATATACAATTCTGAAGGTATTACTTAGCGCCTAACTAGAGACTAGGATACAGTTAAAGGTACAGACTACAGACTACAGACATATACATTTCTATAAGTAAAATGGACTAACTAATTGCAGACACACTAGAGGACACATTCGCAGACACACACACACACACACACACACATATATATATGTATAAATAGTTTGATATAGTTTATATAGATATTGTACACACATTAACATTGTGGCAAGTTGACATTGAATGTTGCATTTGCTTAGACAATTTGCTTTTTGTTCGAAGTACATATAGTAGGATATGTGAAAGTGTAGGTTGTAGTAGTAGTATTAGTAGTAGTAACTATGCTAGTTGTACACATATTGATATTACAAGTACATAGAGCTTTGCTTTCGGGTGGTTTCAATGTGATACGAATCGAATCAAGTGAAGAAGAAATGCATGCATTTAACAATTGTTTATCTTAACGTGTATATACTATTATTAACAACAATAAATGATGAACATGTTCTGTGTAAATAAATACATTTTATAAAAATACAGACAATCTGTGTACTATGTATTGTCAAAAATCATTTACATTCTTCATTCACTTTTGTATTTCATATTTTCTATGTTTAAAATTGCGTTGCATTCAGGCAGGGCACACGATTTACACTTTTTATTTGATATCTTTGATATGCGCTGAATGTTTTACAGGTGAACTGATGATAATGCTAACTCCCTGCCCACTCTGGACATACACATACATATAACTCTATATATGATAACTCTATTTTGGGCTTTTGAACTGACTAGTATTGAGCACAAGGTGGACTTCACTTACTCGCAGCTAACAACTAACAACTAACGGATACAAATACAAACACTTATAGCTGGATTAACTGCAACATCAACTTGGACACAAGTAACATACATATACAATATATAACTTAGATATATATATACTATATAACTAATAATAACTCTCTCTAGCTTTAACACATGGTTTCGTTAAACGGCGGGTCCTTCTCGGACTCTGTGCTGCTCTTGATGTTCGACGATAGCTTGGCTATCTCATCCTGCACCAGATGCGTGCTAATCTGCGGTATGGCCATGGGCGCTTTGGTCGAGGATGAGGTGCCCGAGGTGGAGGCAGCATCGCCATCGCGTGACTCCTCCGTGCTAGAGCTGCTCTCCTTGAGCACATTCATGCCCAGCTTACTGCTATAGGGCGGTTTGAGCGTGGAAATCAGTTTGGCAGCAGCCCCAGTGGCAGCAGCAGCAACAGCCGCAGCCGCAGCCGCAGTAGTAGTAGTAGTAGTTGCTGCAGTGCCGGACTCCGTGGCCGATGTCTCGGTAGACGGCTTGCCCTGGTCGATGCTAAACTGTTTCTTAAGCTGTGTTGGTCGCATTGGTATTGCTGGCGCCACCTGCGTCGTTACTGGCTGTGCGGCACTCAGATCCAGTGAACTGGAGCTATCGTCACGCAGACGCCGGCCATCGGCAGCGCCCACAGACGCCGTGCGTTTGGGCTGGTAACGTGCGGTTGCGGTGCCAGCAGCGCCAAGGCCCATGCTAATGCCAGTCGCTGAATGTGAATCCCCAGCATCCAGCGATGGCTCCGCTGTCAGCGAAGGTGTATCTATGTTATAGGAACCCGTTTGTGAGGTATTTGTCTCATTGGAACTCTGTTTGATGAACCGATACGGATGCGCCGAGTAGTCTGTATCCGTGCTGGAATTCTTCTGCAGACTCTCGCTGGATTTCTTGAACAGACGTCCACTGCTATCGTAAGGCGCATTCAGGAAGTCACTTGTGGCACGCGTCGGCACCAGTGGCGATTGATACGTCTGTTGTTCCATCGAGGAGTTGCGTTGCCAGGGCCGTTCGTGCTTCAGTTGAAAGCCACTCGAACCTACATGATGACTGCTGCCCGCACCGCTGGTATCACTGCTATCACCACCGCCAGCGGTACCACCAGCAGCACCGAGAAGGCCACCCTCCACCGAGGGCTTTGAGGGCGAGAGTTCTATGGCGGTCTCACGTCGCAGTGGATAGCGATGGCTGAAGTCAACGGAGACACCAATCTGCGAGGGAAAAGAAGATGTTTTAGTGGAGTTTTTTAAGTGCTAAAAGAGCGCACTCACCTCATATGGCTGCACGCCAGCGTCTATGGAACCACGTGCCTCGAAGAGACCCTCCAGGATTCTGTAGTCATTCTCCTCGCACTCCTTCAGATGCTTCTTCTCCAGCAGCGCTGCGGCCTCGGCGCGTGACATTTCCGTCTTAGGGCGATCCAAGGAGGCTGTCAGGAATGAGGCATAGGTTAGTTGAGTTGAGCAAATAAAACGAGATAGATATAAAGCTGAGATGCAGGCGCAGCACAAGCACAAGGCAAATATTACGAGTATTACGCATACGCCTAGTTAGCTCTATGTACAGATAATAGTTTGTGCTTTTTGATTAGTTTCTGTTGATGCCCAATGATTGAACGTTGAAGACTGTAGAGTTGGAATGGGAACGGGAAGAAGACGAGAGGAGAGTGTGTGTGTGTGTTGTCGCAGTGGAGGAGGGGGTAGATACATATGTTTGTATTGTATGTATCGCATGTTGTCTTCCAGTTGCCAAGTAACTCAAGACTCCGACTCAGACTCGGGACTTACCTTTGTTGCTCTGCAGCGAGACGGTGGGCGATGCTATCAAATGGCAGACACTTTCCAGTTCATCCGTGATCGATGTGTACTCGCTGTGCAGTTTCAGCAATATATTTCTGGGAGGTTTCGCATGCAATACTGATTTGCCTAGAGTTGTTTACCGAGGTTAGGTTGAGAATGCGTTGAAAGAGATCAAAATATAGTAGTGTGCGGCGAAAGAAAATTATAATTACGTATGCGTTTCATTATGTGTAAGTGTGTGTGTGTGTGTGTAGAGTATACTGTTTGTAGTACTTGAGCTTAAACTACCAGAGTTGCTAGAGTTTGCTTTTGATTACTCTATACTCAATCAGTTCTGTTGGGCAAAGAACTTGCTTTATAGTGGGGAGAAATTCAGTGTCGATAGCAAGTTCAAAGTCGGTATACGAAACGGTATAGAAACCTGAATGCTTAGCATGGAAATGTAGTCCAAATTTAAGTAGGAAATGCAACTCATATAGTAGCAAAAGTTCAATTGGAAATGTACTTGAAGTAAATTCAGAATTTGCATTAAAGAAAAGTACCAGAATTGGTAGCACAACTTGAAATGGAAGTATAGTAAACCCATAGAAAGACTACGTACAACATTTTTATAAAATAAGGATGACTATACGGAACCAGAAGCATTTTAGGTTCAGCAACAGAAATCTGATCAGAGCCACTCTAGATAAACCGAATCGAACATATTCGTTTATCAATATAATCAGAAACCTGAACCGAAAACGTATTCAAAACTTGTAATGGAAACTTAAAAGACTCAGGAGTGAAAACTTCCACTCGAAGAGTACAATAATTTGACTCAAAATGAAAGCCTTCGATATAGGCCAATACAAAAGATATATATATAAAGACTTGACACGAATTTATAACAAACTTAAAACTACATACAAAATGCTTAAGGTCTAAGGATGAAAATAGGAACTAGAAACATTTTAGATTCTGCAACTGAATTCTGAATAGAACCAGTCTAGATAAACCGAATCGAATATATTCGTTTACCAATAATATAATCAGAATCCTGAACCGAAAACGTATTCAAAACTTGTAATGGAAACTTAAAAGACTCAGGAGTGAAAACTCCCAATGGAAGAGTACATAATTCGACTCAAAATGAAAGCCTATATCGAAACCAATATAAAAGATATATATATAAAGACTTGACACGAATTTGTAACCAACCTGAAACTACATACAAAATGTTTAAGGTGTAAGGATTCAAATAGGAACTAGAAACATTTTAAGATTCAGCAACTGAATTCTGAATAAAACCGTTCAGTTAAGATTAAAACTTGAAACCTGAATAGAACTTTAGAGACTCTAAATTAGAGCCTGTATCGAAACTAATATAAAGACTTGGCACGCATTCAATACAAACTCCAAATCAACATTTCTCCAACTCATCTTTACAGTTCTGGTAATAAGCCCGTACTACAACAATAGATACTTATATTATGGGCATGATTATTGCGTAATTTAGTGGCCAATTTGGTAGCTTGGATTGGTCTTGGTTTGCTGTTGTTGTTGTTTGCTTGGATTATGTGTTAGTTAGACGGGGGTAGCATGAGATAATTAGTAACCAGAATTTTGAGCGCATTTCTTAGCAGCTTTACGTGTGTGTCTTTCTTCATCTTTAGCATTCATCTTCTTTGTTACAACTATCGCCAACTAACTGGAGAGACTGAGATACTTGTGACTTACCCGGCGGTGGAGCTGTGGGCGTATCCTTATCGCTGTCGGGCTCGGACTGTGTGAGACTGAGCTGGCGGCGTGAGAGTGTGGCCAGCTGATTGAGGCTGATGTGTGAGCGATTGATATCGGCACCGGTCAGCGAGTACGTCTCCGAGTTGCGGCGGCAGAGTGAGACGGTGCGCTGGCGTAGCGCTCGATGCCGGGCAGCTGCAAGGATGAGAAGAAGGAATGAGTGAATGTTTAACAAATGAAACTCAAAACGGAAACGGAAGTGGTTTACCCTCGAAGTTGATATCCGGCGCCGCATCATCGGAATTATCGCCGCCGACAAGCGTCTGATCATCATCATTATTGCCCATCGGTGTGAGGGTGTCCTTGCTCTCCGTACTCGCACCCGTATCCTGTCGCACTGTCACGTAGGGGGTACGCTTAACTGTCTCACAGGTGGACGGACGCTGGGAGAGGGGTAGATAGATGTCGGAATCCGCCTCGGATTGCATCGAGGCCTTGCGCACCACTTGCTCGTTGAGTGCCTCCCGTGACTTGACCACCTCGTCGGGCTCCTCGGGCAGCGGCACCACCTCAAAGTGTGTGCCCTCATCCAAGATATAAGCATCCGGACGTACCTCGGTCAGTGAGCGATTGAAACGCCGTCGATTGTTTACCTGCGGTGAGAATCAACAATTAACAAATTGCAATAAAAAGTGAAGGACAATGGGGGAATGGGGTGTGGAACCACCACCATACGCACCTGCAGCGAATTTAAAGTAAGTGTTGCACTCAGTCCCAAGGCTGGGCTGATGCCAACGCCTCCGCCTCCGCCGCCGCCGCCACCGCCACCACCACTGCCTGGACCACCGCCGGGACCACAAATGCCACCCTCCGTATCGGACATTGAAATGGTGCGCATGCGATGCATTTCAGTTGGAATGTTCATTACGGAACCACGCAAATCCTCTGCGGCGGCGGTGTGTGCGGACATGAAGCGATGTATGACGCCCAGATGTGCCAGTATCTGCTCCGATGATTCCTCCATTTTGCGCAAACGGAATTCAATGCTCTGCAAACAGACACCATGTAGAAAAATGGTCATAAAAAGGCAGACTACAGTCGAGTGTGCTAGACACAAACTAAATTCTAGACAACAACCAGAACACTCAAGTTGAACACTAGTATGACAAGCAGTTTCTTATATTTTGTTGTGCAGTCTGTAAGCTGCTGATATGACACTCAGCGTCTTATGCAATTTTGACTTTGATTAATTGCAACTAATTCTGCTGCAGCTTTAAAGCTGGTTGCTAGGATCTCAGCTTTCAGTGCTGTTGTTACTGCTTTGAAGCTGGTTGCTAGGATCTCAGTGTTCAGCCCTGTTGTTACTGCGTTGAAGCTGGTTGCTAAGAGCTTAGTTACGAGTTCTGCTGTTAATGCGTTAAAGCTGCTTGCTAAGATCATGTTCTGCTGTTACTGCTTTAAGGCTGGTTGTGCAGACACTTAGCCTCAGCTTGAATGTGCCATAAAGCTGTATGCTACGGCTCTCAGAGTTGAGTTTAATTTTTGCTATAATATTTGCTATAATAAAACAGTTCGTAAGGAAACTGCTATGACACACGTTAGCGCATGAATTTTGTTATTAATTGATGGATTTTAATAAAGTTTTTAACATAGAAAATTAAGTTCTATCTACTTCCAAATTTAACATCAATAAATGTCGATTCTCTATAGTATTTCACTTCTCTTTAAGCTGGATAAAGTGTCGATTTCCCCTCTACTCTGCACAGGGTATATTAAAACAAACTTGGTTATGTCCCTGCAGCAGTGCAGCAGAGACAACAGAAGAACCACAACAGTGGCATACAAATGAGCCACGTTGCAGCAGTCTATGCTCGACATTTTGTGGACATTTTCAATTTTCTGTGCTGTCAATGCGAATAAAGCCCAAATCAATGTGGCAAAGATGCTCGGAATAAATAAGGAAAACGAAAGATAAAAGCGGAAACCAAAAATGCAAATTTGCATAACAACTAAAAAATGTGTTAAGCATTCAGAGAGAGAGGTGTATGTGTGTGTGTGTGTGTGTGTGTGTGTGTGTGTGTTACGCACCTGTACAGTGGCCGTTTGCATATTCTCCTTTTGATTGATGTCCTCGATTTTCTGTGCCATGGTCTCGACACGCTCCGTTGTGTTCTTGACGCGCTCATCGGTTGACTGATGCAATATGATTTCCTGCTCGTGGAAGAAGCCCTCAACGCACTCCTCCTCAAAGTCATAGAGTCGCTCCAGATCGTCCTTTTCCAGGAATAGCTTGAGACCATTGTCCCGTTGCACCTCCAATCCTATACAAAATGAAAATACAGTTTTTAGTCGATACACAACAATGGCAGCAGGAGAACAATTTCAGTTGTTGGTTTTTTTTTCCCAAATAATTTGATTATCAATGAGAGTATTGTTATATAGAGAACGGTAGCAGCAGTTGCATTGATAGAGAGGAATACATATATAGAGAGATAATAGAGTACGTTAATGCTGTTCGATTGCGAGGGGAGCGGGGCTCGTTCGATTTGACTCACAGGGAATAAAGCTAAATTTGCTCATGCCGGGCTCACCTTTCGCTTTACGGATACAATACTTGAGCAGCGAATAGAAATGGCAGAAGAAAATCATAGGAGGTGGCAACACTGGCTTCTGTTGATACTCCATGACAACGGTGAAGCGTTGGAACATCCAAACCTGCGGGAAGAGTTGCCAGACTTTAGTAAACGAAAAGTGTAACTAGTTAAGTTAATTGAGTGTGTGGCAACACTTTTTTAGGCTTACCTGATGCGAAACCGAGTTGACCTCATTGAATATGTTATTGAAGACGGCAATGAGCAGATTGATTAGCAATATATTGGCAATCAATAGGTACATGGACATGGTTATTGGCGTTACCCAATGGCCTGAAATATACCGATAAGAAATGAAATCACAGCCAACGGTTCTCTGTGCTAATCAACTCACCTGTGACACAGGCCGGCTGACGCGGATCCTCGCCACAGGGTGGATCGATGTCATCGGCAAACACCTCGCCGTACAACATGAAGTAGGGTTGATAGGTCACCTGTGCGACGATAAATTAAAAATAGAACAAAAAACAAAAAAAAGGAGAAACGAAAGCCGTTGGCATCATTAAATGGATAAAGAGGGGAGGCAGATGAAATTACGTTAAGCATACAGCAAGTTGGAGTAAGGCGTAATTCAATTTGGGACCCTTTATCGACTCAGCTACCCGACTGGGTCAACATTTATGCAAGTTTTTACACACATCAACACACAGAGAGTTTTTGCTACGGATGTGTGGGAATGTGTGTGTGGGTGTGTGGCTTGGGTGTGTGGGAGTGTGGGTGTTGTGTCTGTGTAATCTCATTTCTTTTAGTTTTTCATCCAGCATGCTACTGTAGTTAAGCTGTTCATTAAATGTTTTGCACCCCCTCCCCTGGAACCCCGCCCAACAGATTTCATTAACATTAAGGTTGTTGCGGGTTAATGGTACGGCGATTAAACAGCCGGAGTCGGAGCTGCTGCCGTAGACCAAGAGAAATTGTGATAGATTTCGTATAATTAAGCTTTGACAGTTTACGTAAATAGCAAATAAATAGCTCCACGTGAGTCAAATGGAAATTATTTTAATTAAAAACTATTTTTATATACTATGGCAAAAGCGTAGCAAAGTGAAGCAAAGTTTGAAAAATTCAACAGAAATGAATGAATAGAAATTTCTATCAACAGTCGGACGTAACTGACAATAGAACACTTTTAGAAAGTTAAGAGTTGAATAAAATATGTAAAAAAAAAAATAAAAAATCCTTTACCATACAAAAGAATAATGCTATTAAACCAGTTGGAAAGGCTATAGTCGGACGCCAGCTACATTAGAATATTATATATATAAAAAAAGAAAAATAATCCTTTAAAATACAAAAGAATAATGCCATTAAAGCAGTTGGATAGGCTATAGTCGAACGCCAGCGACATTAGCAGATTATTTATTTAAAGTATTCATTGAAATAAGCGAGTTAGAAAGCCGAAGCAGTTCGTCTTGCTTAAGTATTCAAACTTTTTAGGACAAAAACAAACTTTAAGCTAAAAGAAAATTGAGAAAATTCAGTCGAGTCAAGCCTGCATATAGTTTATAAACTCAAATATGACTAAGCCTTAGTAACAATTAGCATTTCAAGTCAATGCAACTCAAGTTTGATAAGAAAGCTCTGTTTGAAATTCCATTAAAATATCAAATATGCATTTGCCAAGTTAGAGCACTAATCACGAACTCTCGACTGGCGTCTACGCACTCACTTTACGGCATTGTTGGAGAATGCCTTTGCCAAGTCTTAACTTTGGCAAACACAGATAGTTTGAAAGCACTGAGCCAGCCTTTTATTATAATGAATTTCAGTTGAAATTTGCATATTGCATGCTGAAATGTTTACAGTGTATCGACTACTGGAAGAGTCTGCAGTGTTTTCTTTTTAATGGTGGCATGCACTGAGGGGGAAGTACTAGTACTAGAGTGGGGGGAACTTATGGTATAGTGTGGCAGCATGCATAAGAAAAATATCTATGCAATTGGAATAAAGCGTAAAATCAACAATTGACTAAAAATATAGAATGTAGAATATAGATAATGTAGAATCTAGATAAATACATAGCATATACATACATACACACATACGGAAACTGAGTACACACATTTACTTCTGAGATGCAAGTACGAGTTAAAGTTTAAGTTCTTTCTAAACATGCACTATACTTTCGATAGATATTTTTTGTTGATATGATATGATAAATATAGTAGGATAAAGAAAATCAACGTTGACTGCGAGCAGGAAACGGAAGTACAGTCACAGTCGGTTGGCCAAGAGACCAGAGGTGGAAGAGCACACAGCGAGCAGGAGGAGAGAAGGGGGAGAGACAGAGAGCAGGCGGCAACAAGTTGGACAGCAAAGAGATAGAGAGCGAGACTAGGGGCAGCACAATGGGGGGGTATGGGGAAACACACACACACTCACATACATGTTTACAATAGAGTAAAGAAAAACACAAGAAAATTGCAAGAAAAACTCGGAAAAAAGAAAACCAATTATCAATAGAAAAATATAACTAGTATATAGAAATATTTTGTTTTCGACAAAGGCACAACAACAACTATTTATACAGACAGCGAGCGGATCAATGCTACACATTAGTCTCTTTGTTTTGTTTTTGTTTTTGTTTTCTCTAGATAGCAAACCAATTGGAGAATTTGTCAACTTGTTGTACATTTGCAATGCTCCCATTCAAGAAGGGCTCAAATGCGGGACTAGCAGCTATATGTTCTGTCGGCATCATTGAGGGTGTTCCAGCCGTTGTTGTTGTTGTTCTTGATGTTGTTGTGGTAGTAGATGTAGTAGTGGATGTTGCTGCTGCCGCTGCTGCTGCTGCTGCCGCCGCTGCTGCATGGCTGCGATGATGGCCAGCAAATGCATTGGGCCCGAAGCCAGCGATACGTGTACCATGTGAACGACTATTGTGGCCCAAAGCCCCTTGAAATCCGGGCGCAACAATTGAGCCGGCAATAACCTGACGTAATATGCATTCAGCACAATTATGATGGTCGAAAAAACGTACCGGTACGGTACGTGAGTGAATACGTGGCATTGTGAATGGCAAAATGGTGTTTCAAATGGTGTATGAGTTGTGAGTTGTGAGTTGTGAGTCGAGTGAATGAAGTGCGAGAGTGACGAAAAAGGTTGCGAAAGAAAAGAAAGAAAGTGGAATACAATACAAGACACAATTTGTTTTTTGTTTTGTTTTTTGCGGGGGAGAGGAAAAAGTTAGCAGTTAGTCAATCGATCAATTGAGTGAGTTTATGAGCAACTACTTAAATAGAAACTAAATAAAAGAGACATATCGACTGCGTTAACTACTTAGTTAAAACCGTATATAGTATAATATATAGCATATAGTACTACTATATTGAGTAAAATCTTGAGCTAGTAATATATATAGTAATTGTATTTTCATTTGGTTTCAAGTAAATGCATGTACTCCGTTTCTTCATAAAAATACACAAGCTGCAATATTGTAAATCTCAGTGTACACACACAGCATAATGTAATTATTAACTAGGTACACACACACACACACACGCACATACACTTAGAGTGAGCCACTTTTTAGCTGTATTTACACGACTTTCCTTTTTATGAAATTAATTAAGAATTATTTGCAGAGCTCTTTTACACACACACACACACACACCAATATATATACATATGGTATATACTTATAACATCACAATCCTGCGACTTACCTCTCTGATTAGCCGCCAGGTGGGCTCGTTGTTGGGATAGAGTATCGCCTGTCGACTCACACCGAAGCTCATGAGCACCACAGCCAATAGAACCACAAAATATATCATATTCTTGACCATCTTTCCCATCATGGTAACCAGCGGACCTGTGGAGAATGAAGAAAAGTGAAATGTATTAGTTTATTTATTGGTTTTGATACTTTTGCATAATTTACTTAAAATTTCAATGCACAAAACTTGTAAGTTTCGTTTAGTATTGGTAACGTTAGAGTGACCAGCTGTAGATACACCTTGAGTAGTTTCTCAGTAGTGCGAGCGAGCGGTCTATATGTTGTTCAGTTAGCTTGTTAGTGTTGGCAAACACATGGCTTGGTGTCGAACGATACGTATTATGCCTATCGATAAGTTCATGCCGATAAGCATAACTAACACTAGCCAGCACTTTTTATCAGTTCTTTGCTTTATTTGAAGTATTTTAAGTAAATTCTAAAACAAGCTACAAATGGAAATATTGAGCTAGAAATAGAAATTATAATCTAGCTAAATATTTAGCTAGCTGTTGAGTTGCGTTGAGTTTATAGTTCAATTCAATGATTTTGTTCATTTGTTCCATTCGTAGTGAACGAAGGAATCTTTCGATTGAACAATGACCAGGAATCGAGACTAGGGAACGGAGCTAATGAGCGAAACTAGGGAGAGGACTCTAAGTGGATGCTGGAGCGGGTCTAGTGATCTTGTATAATCAGGTATTTAGTTCATTTGTTCACTTCAAGGAATAGTTCAATTGAACTTATTCTAACGAATTAACACAACTCTAGTCACTTGCCGTAAAAATTTCACCAAAATCAAACTACTATCACTATACAGACAGCTAATGCATTGTCAACTAACTGAAATATTATGTGATAATAGTTATATATAGTAACCTCAATTCAATCAATCTCGAAAAAGTACTAACTTATCAACCCTAAAAGTTGTTATGCCAATTCGATAGTTATCGATGCTTTTCAATTCTACAGGCATCGTTTGACAACTAGAACTTGTGTAACTTACTGCCATAATAAGCTCCTCAAACTGTTTCAATTTCTCAAAAAAGAAAATGGAAGTCATTGGTAATAAACTTGAGAAAACCACTAACGAGGTGAACGCAATGTCCGCCTTATTGTACGGCGGACTTACTGCTGAATTTAGTCGAACTGTACAGGATATGAAAGAGAAACAAAAGCATCTGCATCAAACGCTGGTTACGATTAGGAAGTTGGAAAAAATAAAGACACCGTCGGAGGATATGAAGAAGCTGATAGAAAGTGCTGTCAAGCAAGTGACTCTCGTGGTTCCCGTAAAAGTAGAACAAAAGCAGATCATCAAGAAGAAGATCATTGAGAAACATCCAGGACTTTTGGGCGAACAGATAGCTACAACTTCAGTGTTGCTGGATGAACATGAAAAGGTGATGAAGAAGAGGCAGGAGAAGGAGCTGCAGCAGCAGAAGAAGAAGCAGGAGCAGCAGCAGCCGAAGAAGAAGGAGCAGCAGCAGCAGCAGCCAAATAAGTAAAGAAGAAGAGACACTAATGTAGGCAATTCGGGCAAACAGCAACCTTTTTAAACACCCAATAGCAGCGATAATAACCTTAAAAACACTAAAGAATTGTTAGCATAATCTGAATCTGTACTATTGCCACTATTAGTAATACATTTAATAACGATTATGCTTCATTCGAGTTTGTTTAATTTGTATAGCACTTTATAGCTCCACTCTCTGTAAAAGCAGTGAGAATAGGTAAAGAAAGGCATTCAGACAGTGTGACCATATGTTGTCAAAGAGCAAATTAATAGCAAAAGAAGGAACTATGATGTTGTCAGTGTATAGACATCGAGCCATACCAACAAAGAGAGCGGTCAGTGTATAAGCTAAGTGAGCTGTCCTCTCAGACACATGGAAGTGCACATGCAGTGCTACCAAGAGCTATGGGTGGTCATGGCTGCTCTAAGCAAAGGCAATAAGAAAACATTAAAAAAGGCATTAAATGTATACAGAATATGATACAGTGTGGCCATACTTTGTCACAGAGAAATTAACAAAGCAAATTATTAGCAAAAGAAGGAACTATAACGTTATCAGTGTATAGACATCGAGTTCCTACTCAAAGAGAGCCCCCAGTGTATAGCTCTGGGTCAGCTGATCTCTCCCATATGTATATGAATGTATATTCAGACAGTGTGACCATATTTTGCCAAAGGGCAAATTTATAGCAAATAGAAGGAACTCTCACATAAGTACATTCAGGTCTACCACGAGCTATGGGAGGTCATGGCTGAGCTCATGCTTAGGTTAGCTACAGGTGCCGCCTGCTTGGCTTTACTTACCCAAATACTTGTTGACACCGAGAATGTTGAGAATTCGCAAATACCAATAGATGCTGTCCACACAGTAGATGACACGTCCAATGTCCATGGTCGCCGGGCGAAAGCGAAAAGTGAGGCCGATGAGAAAGAGTATTATGGCAGCGCCATCGCACGGATTCCACATGTTCCATGCCCATACCGAGAATTTATGCCTGCAACAACAATAAAAACGTAGATGAGCATTAAGAGAAAATGATGAAGGAGCAGCGGCAGAAGCAGCAACTGAATCGCATTAATGAAGGACGCAAGCACACAGAAATCGAAGCCGTAAATCAAGTGTGAACAAACTCAGTTACCACACACACAGACACACACACACACACTCACTCACACATATGAATCTATACAAGAGACGCATTAAAAATGATTCCAAGTAATCAAAATGCACAGAGGCGTAAAGTATGCCCCGAGTCCTCATTTATAATCATTAAATTGAATGCAATTAAACACATACATGGCATATGGCATCTGGTCATACGGCATATAGTATACACAAAATAAATTAACTCCTCTCTCCAATTGAATTCAATTTCTTGCAGTGTACTTACTTAATGGCCACCGGCTCCGAGGATATTATTTCGCGCACCTTTTCGAAACCCAACGTAACGATGTACGCTATCGAATACCATTCCTGCCATCGCGGCGACGGACCCATTTTCACGAGCACCGTGAACGAGAAGTTTATCAGAAAGAACATGTACGCCATCTGTAAGTAAATAGCAAGAATTAAGCAAGCCATAAAAGAAAAATAATTAAGCGCAAGTACATTGAAAAACGGCAAATGCAGTGGGCAGCTGCGAGACCACACAGTCGAGTGTGCTCAACGCTGTGGTATGGTTAAGCTCGGACTAACAGTAGATACTGTAGTAGTATAGTGGTAGATAGTTCGATTTTAATATACATAACCTAGCAAGACTTATTACTTTGAATCAGAGGTGCCCAAACTCATACTATCAAGCAGTGTGCACACACGCGTAAAATCAACGAAGCGTAACGCCTATACATGTGAGAAAATCTACTGTGTGTGTCAAAGCAGCGCTGCTCAGCAGCGCGCACATGTGGTAGAAATGATGAGTTTTGGGCACCACTGCTTTAAATGATATATGCACAAATGTATTTATAGAATACATTTTAAAAATCTTATTTATTTCTTTGGAGATTGAGCCACCATCAATTTATTCAGAAATTGAATTAAATCAAAGTAAAATAAGTTAATAATTCTGATATGTGAGGGAAACGATCTCATCCGGCTCTACCCAACCTAACCTAATAATTCTGATAATGAGAATGAAAAAGTTTTATTTAAAAGTATAGTAAAAAAAAGCGGACTAAAGAAGCAATAATCGAGCTTATTAAGATATGAATTTATTTATAAAATATATCAATTTATTTATAATTCATCTAATTTAATTTAATAATGCTATATTATTCTCTTCCTCTTTGTATCTGACGAATATTTTTGAAAACAATTAAAAAAAGATTTATTTCAAGTAGAGTTATATAAAGTAAACAAAAGTGGACTAAAGAAGCTGTAATCGAGCTCGTTAAATAAAGATATCAATTCATTTAATGAAATTTTATTTAATTTAATAATATATTTTTTAAAACAATTAAAAATAAAAAGGATTACTTAAAAGTTATATAAAGTAAACAAAAGCGTACGTAAAAAGCTATAATTGAGCTCATTAAATTCAGATTTCTATATATTTATAATGAACTTAATTTTAATTGAATTATGCTGTATATTTCTCCACCTCTTTGTACCTATTATAGCCACTTCGCACATATTTTATACCGGGTAAGATTAGAAAAAAACACTTGTGCCCACACATTAGTTGGCAGCTCTGGCCGCAGGAAATTAAACACTACCTGCTAATTTCCGTTGGAGGAGAATTAGAAGTACTTACCGAATCAGCCCAGAATTTTGTAATGGGCGCCGTATAGAACTCGTGAAATTTCTTTCTTAAGCGCAACGGCTGATGCTGTTTTATCTCATTCGCAAACTCCGACTGATGAAAGAACTCCCGAAACTGCGATGGATCCGAGTCCGTTAGGGATACCTAAATATTGTACGTGTGTGTGGGTGTGAATAGAATACATATTAAACTGAGCACTAAAATAAATTACAGGTATTTACTATGAATTATGCATGTGAATTAGTTGGGAAAATTGAAAATTGAGTTTCAATTCAATTATCATTAGCCGAATGAAGAAGCATTCAAAGGTGCGTATTCAATAAATTACCAGCAAAGTGTGCAAAAAAAACGGTTGTAACTAACTAGTTAGTATGTACGTGTACACTGAGAGAAATGCGTGTGAACAAATGGCTGAAGCCATTAAAAATTAAAGTAAATAAAAAGTATATAAAATTATACTATTTTAATTAGTTTCGTTTGTTATTTAAGCAAATTGGTTAGGCGTTTCTCTCAGTGTAGCATTAAATAAGCATGTTATCTAAATTTGAGCTGCGTGTGCAATGCGTCGATATGTGTGGTTGAATTTGTAATCAATTCTACTGCCAATTGGATATAAGCCCGCTCTAATAGCATTGGTGTGTGTGTGTGGGTGTCTGGGTGTGTGTGAGTGTTTGTGTGTGTGGAAAACATGCAGGAAAAACGTTTAGCAATCAATTTTGGAGTCAGGTTTATGGGTGGAATACCGTTAATGAACTAGCAAGAGTAACTAGAGGCTGTGGCACAACGGTACAAAAAGCAAAGCCCTTCTATATATTACTATATACGATATGGATATAAATATGTATGTACAGTGAAATTATGATTAAGAGAGTTTGTATAAAGTTTACTATATCGAGTAAGCTAAAGGGAAGGAAAACAAAACAAACAACGTAGGTTCAACTAACTTTGGAGGGCGCTTCCTCCGCTCCAGCTGTGAGATTAACCTGCAAAATTATTTCTTGTACTCAGGTGTGTATAACAATTCAATGTAGTCAGGTGTGGTACTTGGCGGTAGGGGGTAGGGGGTAGGGTTTAGTGATTAACTAGAAATCAAGAACTAGTGGTGTTGATGTGTGTGTGATGCTGTGATAACGGTATCTGCTTACAGCAGCATTTGTATCTCGCTAAACAAAACGGACTACGGGACGTATGCGCATGTCGTACAATGTTTTTGTTTTTCTCTCTAGATATATATAGTAGTAGTATATAATTACACAAAACTGTAGTTAATGACAAGTCATTATGTAATGAATTAATTAATTTAATGTGCTAAGACGGAAACAATAATGGAAGACGAAACTTTGTTTGATGAACGAAAAGAAAAATCGAAAGTGAATTACTTTTCATTCAATTGAAAGTTCTCAATGAAATGTCTGAGTGTGTGTATAGTCGTGTGTGTGTGTGTCTGTGTGTGTGTGGGTGTGTAACTGTGGAATCTACTCACTTTTCCATTTTCGTGTACTTTTGTGTCGCGCACTGAATAAGTATCCGCCAATAGAGCCTGCAACAGTTCGGTGTTTATTTCGGGGTGAGGGGAAGTACACACAAATGTATCGCATTGTTTTATATATATGTATAGATATATATGTATATATATTTGTATATAAAGTATAACAAATTACACGCTATAGATATATGCATATAGGAGTTGAAAATGAGGAAGAGTTTGCATTCAACAGGTGTGAGAGTGTTGCACTAACTACAACAACGATAGAAATGAGGAAAAACAGGAAAATCTAAATAAGTGAAGTGGGAAAAACTTGTAAGGATAATAAGTTGATTCTCTGATTAAAGGATACACGACGCTGTGTTGTCGCCCGTGTGTTTATACAGTGTGTGTCTCTGGGTAAGTGAAAGACAATATTTGCACAACTGCAGAGGTTTGCAGCAACAACAAGTTGAAAGCTTTATACACACACACACATTAAGACTGCATATGTGTGAGGGTGTGTGTGTGTGAGAGTGTGTGTGGGTTATTACTTAATTGCACTTTAAATTAAGCCATAAGCCTTGAGTAGACCGGCTGTGAAATGGGTTTAACATAAAATTAATATTAAAGCCATCTAATGGCGCTGCTAGGCGGGAGGCGGAGGGGCGTGGCTGCACACAGCACTTACTTCTGTGGAGTTCCCAAGACTGTGAAACGATGGTGAACTCTTTTCAATATGTATTAATTTGCACTGTAAACACGATAGAGAGAAGTAGAGTAAACAGAGAGACAGAGAAAAGAAAGTAGACGAACTAGAAAATTATATGCTATACTATGTAATAAAGGTAGACTATATAATAGCTAAAAATATATGCATAAGAAACGAATACCACAAACTATAAAGGTATAATACGCTCAGCTTAGTGACCCAAAATCTGGCTAAAAATAAATAGAGTCTAGAGTCTGTTTGGGGGTGTCAAAGGAAATCAATAAAACTCAAACTAAATACACATTAAAATGCGTTTCAAATTGTAATACACAGACAGTACATAGTAAATACACAGCGAGAAACAGTAGAGTATATTGAGTGTAGCATAATCGAAACAGAAACTGAAACAGACTGACAAAGAGCACGAGTAATACGAGTAGAATAAACATAGATACATAGACCAACTGGTAACAGTAGTAATTTTAGTATATATAAATCGGTATATATAGATTGGTATATATAGATTTCTTGAGTTTTACTACCTTGTCGCGATTATTACTGCCCGCGCCCATCCTATATCTCAAGGAAATGGATCTTTTGGCTTTTAAAAGGGCATTCTAAAAACAAATAGAGCAGGGTAGACGATTTTTTGTTTTGTTTTCTCTTTCGATAGAGCATTTAGCAAGATTTACAGTTAGGAATATATATAGTAGTACATTAAAAGACTGGCACAAAACGAAAACAATAACTTTGAAAACAAAACTCTGGTTAGAAAGGCAAAAGTAATCAACTAACATAACTGTTAGGGAGCAATAGTTAGTTAGTTAGTCCAATCGATTGGCTACGTGTGGCACATACCTCGGCATCGGGTTGGGAACGATCGGAGTCATCGTTGTCGAGATTCTGATTCTCCAAATGCTCCTCCTCAGTCTGTGGCATCTGCTGCAGCTCCTCCTTCGATTTAAAGTCCAGTTGTCTGATGTAGAAGGGGATACATAGGCCCATAATCACCTGTAATCGAATTTCGTCTCATTAAATTGACTTGAAAATTCATTTTACGACTTCACCTTGAAATTTGTGTTCTTGCGTGTACGCAGTCCACCCATCCAGAGATCCGCCAGTATGACCTGACTGCAGGGATGGGCCAACAGGGCGCGATGATTGGCTGCCACGGCCAGGGAGAGGCAGCTTTGATTCGACCACGAGTGCAGCTCGCAGGTGAGCAGACGTTGGGCCTTCTCCGCATCCTGGCGGTAACTGAAATCCAACAGTTTGTTGCCTGGCAAAACCACAAAACCAAAGTCAATTAGTTAACCGCAAAAGGTCACGAGTCGAGTCGAGGCGGGTTAATTACTACTAGACAAGCTGCTGATTGACAAATGCCAAGCAAAATTAATTATATCAAGAGCTTTATAGTCCAATGCTTTTGCCTGACTGACTGACTTGCTCCCCTCCCTCACCTTTACTCTCAAACTCTTTGGCATAAGAACGTAATTCCTCATAGATTTCCGTATCCAAATCATCCTCTGCAGCCTCATGCGCCATCGCTTTGTACAGCTTGCAAGCCACCAGGGATTTGGCCAGTGCCTCCTCGCCATGCGTCCACATCAGCAGCGCCATCTGTTGGCGTTTCGTGAGCACTGCCCAAATCTAGTCGAAAGGAAGTATCTCAAGAGTTTATTGAATATTGTATTATAGTACATAGTATTCTACTCACCAGCAGCTCATTGAAGGGGAACTCAAAGAGCGCCATTTCGGTAGTGAATGGCAAGAGTCCTGCCACCAGGCTAAGTGAATTGGCACCTGCATAACGCTGATATTGATACGTCGAGGACTTGCGACAGGCATTTGCATAACTGTTCATCACCTTGGCATAGATGGGGCGAAACTTCCGACGCGTATAATAGGATCTGCAATATGATATAGTCCACTGTTATACTGCTCATCAAATTTGCATTTAAGCTACATTTATTTTTAGCCCACAAGAATATAATCACAATACGAGTAAGCGCTGAGATACGAGTACGAGTAAAAGTACGAGTAAGAGTACTCTTTGTATAATAGATTTCCTTTCTTCTTCATTTCGTGTTTTCTTTTTTCTTTTTGCTGTGTTTTATTTGCTAAGCTATTGCCTAGGCAGTCTGTTTAGCATGCTCTTTGTCACCAGCGAGTGAGTTTATCCGCTTCGCTGTTTGTTTAGCTCTTGGACTGGCTATGACGGAGGCGGCTTAAGTGATTTCCATACTCGACAAAAAAAAGAGAAACCGCGCAAATAATTGCGTTCGTTTTTCAACCGAATACTTTTGGGCGCTAGTGTAGAATATAGAAGTAACTGTAGCTGCTGGCTAAACTCTAGTTGTATGTGTTAGGGCATGGGATACAGAAGTAGCTGTAGGTGTTGTTCGAGCTCTAGCAGTAGGTATTAGAGTGTGGCATATAGAAGTATATACGTAAAATTTGATTAAAGTAAATGTTGATAAAATATATAATATTCATATTTTTCGCTAATGTAGAATACTACAGAAAGACTCAGATATCATAGTCGTCTAACTCTAGTATGTAAATGTTCAGCTATCTGTATCTAAGCATCATCAAGCTGTATCTACATAAAGTATAACTACTTTATTAGCTGTATATCTACAACTCATTCGTCTAAGTAATATTGAATCAAAGCAAATACTCATGAAGTTTATCGTTCCCTCTGTATATCTGTATCTAAACATCATTAAGCTGTACCTACAAGTATCTGTAACTGCAACATATTTATGCAAATGAAATTTGATTAAATAAAATTTGGATATAGAATATCTTTTCCCTATTTTCCGCAAATATACAATCTTAGATTTCATAGTCTTCCAACTCTAGTATGTAAGTGTTCAGCTATATGTATCTAAACGTAATTAAGCTGTATCTATTAAAGTAACTACAGCTAAATTATGCAAGTTAAATGTTATCAAAGTAAATTCTCATAAAGTTTATGCTTTCCTCTGGTATATCTGTATCTAAACAGCAGCAAATTGTATCTACATAAAGTATATCTGTAACTACAACTCATTTATCTAAGTAATATTGAATGAAAATAAATGTTGACTAAGATTATTCTTCTCTCAGGTATATCTGTATCTAAACAGTTTGAAGCTGTATTTACAAGTATCTGTAATTGCCACATATTTATGTAATTAAAATTTAATAAAATTAAATTTGGATAAAGAATATCCTTTCCCTATTTTCCACAAATATACAACTCTAGCATGTAAGTGTTCAGCTATCTGTATGTAAACGTTATTAAGCTGTATCTATTAAAGTAACTGCAGCTGTATCTACATAAGGTATATCTGTAACTACAACTCATTCATCTAATTAATATTGAATCAGTATAAATGTTGACTAAGTTTATTCTTCCCTCAGGTATATCTGTATCTAAACAGCTTCAAGCTGTATCTACACAAAGTATATCTGCAACCGCAACTCGTAGTTGTAGTTAATCTAGATTATTATTATTATTTCTAGCTGTATCTTTAGCTGTTTTCATTTGTCTAATAGATCAAATGTTTACGTTTTTATATCCACTCTAATGTCCTTCTAATTTGATTGGATGCCAGCACTCTTTTCTGTGGCAATTCATTCAAAATGTCTGCAAAGTATATTTAATTTTCAGCACTCCAAGTACAGCTTTATATTTTTTCTGGTGCTTGCTAAGCAGATGCTGCTGTTGCTTTACGAGCACGCAATTAAATGGAGTATTAAAAGAGAGGAAAAAATGGGAAAAACAATTGCCGTAAATAATTTATGACACATAAACGTGCGACAATTGAGTTCAGCGCAAAATCAATTCAAATTTTATGCAAAAGAAAATCAAAAACTTGAACGCTTTTAATTACGCACAAATTGGCAGCACTTTAACGGGAGGAGTCGGAATTTTTTGGGACTACGGAATACGATGAGCTCCGCCTGTTGCTGACGACAGCATTCAAAAGTCTAGACAATGGCATCTGGCAGCAGCAACAATTGCTGCTATGCTGCTGCTGTACTGATGGCAAACAAATCCAAAAATACACACACATAGATACACACGCACACCCACACACACACCAAGGTATTTCAGTCAGCCAAGCGAGAGAAAAGGCCTACACAGGCTACGTAATTTAATCAAAACAACAGTTTCGTTGCGGATTTTAGCAGCGTTTAGAATGCCCATTTGTCAGATAACTTTGCGACCTTTGATTGAAGCCAGCACACACACAGATACACACAGACACTCACACATAAATAACAGACACAAAAGGCTAAAGTTTACAAAGGCTGTTAGCTTTTGGCACACTAGTGTTGGTGTTGGTGTTAAATTAAGTAGTTTGTCTAGCTGAACGACATCAATGAATGCTGTAGCAAATAAATGCCTACAGCCTCGGGAAGCCAAAGGGCTAAATAAGAAAGTGCCAAATACAGCAGCAAACAATTTATTCTGATGTATTTCCGCAAATATATTTACAAACTTCAAATCCCTAAAAGCTTTTTCACTCTGGGATTTGAAGTTGTTTAATAAATTTCTATAAATATTCATATAAAAAATATATATGGCACTGTGGCATCTGCGCACGCTTTAAACATGAATTTAATCAACTTAAGGTTAAAATAAATAATAATATTATTAATTGATAAATAATTATGTCTGCTCTTCAACATCACCAAGTCAATGAGTTTTATGTAGGAGTTTTATACAGGAAGGCGTTTTATACTACATATATAGGAGTTTTATACTCATAGACTTCCATACAGTAGTTTTATATAGGACTTTCATTCAGAAGTTTTATATAGGAGTGTTATACAGGAGTTTTAAATAGGAGTTTTGTACTGAAGTTTTATAAAGGTGTTTTATACTACATAGGAGTTTTATACTTATAAACTTCCTTACAGTAGTTTTATATAGGACTTTCATTCAGAAGTTTTATATAGGAGTTTTAGATAGTAGGTTTATACAGGAGGTGTATACAGGTGTTTTATATTACATAGGAGTATTATATAGGGGTTTATACAGGAATTGTATACAGAAGTTTTATGTAAAAGTTTTATACTACATAGGATTTTTATATAGCGGCTTCATACAGGAGTTTCGTATAGGAATTTATATAGGAAGTATTATACAGGAGTTTTATTCTATGCAGGAGTTGTATATAGGAGGTTTAAACAAGAGTTTTATTTTATGTAGGAGTTTTATATAGGATGATTATACAGGAGTGTTAAATAGGAGTTTTGTACTGAAGTTGTATACAGTTGTTTTATACTATATAGGAGTTTTATGCACATAGACTTCCATAAAGAAGTTTTATATAGGACTTTCATTCAGAAGTTGTATATAGGAGTTTTATACAGCTTCTTTCAGAAGCTTTATATAGAGGTTTTATACATTAGTTTTAAATAGGAGTTTTATCCTGATGTGTTTTATATAGGTGTTTTATACTACATAGGAGTTTTATACTCATAAACTTCCTTACAGTAGTTTTATATAGGACTTTCATTCAGATGTTTTACATAGGAGTATTAGATAGGAGTTTTATACAGGAGGTGTATACAGAAGTTTTATATTACATAGGAGTATTATATAGGGGTTTATACAGGAATGTATACAGAAGTTTTATGTAAAAGTTTTATACTACATAGGATTTTTATATAGCGGCTTCATATAGGAGTTTTATATACGAATTTATATAAAAAGTATTACACAGGAGTTTTATTCTATGCAGGAGTTGTATTTAGGATGCTTATACAGAAGTTTTATTCTATGCAGGAGTTTTACTTATACAGGAGTTTTACATATGAGTTTTATATACGAGCCATTAAATATGTTCTGCAAATTATAGCCCATAGAAATGAATTTCAATTGCCGCCTTATTTTTGCAGTGTATAACCCTTTACACTTGACAACTTGCTGAGTAACTTTTGCCACACATTGTGCTAAAAGTTTCTTAGACTTTTAATTAAATGTTTTGATTGATACACTTTCCTCACTTTTTTCCTTTGCCTTTTAGGGCTTTCATAATTCTTGATTGAAACCTCAAAGGGGTAAGGCGAACGAACGTAACAAAGCTCTTAAAGCAGCTGTATAGTATACATTTGAAATGTGGCAGCAACAAAGCTGACCCAAAAGCCGCGTTAACTAAATTTAAGCCGCAGCATTTTGCGCTTGGCTGGCCAAAATGTTTATGTGGCATAATTACAGGCGGCGGCGGGGGTAAGCGCCTTTTTTTCATCTTCTTCTTCTTCTGCCTACACTTGCTGCCTTTTTTTGAGTTGGCTTTGTTTGAACTTCTTTGCTGCTCAGTTTGACTCGACGACGACCTGTGTTGACTTGAGCCCGAACAACTTGGGCAAACTTATTACATTTTCATAAACAAATTTTCAGCGTTGCTGTGTGGCACATCAAATTTAATCCGGCAACAAGTTAAAGGCGTCATGCCGTGACACAGCCACGCCCACACTCACGTGGATGCTGCCCCTGGTTTTTATGGCTTGGGTCAAAGTTAAAAACACAGACATAAACTGAAAACGCTGCAGTGATAAACTAATTTGCACAGCTCTACCTTCACCTTCCCCTTCCCCTTCCATTCTACCTCTCTCTCCTCCTCCTTCTCACTGACCCTTTAACGATTGGCTGCCCACGGACACAAACTGTCCTCGGACATTTTTCGTAGCCAATTTTGTTAGCGTTACTTTTAATTGCCGAGCGTTTTTATATTGGGTCAAAGAGAGCTGATGGCAAGCAGCAGATAGCAAGAAATGATCATTATAACTTTCATGTAGAGCTCTCTGCAATTCTCAGAGTGTGCAAACCCTTCAAAGTTTACGAGCTCAGTTTCTCAGCTCAGCTCAGCTCAACTCGATTCGACTCGAGGCACTCGCCACTCGGCACTCTGCACTTTGCCAAGTTTACTTTGCAAGCCTGTCGCTTTTATTGCCATTTAATTTTTGGCTTAGTGTGTGCTAACTTCGGTTTAGTTTAAGCTGCAATACGCTTGGCTGGTTAGCGTAAAATGTATAGACTATTAGATGCCCTGTAAAGAGGGCTGACAACTTTGTGAATTGATTACAAATAAATACTGTAAATATATTAGATAAAAGTTGAAAGTAAACAGCCATGCAAGTAAGATTATACCTTCAATCTGATAAAAAATTATGGAAATATACTAAATCCGAGCTCTAATGATTATTTTTATGCATCCATTTCCTTGCCACATTACTGGAATACATTTCTACTTAGAATTCTGTCTGAGTTTAACTAAGTTTTCTATACCAAACTCATCTTTACATCCTTTTTTAGGCTGTTTATTTACACAAGATTTAAAAATCGAACAACTTAAACTTCATTTTCAAGCATTCCGTTAACTACAAGTCTATTTATTGCTTACTTTTTGGAATGCTCAGATAATCAGACCTGTTCTGAATAACGAGTCGTTTTGAAAGGGGAAAACGATTTGATTTCGACCGTACTTGTTCTAGTTTTCGATCGACTTATACTCGTCTTATACTCGTTTTCACAACGATTCGATTGCAAATATGTATCGTAGAATACAGCTGTTTGACATTTGTGCTTGCAACAAAAAAAACATAGTTGTTTCAAATATATAAAATGCCTGCACTCATCAAACATTATTAAAATCAAAATAAAGGAATTATTTAAATTACTTACATAGTTGCAGTTGCAGTCAGCTGTATGTAAGCTTCGTTATCGACATAATTTTTATTATCGATAATATGCCAATTATCGAATGAAACGATTACTTTCACTCGCAAATAATTTTTTTAATTACTGTTTTCGTCCAATATCCAAATATATTTTAAACAAAACCTATTTATTTATAAACTACACTTACTCCTATACATATTTTAAGCAACATTTATGTATGAAACCAAAACTAAAAACTCTTATACATATTTTTACTCAAGTTGGCATCTCTGCCAAGCGACCCCTCACAAAACGAGTCGAATTGTCAGACGTTGTCATTTTGGTTGTACTAGGCAAAATTAGAAGCATATTTTGTAAATTAAAGTTTACATGAAAATTCCATGAAAACCATTCAAACAAAACAATTTTATAAGCCCCGAAATTCTGAAATTTCATAGAAAAATAAGAACAGGGCGGAAAAACACCCATATACATGTTAAATTTGCCACATCGTTTTCATTCCGACTGCTCAAAGGCACTCGTTTCCAAAACGAGCATTTTTGCTCGGAATCGAAATGTCAGAACAGCAAAACGTTCGGAATCAAAACGATTCCGAGCAGTTTACTCGGAATCGAAATTCAGAACAGGTCTGAATAATAGTCATATGGTAATGCTGTGCTAAATTGAATTCTTTTCATAGCTCAAAAGTATGCAATGAAATTGCTACGACAAAGGAATTGCAAATAGAGCTGATTATATATATGAAATACAATACAATTGTCATTCAAACAGCTGCAATAGTACTAAGTAAGTTAAGGAGCTGCTAAAAATGTTTAAAATGTCAACATATATAGGCTAGAACTCTTCTATAGCCAGAACAGAATATTGGCCACGCTCTACTACTAAGCAAAATAGTTTTTAAATTGCTCAAGATGCCATTAATGGAATCTAAACAAAATATCCAACTAATAGCAATAACTTTATATGATTAAAATTAACGAATTACCAAAGAATTTGGAATCAACTGTTGTCAATATACCCCACCAGCAAAGCATGTACAGGCCAAAGATTTGTAGGCTTTTCGTGTAGCATACTTTTCGGCGCAGCCTGTTTGGTCTGCCTTCCTGTCTGTCTGTCTTTCCCCACCACCACCCTTCTGTGTGTATGCATGTACATTTGTGTAGCGATGTAGCTGTACTCACCGATAGGCGCCTCCCATTAGTTTATTGATGACAAGGCCAATGTCGTGCAGCGTGTAAATGTAGCCCTTGGGTATATGCGGGCGCACATCGCGCAATATGTAACTGCAATTGATGGCAAAGGAAAAAGGTTGCCGACAGAAAGGAAATAGGAAAATAAAATGAAAAACAGGGCAAAAAAAAGAAAGGCGCCGTGTAGATGTACATACTTATATATAGATTTGTGTCATTTTCGATAGGCAAACAAGCATTTTGTCTGCCCAACTAAAAGATGCTGTCGATTCTGGGGCTTTTCAGTTAAAACTCACCCCAAGGTATTGGCCGGACCGTGTTTGGTATTGTAGAGCTCCTCGAGGCGTGGTATTGTTAGGAATTTCTTCATCGAGACGCCATTCTCCAGGAGTAATTTGACAAAATCGATTCTATCATGTTCGAGTGCCTGCATCATGGCTTCATCCAAAGCGCCTGCGGGTATGTGCAAATTATAATAAAAATTAATGCCAGACATATTGAAAAATTATGCAGAGAGAGCGGGGGAGGAAGGACTAGCTTAAAGCAAGTGGAGTGAAAGAGATTGCTTATATTAAAGTGTGTATATCTATCTATTACCATTTGGCCATTCCTGTCCATAGACAAATATCTCGCTACGAGCGATGTCCACACGATTCCATGTCAATGCCAAGCTCAATTGTTCGGGCGGACTGAGATGCTGCGACTTGAACAGTGCCGTTAAAATGGTCTGATCCAGCTCCTGTGCTTCGCCCTCAGGCTTCTCCTGTATGCGGAAAACGGTAATCTAAGGAGAGACGAGAGAGAGTAGGTAGAGGGTGAAATAATAATAATAATAAGCAACCGTAAGTAGCGCTTAATGTACTCGTCAACCAAAAATTCTGTTTGCCAACGACCTCAGGGAATGACGGCAGGCAGCAGTTGGGGTGGCGCTGTCTTTGCCTTATTTGAAAACCAATTAAAATCTTAATAACGCTGTCGTTTTCATCTCACGAAATGCTGGTCTATTTCTAGCGTTGGGTCTGATTTAAAATTCATTACATGTTCAATTGAATTTCGCCTAGGCTAATTATTTTTTGCACTCACTGTGACTACACTGCGACTAATTAAATATTTAAATCGCTGCGCGCGAAAGTCTTAAGTGATTGCAAAGTTTAACTCGAAGCTGAATTTGAATTTGTCTCGACTTGGAGTTCAGGTAGTATATAGGTCATTATGCGCTTTTAATTGGGAGTCGGGAGCCCCACCAAAGGCTTAGGGCTTGTAATTAATGATGGCCAACTAAACTTTGCTTAATATACAACACTTAATAATGCATCAGCAGATCCTTTTCACACCGATTTTAGTGCCGAGTCATGAACCTTTTGCTCAATAAGAAAACTGAATCAAATGGCAGGTGAAATTTGCTGAGCTAGACACAAACACAGTTGACAGATAAAAGCTGTTAACGTCATAGTGAAAGAAAAGTAATTCTATATGCTATACTCTTATCTTAAAGCTTACCAAATTCTTATTGCGTGTGCACTGCAGCAGCTCCTGGTAGAGCTTCTCGGCCTGGTCCAGGCCCACCTCGAAGGTCTTTTGTATGGTGCCAATGAGATAATCTCGCATGGACTCCAGCACAGGTTGCTCCTCGCCATCAGATGCGTATCTAAAGCGAATGTCAAAGTTAAAGTTCAGTTGGGCAAATTAAAGTCAAGCGAGCAGCTGCTACCCACAATTATGGCGTCTAATTAAACACATTAAAATAAATGAAGCAAATGCCACAGAGCGGGGGCGGGGGCGGTAAATTTGTTAGGTAAATAATAAAAAGAAGAAGCAGAACAGACTGTAACTGGCAAAGATACACACACACAGCGAGAACTTTGTCAAAAAACAAACAACAAAGTGTGTGTGGGGGCGGCGGGGCAACGGTGCGTATGCGTAATTTTGTGGCACAGTTTTTGTTGCTGCTGACTGAATTTAAATAATTTGCTAAATGTCGTGTACTTAATGAACTTGAAGCTGTCTCTCCCACCACCAAAACAATATCAACGAGCATCGCAAAATTAAATAAGAAAGGACAGCAGGGAGGGGGCATCCTTGCATCCTTGCCATACCGGCATGACAACACGTTCCTAATTAAATTTACACAAACTGCGGTTGCTCATTAATTGCGCCCTGATATATCGGGCAAGTCTGTATCTGTCCGTATCAAAAAGTCAGGCAATTGCTGTCAACTCGAAGGGGTTGAGGATGAGGAGGAAGGAGGAAGCAATTCAACTTACTTGTGTACAAAGGCCAGCAAATCGGCGGCACGCCCCGAACCATCGCATACGACAACGGGAACTGGCGGGGAATCCGTCACGTATTCAAGGACAGCACGTATTGTGTTTGTGCCGCCCTCAATCACCAGACAGACAACCGGTGTACTGGAATGTGTAACTGCGGATGAGAAAGAGTAAGAGCAGCAATAAGTATACATTGTATCTGCGCAAATAAATTATGTTAAGCACAGAAAAAAAAGAGCTAAAACTCGAGACAAACCGAGACAGAGGCAAGCGCCACTTGAGCTGTGTCCTGTCTACTCGAATCGCAGTTATAACCATCATAATCATAACAATAATACTCATAATATACAAGACACAGCACGCTGTTCCTATTGTCGTACTTATGTCTCTCTATTGTGAGCACTTCAGCTGGAGAGCCATAATACAAATGCGATTTCCACCTGTTAAGCCTTTGTGAGACTAGCTGAAAGTGGCGTAGCTCAAGTGTTTGCTGATTAAATCAGTGAGCATTGAACAGCTTGAGGATGTTCTCTTTCAGATTGTATAAATTATGTGTACTATCAGCTAGAATGTAGCTAGAACAGACTACTAACTACTCTGCTTTAGACTGAGTCTTGTGACAAATATTTGTAGCATACTTTTCAGCGCAGTCTGTTTGTTCTGCTTTCCCCTCACTTTCGTGTGTATCTTTTTACATGTGTATAAATGACTTATAGTTGTATATTAACTGAGTACAATAAAGCTTATTATTAAGTATTTTAACTGAGTACAATAAAGCTTATTATTAAGCCATAAAAAGTAGTCGTAATAGTATACAATTCGTTTAACTTTCAACCCAACACTCGTAGACTTTTGCTGCTTAATCAACCATTACAGTTTCTCCACTTTCAGCCAGTGTCATTGACACTCTTTGTTGATTTACGAGCGCTGAATGCAATTTCTTTCATTCTCATTCACTAACAAAGCCAATGAATAGAAACTGAGCTCAGAGCTCTGAGCCAACTGCTAAGTGCAATCTAGCAGCAACTGGCATTAATCTCAGCCCTCAGCCCACAAAGCTCTCAGCTCTTTGCTTTCCAAAGCGGAATCGATTGCTTTCTGTCAGCTGGGTTGTTTAACATTGCGAGCTGCAGACTTACAAGGATGCAGTTTCAGATTCGATATAAATTTCTCCAGTTTCCGCCGCAGTATCAATTCGGCACCATATTTGGCCTGAGTACCATTGTCGACGAGCAGAAAGTATGCATGACGATTATTGAGCACGGCCAGCTTCGATCTGTAATAGAGAGTGAGAATGTGTTCAAGTATCATAAGTAATTTGTCAGCTGATTTAGAATTCAACTCAATGGGAATACTGATGGCAGTCTATAGATTAAAAATTCATTGGATAATTGACAGTTAAGGTTGCAATTGTTAACGCTTCGGTGTCAATTGCAACAGGTGTGCAGAGAGCCAAAGTCAAATACACTTTGTGCCATCAAATATGCATTAAAAGCAATCGATTCACCTGGGCGAGCTAATACTGTGACAGGGCACTTCACGATTGTGACCCAAAAGCTCATGATTGCGCTCCACAATGCCCCATGGAGCAATGCCAATGCTGACCACACGTCCGGTGCGTTGTTGTCCTTCCAATAGTAACGCATCGCCGACCTGTTTCGTGACGCCTAAAAGTAAACACAAAGAAGAAGATGAAGATGAAGTAGGAGTAGTGGCAAAAGAAGCAGAGTAACAACAACAACAACAACAACACAGACAGCCACAACAATTGGCCAAAGTAAATAAGTTTTTGTTCTTTTTTTTCTGCTTTCGCCGCGGGGATACCCAAACTACCTTGACTTTGACTTTCTTTCACTTTAGTTGTTCTTTTTTTTTTTGTGTAATTCTTACACACAAAGCAGCAGTATGTGCGTGGTGTGTCTGCGTGTGTGTGTGTGTGTGTGCCGCGTGTCTAAAATTTAATAACAGTCCAGCACAAAAGAGACTCGACAAAAAAGGACAATGCTCATAAAAGCAATGTTGTCTTTGGCGGAGGCATTTCGAATACTCTCACAAAGGGCAGTGGACAATTAGAGGAATGTAGGAAAATATTGAAAATTTAATGAGGAATTTTTTAAAATATTTAAATATATAAGAAAAAGTTTTAAAAAAATCAGGAAAATGTGTAATACAGGGACTAAAACTATGTAAAAAAAGAGGTGAAAAAATAAAATAAGTATACACAATATATACACATAAAAAATATTTTAAATAAATGTAATATTAACATTAATTTATAGTAAAATATATTACAAAAAAATTACTGAAAATTAAGACTATGTATAAGAACTAGGCTCTGGCTCCTTAACTTGACTTATATTACTAGTTAATTTATACAATTTTTAAAATATAAATAATATAGCGCTGCTCAGCAATGCGCACATGTGAAAGGAATTATAAGTGTTGGGCTCCACTGCTTTAATCGCATAAGAAGTCAGGGGATAAAGACTCATTTATTTATTATGTATTATCAATACTATTTTTAAACTAATTATTTATTATTCTCGACGGCAATTTGAAATATTTTCAATATTTTCTAGCATTTACCAACCCTTTGTGTTAGGAAACACTCCCTTTGACGAAGGGTGTTCAAATAAGTTGGCTCTCAGTTGATAGAAATGAAAGGAAAGTGTGTGCAATCACTTGGCTGCGCGATTTCCGTTTAGGGATTTTTATTTTATTTTATTTTGTTTTTTTGTATTTTTTTATTTATTTAATTCTCGACTCAGTTGACCAAGTTGGCTGGCTTTGCGGGTATTGCGTTTCATTAAATTTCGTTATACGTTCAACTTGAACTTATTTAAACTTGCAGAGTTTTTTCATTTATTTTTCATTGGCCTGGGCAATATAAAAACTGTAGTGTCTGTCATAAAACTTAAATTAAGGAGCAGCAACCACCAAGAGGGAGGGGCTTGGCTTGGGGAGCTGTCACTCACCTGTGTTTGTGCCGCCGGTGAAGATCCAGGCGCCAGTGGTTTTGGCCGCCTTCAGCAGACCTTTGCGTATCTCCTGTGAACGAAGAAGGAAGAGAGCAAATCATTTGCAGCAGATGGAAAAACGTTCAGAAAAGCTATTCAATTAGCGTGTGAAATACAACACTTGCAGGCGTGAGGTGGAAATGCCAGAAAAGTTTCACGAAAAAGCCAAGAACATTCCGCATACTCCTCCTCCTCCCCTTTGCTTACCTTTTTCAGCTTGGCCTGCAAATCAAAGTTGGCTTTGCCACCCTGCACGGTGATCAAAAGTTTTGGCAATTCCAGATTCCATTCCTTAGTGAATAGCTGCACCAGCAGCTCCGGTCGCGTATCGAATGACAAACGCACATACTAAACAAACATACAGAGAGTAAACAACATTAGTGTGGGTCAAAACTTATTGGGGGTGACAAAGTCAAACAGAGAACACTCTCAGTGTGTGTGCTTTAAAGGCGGCCACGTGGCCCAATACATCACGTTGGCCTTATCAGCATGCCAGGAGTCCTGACTCCTTAACGATTATTGCCCAACACTCACCTGCGCCTTGGTGGGATGCGCTCCACCTTGAAACTCGATGGTGCCATACGCATCGGTGGGCTGGGGACGCGTATGCTTTGTGGGCAGCCATAAATCGCCGGGTGAGCCGCTCTCGATGCCAGCAATGGTCTGATGTGTAATCTGTGCCTGACCGCAGCAGCATCTAAGTATGAGGTGAAGGGAATTAAAAGTTAATAGATAAATTAAGGTATGCTTTGTATGAAAATAATAAGAAATGTACTATGAAAATGTATAAAAATGTCTATTAAGTTTGTGCATCTGAGATATGTATGTAACAGAAAGAAGTAGACGTATCAGACCCCATAAAGCACATTTTTGATTATAGAAGTGCAGCATCAGCTCAGTGTGTATGCGTGTGGCTTTACGATTGCAGGTATGTACGAATGAGTGGATATTTGTTAGTGTGTGTGTAAACGCGTATATTTGCATTATATTAAAACCTTTATATGTATGTAAAGAGCAAAGCAAAGCAAAGTAAAGGGTCTGCTACTGTGGACTGCAGTTGCCTATAGCCTTGCTGACTTATTGAATGACATTTTAATGTCCCAGATTTCAAAATTAATAACTTTAATTTCAAATGTTGAATTCTTAATCTCTCCATTTATCAAATGACTGCATTTAGTTGACATTTTACAAATAAATAAATAAGATATACATGCAACACTTTTCTACCTTCCTAAAGCTAACTAACTTAGCTCAGATACAACCTACATCTAAACTGTATCTCAGGTTACACAAAATCTAATTACAAGTTGTCTCTGCTAGGTTTCCATCAATGTCTGCCATTTAAATTGAATTATAACTTAAAGCAAACGTATATGCGCTTTAAATTTGGCTTAAAGTCTGAAATCAATGCATAGTTTTAAGCAAATTTCGCAGCATATTAAGCATACGCCAGGTATGACAAATAATAATTCCAATCAATATGTGAATGAATAATAAATTTAAAGCGCAAAATCGTAAAGGCGTGAGAGCTTGACTCGATAATACTCGTAAATTTGACTATTAAAATGCAAGTGAATTGGGGCTTAAGCAAGTTTATACAACTGACAAATTAGTAGTCGGAAAAGTTCCGGTGTGTTCACGTGTTGATTTATTGTCAATATGCCTACCATAAATGACACTTGGCAAACAAACAAGCAGCACACACACACCACACACACACACACATACCGTTGGTAAACCTCACGTGTAAAATAAACCGTTATTTATGCATGTGCGAGTCTTTTGTGCTGCTGTGTGTATTGCTATTTGTTGTGGCTGGCCTTGTGCTCCTGCTCTCTGTTCTCTGTTAACAAAAAACTGTCAGAATTGCAAGCGCGTATGTGTGTGTGTGTGTGTGGGTGTGTGTGTGTATAGTATATCACCTGTCGCTGTCAGTCGTTGTGAAAAGTTATTTGGGCTCTTCGCTCTTCGCTCTTCTTGCGCTCTGCTAAATAATAAATTTCAATTACAGTCAACTAATACGAGTAGTATGCACGCATATTCATACGTCAAACACAATTGCCTAATGAATAAATCAATTGCAGCTCATCGTCGACGTCAAAACTGACCAAAACTCTGACTCGACTGCGTTAGATACCCGTACCTCACCTATTGACTCAGTTAAGCCGATTATCACTAAACCAACATGGTATAATTGTTACAGTTGGGGTATATGCAGTTTATGTAACTTTACAGTTGGGCTACGCAGTTAAGCTGATTACGAATGGCTTATCAAATTGTGCAATTGCCGACTTACGAACCGCTTATACCCTGTTAAACAGCGCTAGGTTCATGCATATGCACATTAAATAAATCTCTGTACTCGTACTATGTGTGTGGCAACATGCAACACGTGTTGCCAAGCCAGCTACAACACTACACACTACCATGAATAATGTTTAACACACACACACACACACACACTCACACCCATACACACACTGTGTGCAAATAAAGCAATTTATTTTGTCAGTTAAAGCAGACGGCACCCTCTGAGTTAGAGGGAAATGACAACCACAATAACCGAGTTGGCTTAATGGATCTCGGCCGGGCTTCCAATTGTTATACGGCGAAGACAGGCATAAAGAGCCCACTTTAATCATGCCATAGTTAAAACCGTAATGCAAGCGCACTTGCTTTGTTGTCGGGTTAAACACTTCACCGAGTACAAAACGCACAACCGCAAATCAAATATTTAAGCAGCAAACCACGAGTGCTTTAAAAACTGCAGCAAAAAACGGATTAGTCGGGCGTAATCCACAGTTGCAATACTGTATTGGATTGGTGTGCTTAAAAAACACAAATTGTTTTAAGTAGAGTGAACTTTTTACGCTAAATTTTTATTAGTTTTTATGTCAATTTTATTTAATTTGAATATAGTTCTTTTTTTGTCATTATGAAAGAAACTTTATGAGAGAAACTTTTATTACATTTTCATTGGTTTTTATGGCAATTTTATTTAATTTAAATACCGCTTTTTTCTAATAATTTTCAATCAAAGAAAAACAGTTGGAAAAACTTGTAATTAAGCTAATTTCATTTGCTTGAATATTACAAAATAATATTGTGGATATTACCAATATATCAGTGCTAGTGATTTATTCGTTTATTTAATGTCAACTAATGCAGTCGATAGATGAAATTACAAATAGAACTTCTTGGTGCTATTTTTTGTCAAGCTAACAGCATAGGCGAATATTGATAAAAAAAAAAAATATACATACATAAAAAGGGCAAGTGTTTACCACAAAGTATAACTCCTATTAATTAACCAATATTTTATATGAAATTAATACAGGGTTACCCTTAGGTTAGCTTAGATTGGGCTTTATCTAAAGCTTTATCTAAAGCCCAATCTAAGCTAACCTAAGCGTAGGGTTTGAGGGTTCGTAAGGCTCACTTAGATCACATAGACACATAGGCGATATAGAGTACGACTACTGGGCTAACATCAGTTCTGAGGAGTTTACACTTCATAATAATAATAATAATAGTAGCAACATTAACAGGGAGTTATTCATTCTAAAGGCGCTATCCCTATTCGTCCAAGAGACCCTCTAGCTCTCTTATAAAAGAGAGTAAATCTTTAGCTTAAGGTTTACACTCACTCACACACAATTCAATATCTATAACTCTTTAAGCTTTCAAGATCACATATCCAGCTGACAGTCTATCATTCCCACTTTTGCCAGTCTACACTTCGTTTGCATAGAGTCATTAAACCCATTCTCTAGCTCGTTATCAGTGCAGGGTATTCAAACTCTGGCAACTTGATAAGAATGTCAAGACATAAGACAGTCGTAAAACTCTCGAGTGTAGACGTAACTGAAAAACTTTCACCCAAAAGTCAGTCAAGAGTGAAGACAGAGACGCATCTGAGAGCAGACAGAGGCAAGTTTATAACGCATTTATCTCAATTGGTATGGGGCAGCTTGTCATAATAATAAACAATAAAATGCCAGCGCCAAAAATGAAACTGAGTAAACAGCGCAGATGAAAATCCCCCCGGCTAACAGAACTAGGCCAAATAGATTGCAGGCGAAAAGCCAAACTGGGTCACAACTTTGATGGCAAGTGTAGAGTGTAGAGTGTAGAGTGTGTAAGGGAGCTGCACTTCACTGGCTTAATTAGTAAATGAATGCAATTGGCTTTTTTTCACTATTCTGATTGGAGTTGATGGAATGGGGAGTGTGGGGTTTGGGGTGTTGGGCACTTACTTTGTATCGTCCTTTGGGCATGGTATAAATTTGATGCATTCGCGTTTCTGGAAATTTGTCTCGATCCAACTGCGGGGCTGATGCTATAAAGTGTTTCAAGTGAAGATAAAAGTCAACAAAAGCAGAGAAAAAATTGGTATTAGTTTTGTTTTATCGCTGGGTAAATCAATTACAAAAGTTCTAATTACACTTTTCTTTATATTATAGTATTATAGGGTACATTTAACAACCCAAAACTCTCGCATTATACTTGCAAAAATAAAACCGACAATAAAAATAAAAGAAATTTCTTAGTTTATAGTTTAAATTGCATTTGCTTTACTGCAGTGGTTATTGTTCTTTACCAAGTGGCAAAGAGTGGAAGCTTGAACAATGAGTACACAGAGTTTGAAGTACAGTTGAACAACATGGACTTGGTAAAGTATTTACTCAATAAAAACAATAAAATAACAAGTACTTGACTAAGCTACAAAGTAAATACTATATACAGTGAGTGTAGTTGTGGTAGTGTAGTAGATATTTTTTAGGATTTCTGTAGAGGCAACTAATGTCAGTAAGCTCAAAGTATCTTTTGATGATTTAGCTAAACTTTAGGCATACTTTTCTACCCAAACTTTAAGTTATTAATCGCTTTTCTGTATTAGTTAAAATTGGGCTTTAAATATAGAAGAAAGGATACTTGTACTAGGTTGAAAAGAACTACAGCTACTTAGGCATTTTATTCATAATAAGATATCGATTTCTTGACAAAGGGAACTTCGTTTAGAAGACGATGATTAACCGATGTGTTTCCGACTTTTTTAAAGCTATATATCCTTTGAAATTATGCAGATTAAAATGGTTTTAATGGCTTCTAATAATAACAACCATTTTACCAATATTTAGTAATAATGATTCGCTTGAATATATATAGTTTTTTGCGCTCTACATATCTGGAATGGCAGCTGCATCTGAAAACATATAAACCTACGTTCCTATGGCATTGATGTGCTGACCATTGGAAGACATTTCATCCCCATTTTATATAGATTTGGGAATTTACCTAGCAAATTCAAGGAACTGTAAGAACGCTTAAAGGGAAAACTAAAACATCGAAAGGAAACATAGATATTTCGACAAAATATTAAATGCCACAAAACTTTGATAAAGGAAGTCAAATCTATCTTCGATAGCCTGTACATCAATGGCTTTTTATATCCTTTTTACTACGCTAGAGCTCACTTTATTCTGCCTAATATCAAGAGCGAACTTCATTGATGTTTCTTTTTTTTAGCATCCATACTAAGTACTACACTAGAGCTCACATATTATGCTGCATAATAATATGAAAGAGGCCTCTGTGCCACATAATAATCCCTAATCCATAATCCTTTTAAGTGCATGGATTCACTCCAAGTCTCTTATTGACTTGAATCATCTTTGTATTTACAATTGAACAAAAAACCAAACAGTTATATGCAATTTCCGTTTCCGTTTCCGTTAGTAAACGGAAGGAAGCCCAACAAATTGAGCCCATAATTGCATAAAGAGTCAGTCAGTCAGTCAGTGTGTTTGGTATGTGGAATGTGCGTTTCGTTTTGAATGAAAACATGCTAAATGCCGACGACTATTGGCATTTGGGAACTTTACTTTACGTAACTGCAACTTTAGCTATTAGCACAGTTAGAAGCACATCAAAAGCGAAAGCCATGCAAAATGCTTGCCAAGTGCAAAAGAAACAAAAGTGCAGAGGGAAACACTAAAACAGAGTATTAGAAAACAAAGGGAAAACGAAAAACTTTGTACAAATAGGCGAGAAAATCTTTATCCCCAATCGCAACAAATGCAACAGTTTGTTTGTGTTTGAGGGGGGAGGGGGTTTCTTTCCACTTGGAGTACCTCTTCTGCTGATGCTGATGTGTTTGTCTGAGCCTTCAGCAAATCACGCACATTGAGTATTAAAACTTTCGAGAGCGTCGAGGAGACGGATGAACGTTTACGCATACGCTGACGTTTCCGTATGCCACGCGGCGTACACGGCAAATCTTCGGCCGTAAAGTTGGCCGGAGTGGATGGGGGGACGGCCAGCGAGAGGGTGGTGGGTACGGCGGGGGTGTTGCTATACCGACGCACTGTGGAGAAATCTTTCGAGATGCGACGCAGATATTTCTGTACGGCAATTGGCGAATCGTTAACCATGATGTTGATGCAGGGGAAATATAAAAATATGTTCACGATTTTCACGATTTTCCCGATTTTCCAGCAACTAGTTTCGCGCTAATTAATTGAGTAACGAGTATACATATTGCCGCAGCTGCTAAAGTTTTCACGTTGCTGGCGAATCTCAACTGAGACGACGATGCTGCTGCCACTCTTGATAAACTTTCGCGTTAGATAAGCTGAGCGCGAAGGAGAGCGCCACAAATTAGATAAGCCATGCTCGTTACACTGCTAAAAATAGTCGACTGCATCGAGTGCAACAAGTGACAAGCAGCTGCGGCGCATTCGAGTGCAGCAAATCAATTTGGGTTTGCCACTAACCGAGCTGTGACGCTGCCCCTGCCCCTGCCCCTGCCCCTGCCCCATCCTGTCCTGTCCTTGGGGCAACAAATTTAAATGTGGCACAAGTTGAAACTGATGAATGCATTTAATTACCGACACGACACGTAACCAGCTGAGCATTTAATTATGCATTTTCTCGTGTTGCAGCAGACAATGCGCCACAAATTGTTGCACTAATCAGAGCCCAAAGCATTTAATTGATTAAACGACAAACACATGTACTAATGCATTAATTGTGATTGCTTTGTTTTATTGTAATTAAATGTGCTATAAATTTAGCATTGCTCTTTGCAATTTGCTTTTCATCTGATGGCCCTAATTAATTGCAGATCTGAGCTGTGTTCTTAGAACTGAAGTGCCAGTAGGAGCACCCTTTTGTATTACGAGCTCACTCTCTCTCTCTTTGGTCTAACTTAATCAATGAGCCTTGGTTTAACTAGTCATTTGAGTAGTCACAGGCAAGAGTTGGAATCCTGGAGAGTGTGTAAAATAAAGTGGGCATAAGGCTATTGTATTTCTTCTATTGTATATTATATTCAACACTCCATTGTTAATAACCTTTCCATATTTAATTGTTGTATTTTCTGGCTAAAATAATCCAATCTTAGTTTAGACACTTCTAATCAGTTTAGTTCGATTCTTGAGCATTCAAATTAGCTGCTAGAGCCTAAAGTATATTTGCACTCTAGTCAATAAAGTCCTTCAGCTGGCCAAGCTACTTATGCTCCTGCCTAGGAAGCAGCATAATGAAGCCTTCTTAAGGCGGAAATTGGGATTGAAGTGAACCGTTCTGCCACATAAGAGTAAGCTGTGGCAGCAGCAAGTAGAGAACATTGAGAACATTTGGCCAAATCAAGTGATGAGAGATTGTAAGTAGAGTATAGTACTTAATAGATACCTTTAAACCATACGTAATTAGGAGAGCTACAATAACTACAAGGTTAAGATCAAGTAGAAATGCAAATTTGCGAAGATGAATTGAAATTTGATACTAAAAAACGATTGATTATTACATTAGTAGAAATAATACATAAGAATATACCAATAACTTAAAATCAGTAAAAAACTATTTCTTCCTCGTTGCCTTACTAATTACTCTCTTCATAACCCTTTTAGAATTCTCTGTAGCCTTTATAATACACACTTTTCTATAATCTCTAGTGCTAACTCCATTCCGCTAATGAAAGTGGCACTTCTTCAACATCTTTCTAGCCTATAACCTCTGCATGTCAGTAGTTTGTTTTCGCGACCTACCGTCTTCCGCTCGTTATGCGGCGCGCCTCTCGGTCGGTTGGGCGGGTTGGTGGGCCACGTATGGCTTGGGTTCGCGCGTAACAAGCCCGTGCTTGGTATCGCTGGACCACTTGAACATACTCTCGTATTGTATGTCAACGCCCAGATATTTTTGCCAGTGTTTCACACACTATACTCGCAATATACATATGTAAGATCACAGTTCACCTGTTAGCGCATCGGCTTGTGCGACGCCTGGCGCCGTTTACCAAATCAAGGAAAAGAGCAATGAGCGCACAAGACGCAAGAGCGTGCCTACCCCCGTCTTAAACTACTAAAAGTTTACTACTTTCCATACACCGATTAAACTACTTAATTTCACAAATAATTGTATTAGTTCTGCCATTTATTCCCCATTAACCAAAGCTACATAAAGCAGGGAATAAATTTATAGATACATGCTAGAAAATCCATAACTCTCAACTTAAAATCAACATAAACAACAGACAGATATTTACTTTAGCCATATCATTTGTTTCTACAAACAAACATGCATAATTTGCATAGTTCATTAAACCATGCTTAATGTAATAATTGCTGCGAAATGATAGATGATATACACACTGATTGATAAACAATTGATTAAATAAAAAACGACAAACAATTAAACGAAAATACAGTAAAAAACCCAAATGGAAAACAGAATTAAAAATGAAAAGCTGAATTGTTGAAAAGTTGGTATATAGCTTACCCTGGGCACCGTTATATTTATGAGACCCCAACAGATTTTTTTCAGTCCCCATGGTATCTTTATATTATGGCAAATATCGTATTTCATATATAGTATATATTGGACAACATTTTGTGATGGGTGAGAGTAACACATTTGTCATGGTTGTTATTGTAATTGTTGTAGTCGTTGGTGTGGTTCATATTATGGTTGTTCACACACACAATACGGTGCATGGCAGTGTGTACAACACATTTTTTAGTGATTATTTTTTACATGTTTTAAAGGTGTGAAAAAAATATAGAAATTAAATACAAATTGATCAGAAATTAATTGTTTTGAAAAGAGTTTTAAACGAGTTTCAATTAAGCCAGAAAATAAAGACCAAAAACAATAGATAGATATAGAGATAGAGTTTAATATAGCATAGTTAATGTGTAGTTTGTTTTTGTGTTTGTTATTGTATGGGTTTGGTTTGTGTTTGTGTTCGTTGTGGTGCAGTAAAAGCAAAGTTTGTAAATAGAAGAAAAATATTATGATATGGTAAATTAGTTTATTATTTATAGTAGTTAAGCAACTCTTTCTTCTTTAGTTTAGTTCGGGGACGACTTACTACCAAGACCACTTTGCAGGAGCTCACAATTTTCAATGACTTTGTAGCAGTAGTAATTGCAACTAATAGACAAATTAAATACTCAAATTAAACAGAATTATCACTATATAAAGTTTGCCTAAAAGTATGCACTACAAATCGTAGCGAGGCGAAGTGATGAAGCATAAAATGCCACTCGACGCAAAGCAGCTGTAAAAACACACACTAACACACACGCACACACTCACACCTATTTGCTTGTGTGTTTGTGGCATTTGTTGCAACCTAAAATTGTGTGGGTGTGGCAATAGAAACGCCCCTTGCCACTGGACTACATTTCATTACCACACACACACATGCAGCTGCAACGTGACTCTGGCAGCACCCACAGCTGAGTGCACTTCACGAGTTCACGCACACGCACACACACTCTCTTTCACACACACACACCTACACACACAGTCACTCATACCTGGCGTCATGCCACAAGCTAGCTTACTCATAGAGCCACGTTTCGGGGGCTTACCACAATTGCAATACCAACACCTGACTCTGTGTGGCATGATGCCACTCTCGAACCACTGACAATACGCAATGTTAAATAAACTAACCACACCCACACACACACACACACACACACACTCGCACACACACATTCAATATTTGTAATTTAATCAAATTCTAAATTGTTTAGTTTGTTGTTTGAAATCTCTCTCTCTCTCTCTCTCTCTTTGATTCAATGATGGATGACAAACATTGTGTCGGTTTATTGCGTATGCCAAACAATTATTCAAAAAGCATTTCGCCATCGTATTAGCCATAATACAGTTAGGTACACTAACTAATGTTTCAATTAACTACAGCACTTAGCACAAGGCATAAATAATCATAAATTCATGAGTGAAATTGATGCAGGTAGTGGAGAACTTTCAATGAATACTCTACATTATGGAGACTTCTAAGTTTTTGATATTTAGCTTTTAGATTATATACAGAAGACTAAAGAAGACAAGAGTTTCAAAAACTCTTTAAAATTATTTGTAATATTTATTATATTCCCTTAATTATTGATATTTACATTAAAGTTTAAGTATTTAAAATAATATAAAATAAGTATTCAATATTTGATGTTATTTTTAGACCCTGTACTTTAAAAAAGTACAAAGGGTCTATTAGGTTTGTGCAAATGACATTTGTGTGTAACAGGCAGAAGGAGGCGTGGCAGACCCCATAAAGTATATATATTCTTGATCAGCACGACGAGCTGAGTCGATATAGCCCTGTCTGTCTGTCCGTCTGTCCGTCTGTCTGTCCGTCTGTCCGTCTGTCTGTATGAACACCTAGATCTCGGAAACTATAAGAGCTAGAGACTTAATTTTTTTTTTGTTTGGTTTGTGTATTACATAAGCAGGTCAAGTTTGTTTCAAATGTTTGAAAAGTCATCCCCCTCCCCCTCAATTTCGCAAAAATATTCCCAGCATGTACAGTTTTAGAGTCACTGTTTTCCTTTTTTGCATGAATAAAGCTTTAGGTGCTTTGAGTGTTTGGTGCGATTTGCAGCCCAATCGGATAATAAACACCAGAGATATTTCACAAACAATTTTCTGTACTGAGCATTTAGGTGGGAAAGGGGGAAGCCACAGTGTACGCGGCCACTAGGGCGTATGCGTGATTTTTGATTGTGAGTATGAATGTCTGTATGAGTTTTGGATATTGTTTGTATTTGCGAGTATATTTGTATGTATAAGTGTATGTGTGTATGTATAAGTGCATGTGTATGTGTAAGTGAGTATGTTCATATATGCTGCTGCTGTTATCGACGCCCAGGGCAAACCAAAGTACAGGGTCTCCTACTGTCGGTTGCGTCCGACTGTAGATTAGCGTCCGACTGTAGCTTTCCCTACTTTTTTATGTTTTAAAATAGGTAATACTCTTTGCATGAGCTGTACTAAATGAACTTTCTTAAAAACATCTTACTATTTCTTCTTCAACTTCTTCTTAACTTTGTAATCTTCCATAACTTAACGTTTATTCCTCAACTTTAATATTTTCCTTACTTCAACTTCTCCTATACTACTTTTATACTCTTCTATACATCTTCCTTATTTCAACTTCTTTCAGACTTCAGCTTCTTCTACATTTCAAGAGTTTCTACTATGAATCCTCTATATTTCCAATTCTTCTATACTTCCACTTCTTCTATACTTCAAATGTTTCTATTTTTTTCGTTACTTTTCCTATACTTTACCTTTTTATTTACTTACTTCAAATTCTTCTATACGGTTTTTATATTTCTACTAATTCTTTATTTCCACTTTTTGTATTCTTCAACTTCTTCTACACTTCCACTTCTTTTATACTTCATTTTCTTCTATACTTAAAATTCTTTTATTTTTTTCTGCTATTCTTTTCTTTATTTTGTCTATACTATAACTTCTTATATGCTTCCACGTATTTTATATTTAAACTTTTTCTATACTTCTTCTAAACATACATATGTATATTCTCTTTACTTTAACTTCTTTTACAGATCTTTTATATTTCTCAAATTCTTTATTTCCTCTTCTTGTCTTCTTCAACTTCTTCTATCATTTTCTTTCAATTTAACTTCTTCTACACTTCAACTTCTATACTTCAAATTATTTTCTTTCTTCTATTCTTTTCTCTACGTTGTATCTACTTTAGCTTCTTTTATGATTCAACTTCTATATTATATTTTCTTTACTTCAACTTCTTCTATGATACACTATAACAACCATAGTCATTACTCCTTTCCATCGCACACTCACATACTTGCACAAAACCCATATACCCCACAAAATGTCGCCTTTTGATTTTGTTGTTGTTTATCACCTGCTGGCCAGACATGATGTGAGGCACATTAGCTCTACGGCTCTCACTGCTTATATCTGTTTGTTTGTGTAGTATGTACTCATATGTAGGGCCTATTAAAAATGAAGCATGTAGCCGGAGAGCATTGCTTTAAAAAGCGCCACACAGACTACAGCAGTGGCCATTAAACTAAAAGCTTTTGCATTTTATATGCAGTCAAAACACTCGCAAAAAACGTGAGAACAGAGAATGCTGCTAAAAAACAACAGCACGACTGTACCACATGGAGGAAATGCATAAATGTTGATATTAAAATTATTCATATTGACAGTTTGTTAACCGCTTAATTAGAGCTTAAATTACAGTCAACACTAACACACCTCGTTGGAGCTTAATTAAAAGAAATTATATTTGCTGTCATTTAGGAAAAGTACATGAAAAGTCGGCCCCCGCATTTGGTTTGCTTTTCTTTCCATGGAAATTGGCCAAAACCAATTAGTTGGCGAAATCGAAAACACAAACAATTCCCAGAATTGTGGCATATGCAATTGTTACTCCAACGCACTCTCACCTGCATCAGTGTGTGTGTGAGTGTGTGTGGCAGCTCTTGTGCATCACTGAGTGCACATTACTGCCACCTCGTTGCAAGCGCAATAATGTTAAATGAAAACTTCAATTCGAGACGGAATGCAACTAGACAAATGACTAGCTTATTTTTCAGAAATTCATTAATCTATTTGACATTGATATTAATGAGTTATAACTGGGATACTAATCTCATTTTAATTTATAAATAAGTAATTAAAAGTCTTCTGCCCACACAACTCTTGGCTGCTTCTAGCGGTTTCCATTCAAATCTCTACTGTATTTCGTTTTAATTTGCGCACACATCTTTTGCGCTTCAAGTGTTTCTGCTAGCCGCAAATGTATCTAGTAGTTTCACATCAAAAATAATAGAAGTAGAAGTAGAAGTGCTCTATCTTAGCTCCTGGCGGCAATAGGAGAAACTACAGCCGCATCCGCATTCAATTTGTCCGTTGCCAAAGCAACGGTGAACCACAAAATTGCGTTTGTACTACGTACTGTACAATATCCTTTTGCCCCGCAGCGTTTTCTCCCATTGAACTTTGACGGCTTGGCATAAGCTGCTTGACTTGGCAGCTTGGCAACTCAATAAGGGCTGTGCACACCTAGCCATAAACTTCGCTTAATATCCACATCAAATGCTGCTGCTTTGTGCATAATGTAAAGCCAACAACAATACCTGCCACAGGCCAACCGCAGCCAGTAGAACCTTTCTTTATGACCAGCTAAAGTGGAAAATTATAACAGAAGCTGCCGTGTCTGATGGATTGCAGTCAATTCAATGCTCTTACTTTGCCGCTTAAGTAAGAGAGCGCGTGCACTGATCACTGCTTACGCTGGGCTGCTTAAGAGAGCGTCACTCGCAGAGAGTGAGTCTGTCATACACAAACACAATTAACACTTGTGCGCTAACGCCAGTTTTGCCAATTTGTCCTTTTTCCGGACGGATCTGTCCTTTTTTAAACTGGTATTGCCGTGTCTAATGGACTGCAGTCAATTCAATGCTCTTACTTTGCCGCTTAAGTAAGAGAGCGCGTGCACTGATCACTGCTTACGCTTGGCTGTTTAAGAGAGCGTCACTCGCAGAGAGTGAGTCTGTCATACACACACACACAATTAACACATGTGCGCTAACGCAAACAGCGAGAGCGGCGGAGTGCGAGCGATTGAGTTCTAATCAGCTGATGATTAATACACAAAAGTAAAGAGTACGAGTAAGAACAAGAACAACAACAAGCACTACTTAAGCCAAGTTTAACACAAGCCAATTAACTGCATTTTGCCACCCTCTGCGGCAGTCAGTCACTACTCCAATACACTAATTATAGCAATTAATAAGCGCAGAGTTCTTTTTTGTTTTTTTCATACTCACAAACACCCACGTCGTTTCAAAGAACATGACCAACAACAACAACTCGTGCTTATTGTTGCCGTTGCTTTTGCCTTTGCCAATTAGCAGCAAGTAAGGTTTATTTGATGTAATAAACTCAACGTAAACATAAAAATTAAGCGAATCGCATACGAATTTAAAAACAAAACAGAACGCAAAAAAATACAAAAAGATTTTACAGTTAACGCGCATACACACCGCCACACACACACGTTCACTCACACCACGCACACATGCCGCCGCTGTCAAAGTCGCGTTGTACACTGAGTAAAGTTTTTTTTTGCTTCTTCTCCTACTCGAACTGTGTCAATTAAAAGCGCAAATAATCACTCACACACACAGAGACATACATAGAGATTCTGTCATACGTGTAAATCGAATGTCAAGCAAATCGAACGTATGACACGAACAGAGATAAAAACTCACGCCAGAGCAGATAAGCAACTGACTGTAATAACTGAGCGGGTCGCCTAAGCACGCGAGAGCGGCAGAGCGCTCGCTCAGCTCTGGTGTTGGCAGTTTGGCTATTTTTCAGCTAGATTTAGCCTTTTTCAATAAAGGGTTGTGGAAGGAGGTGCAGGATCTTAAAAAAGACTTGAGTGAAGCAAGTAGAACACTTTGTACTTAGTGTAAGGCCATAATAAATGCAAAGTGCTGGCACTTAACAGTGCGAATTATTTAGCTGTTTTATGGCTATGTTTAGCTTTAACTGTTGGCTGGCAGCTGCCAACAGTTTTCAGCTACTCTTTGGCATGGAAATATCGTTTCATTTGGTCAGAGATTTAGCTGTTTTTTATAAGACATAAATACTATAATACTGTAGTGATTAATATTTTCACATTTAATACAAATTATGAAATTCATTACAGGGTATTAAGCCAACGGCTAGCCGCAATTACAAACTCCATTCATCTTTATTAAGCTCTTCTGCTGCTTGCGATCGTTTGAAAAAATAATGTGAACTTCATTACAAACTTTTGACTTGTGGACGCTGAGCAAAAAACTTTTAATGCACATCATAAAAACGCCGGCAAACTGTAATAATAATAATAATGTTTATATTATGAGCCACAACTTTAAGCAATTTAAAGTTCAGTCTCTGGCAATTACTCAGGAATGACGTCACAGCTGATAAGACACAGCTCGCAGCTTAGTTACGAATCGAGTGCATACTTTTAGGCTTAAATAACTTTGATAAAAATTGGCAATTAATTAAAACTGAAAATAGTACAAGACTTATGTAGTTATTTAAATTTGTATTTAGTTTAAAGCAAGCTACTAAACAAGGCAGGCAGCCAACTAATTACGGAAAAGTAACTCAACTCAACTCAATTTAATTGTAGTTAATTTAATTCAATTCAATTCAATTCAACTCAACTCAACTAAACTACTCAACTCGCAAATAGTTTAAGCTACTTAAGAACTTGATGCTATAGTAGTTAGTTATTGTATTATCATTATCAAGGCCAGTGCCAATAAAGTTTAGAATTGAAATTGGAAATATAGCGAAAATTCAAATGAAAATCATAAAATCAAATCAAGTCAACGCTACAAATTCGAAAAGCAAATACTTTATGATTAAAGTCTTTGCTTTTCTTTAATTTCATTATAAATTCTAGATTAGTTTTATTCGATAATTGCTTTCACAACAAAGCAGTTTGGCAGTCAGTCAAAGTAGCAATTAGCAGAGAGATAGACAGTTAGTGAAAAGTCACTTAAGTAAGCAAGAAAATTTAGCCAAAAAAACTATAGCAGAAATATTTGAGGGGTAGGGCGGGGGAGTTATAGATAGAGCTACTAGTTGGAAAGTTGTATATAGATAGTTGAGAGCGAAGGGGGGAAATTAGTAGTATTAGTTTTATTTGAGAACTTAGCTAATATTGTGATTTTGCTTACCGGTTTCGCTTTGGGCTGTTTCTGTTTGGCCAATCGTTTCGGTTTCAACATAGTCCGCTATGGACGCACAGAGACACACACATACACAGACAGAGACTGGGAGAGAGAGTGAATGAGGATTAGGTGGACTGTGTCTCACAATGTTGACAATGACGATGACGACGACGACGACGACGATGTTGCCCCGTCACTCTAGTTGAGCCTAATCCTTGTAATTTGCTCCTTAATTAATAAGTTTGCCTGCCCTGGGAGAATGTGATGGCAAATTGAAGTGGGGGAAAAAGAGATTCATAATTAAGTTTGTATTTTTATTAATTTTTATAGTTTCAAGCACTAATTTAATCATGCTGGCGTGCAAGAGCTAAGCTTAGTCACAGTGCTGTAATTAAATTAAAATTAAATAAAGATAGAAAGCTTTTCAGGAGAGCTTAAAAGAAGTGCAAAAAAGAGAGCTTTAAGAACATGCAGCTTAAAGTTTCAATAACATTCAGGCTGTAATGAATAGCTGTAAGCTGAACTTAGAATAAGTCACTTAAATACAACTTAAAGTAATTAAATTACAATTAAATAAAGATAAAAAGCTTTTAGGGAGAGCTTTAAAGGAAAGCTTTAATGCAGTTCTAAAAGAGAGAGCTTTAAGTTTCAATAACATTCAGGCTATAATGAATAGCTGTAAGCTGAACTTGGATTAAGTCAATTAAATACAACTTAAATTTAATAACATTCAGACTATATATGTAATGAATAGCTGTAAGCTGAACTTAGAACAAGTCAATTAAATATTGATAAAAAGCTTTAAAGGAGTGCTAAAAGAGAGAGCTTTAAGTTTCAATAACAGTCAGGCTATAATGAATAGCTGTAAGCTGAACTTAGATTAAGCCAATTAAATACTGCTTAAAGCTCTTTTAATTGGCCTCACTCAGCTTAAGCTAAAGCTTTGACATGATAAGCTCTAGTTTCTAAGATGAAGTGTGTTATCAATTTCCGCAAATCAAACAGCTTTAAGCTTTATGGCCAATTATGCTTAAGCTGCAGCTTAAAGCTTCATTTCGAATCAAGTACAACTTAAAGCTGTTGTCGTTGACTCCCCCAAGAGATCAAGCAGGGCAGCAATTACAAAAATTAACTGAAAAGCATATTGTTTAAAGCCCAACGCGTGGGAATGTAAATAATAAATGTGCACAAAGCAAACACATAAAATAATACATACACCAAAAAAAAAGGGACAGACACAGAAATGATAATAAAAAGAAAATGCTGCCACCCAATTATGAATGACAAAATAAAAAGCGGGGAATGAAATGTGATTTCTTCTGGAGGGTTTCCAGTGTTTAACCCTAGAAGGCATTACTCGTACCTAATGCATGGCTATGCTAATTGTGTTTACTTAGGCAACAGTAGAAACAAATCGCGGAATAAAATATGCATGCAAAGCAATAAAACAACAAGAGCAACAGGAGCATAAAAAATCTAAAGGAAATCAAATAAAAAGTGGAAGGGAAAAGTGTCCTTACCTTGACGGGTTTCTTTACGGAAATTGTGCGCGTATACTGATGATAGACCTGGACATGGTTCGATGTGAATTTACCCAACATATGGAACTATTTCCTGCCAGCGAGTCCAGAGAGTTGTAAAGAGCTGTAAAGAAAAGCGAGAGGAGAAAAATGCTCCGGTTACATAGTGTAAAAAGTTGAAGTCGTTTCAAGTTTTAGCCCCGAGTTAAACGAGCAGCAAATACCTTAACACATTCTTTTGAACTTTTCACAGCTCATTGGGCTCAGTGAGAGGGTAGAACGAACCCGGCCAATTAGACGAGTGTAAAAGGCAAAAGAAAAGGCTTAAGCGCATTAATATTAACATTGAGATGCAAATGTCTTTGTTAAATGTAGATTAGACATTTCACCATGCAGCTAAGTGTAAAATGAAACACTTGCCATGCAAATTGAGAGCCCAGACTGCAGACAGCTGAACCCTTGTTGATCTTAAAATGTTGCCCCTTCCCCCCTCCCCTTGGCAAAGCCGATGACGACAGCAAACTCCGTCCCAGACACACTGACACATGGCCGGCCAGTCGACAGCTCAAGTTGCCTTCAGCCCAGCCTCAGCTTCATTTACAGCATTAATGCGTATAAAAAAACAGGCTGAGACAAGGCCGGACTCTCTAACAAGGCCAAGAGCAAGCACAGCAGTTACAGGCGACAAATGTTACCCGCTTCCATCCTCTCTCTCTCTCTCTCTTTATTGTGCCGTCTCTCTTAGAAATTTGAAATAAAAGAAATATTCGCCGTAACAGACGCGCGCGTCAGAGCAAAACAGCACAAGTTATGCCTGGCATTTCAGCAGCTTAGCTTGAATCAAGAAGCGCCACACACACACACACACACACACACACACACACGAACAACAGGCACACGCCAAGTGCAAGAAATAAACAAGTGGAAACACGATAATTAGCAGTGATGCACCAAGAGATACCCTGGATAGTATTTAGAATATTTTGCTTATATGTAGAATATTCTGGAATTATTTAGAGTATTGTGGAAAAATATAGAATATTTTAATAATATCTAGAATATTTTGGAAACATCTAGAATACTCTGGAAAAGCATAGAATATTTTGGAAATATCTACAATATTTTCGAAGTATGGAATACCTAGAATGTTTTGAAAGTATCCAGAATATTTTACTATTATGTAGAATATTTTGAAATAATTTAGAGTATTGTGGAAAAGTATAGAATATTCTGATATGTATAGAATATTTTGGAAATAACTAGAATATTATGGATAAATATAGAATACTTTGGTAGTATACAGAAAAGTATGGAATATCTAGAATATTTCGGAAGTCTCCAGAATATTTCGCTAATATATAGAATATTTTGGAAGTATTTTGAATATTTTGAAAATATCTAGGATATTTTTTTGAAAACAAATGGAATATTGCGAAAAGATAATATTTAAAATATTTAGAATTATCTAGAATATTTTGAAATTATTTAGAGTACTGTGGAACAATATAAAATATTCAGAAATATCTATAATATTCTGGAAAAATATAGAATATTTTGGAAAACTCCACAGTATTTTAGAAGTATACAGAAGTATGGAAGTATTTAGAATGTTTAAGAAATTTCTAGAATATTATGGAAATATCTAGAATACTGAATATTTTTTCCTAACTATGCGAACAATACATATATAATTAAATTTAACAAATAAAATCTATACAAAGATTTTTATCCAGACTGACTGATCAACATAGCACACCCGAAACAGTAAGACATAAAGATCTCATTTTTTCGTAAGATGATACCTAATGATACCTAGATCTACACTAAGGTCAAAATTAGGGAAATTCAATACATCAGTATCTCAAATACCCTATACTTTTCACAATTTATGTTTAATTAAAACAAGTACTCTTGATTCCTAGAACAGACTTCAATTGCTGCACATTTATTTCAATGAAATTAACATAAATTATGAACCGAAATATGCCCGCACTTGAGTGTTTTATTACAGGATATTAAACAGTACGAAAAAGTGAAAGAAAATGCCAAGTTTTCTTATGTTTTTGTTTTTGTTGTTGTTGTTGCTGGCGTCTGCCACTGAGCTGCCTTAATTTGCGGAATTCAAGACATTTCGCTTTCATTTGAGATTATGTGCGTATTATAATCCGCTGGCCATGTGACTCAAGGATACACACACACACACACACACACACACACACAGCATAAGGAGTAAAACTCCTGTAGGAAGTCAAGCCAAAATCAATACTGAAATACGGCTCCAACAACAGCAGCATCCACTGCGTGTGTGATAAACTTTTGTGCAGTCAGTTAGGCACAGAAAAAGAGGAGAAAAAGGAGGAGAAGAGAAATAATGAAAGAATGGCGAAAAAATTGAGATAACGTGCCATTAAATTTATGCATGAACAAAAGACATTTTAATATATTGTTGAGACGCGAGTTTATTTTTGATTAGAGGTAACTTAGTTTGTGCGCACCTTTTCTCAGCTCTCGTCTCGCCACTCGCCCCTCATCCCACTCGCCAGCCTGCTGCTAATGATTGCTTCAAGTTCTAATTTGAATTTAATAAGCAATTGTGTGTGCCAGACGATGTGTGTGAGCCTTGAGCCTGGAGGGAGCTTTAAAGCCTGAGCCAGTCGAGTGGGAACAGAGAGAGGGAGAGTGGATGAGGAAACTAGATGAATCTCTCACATATGCCAAGAGTACTCGTAATATTCAAAGTGTACTCAATAATATCTTTTAGCAGCTAAGGGCAACCCGAATGCTCTTACAGGATGCCAGGCAGCAGAGTGTGACCAGCTGAAGAAAAGCCACAGCAGCGTTCAGTTCATGTGTGAAGTAAAAGCCATTACGTATGGCAATTCTATTTATCAAAATTCGCTTTTCACATTCACCTTATTCAACTCGCAAATACACCGCATCAAAGCACAAGAAAAGTGCCGTTGGCGATGCGTGAAAAACCTCAATACAGCGACGAACGCACTCGACGCTTGATGGAAAACTTTTCGCCTCAAACTTTACAAAGTTTCCACTGTGGCTTTTCATCGGTAATTTGCAGTGCAATGTCGCAAGGACGAACGGACTGCCTGTCGTTGAGTAGTTAGCGTAATCAGTCAACCAAAGAAAGGGAGTAGGTGCTGGAGTAGGAGTAGGAGTAGGAGAAGGAGTAGAAGTAGAAGTAGAAGTAGAAGTAGAAGTAGAAGTAGAAGTAGAAGTAGAAGTAGAAGTAGAAGTAGAAGTAGAAGTAGAAGTAGAAGTAGAAGTAGAAGTAGGAGTAGGAGTAGAAGTAGGAGTAGAAGTAGTAGTAGAAGTAGAAGTAGAAGTAGAAGGAGAAGTAGGAGTAGGAGTAGAAGTAGAAGTAGAAGTAGAAGTAGAAGTAGAAGTAGAAGTAGAAGTAGAAGTAGAAGTAGAAGTAGAAGTAGAAGTAGAAGTAGAAGTAGAAGTAGAAGTAGAAGTAGGAGTAGAAGTAGGAGTAGAAGTAGGAGTAGTAGAAGTAGGAGTAGTAGTAGTAGGAGTAGTAGTAGCTGTAGCAAGTGTGAAATTTATAAACGAGCATATGACAGACTTGCCCGCATTTGCGTCAATTTTTTACTGCAGATTTTCTTGCCTGGTACAAGCCGACCGACCGACAATCAGTCATACTGTCTGGGCTGCCCCAAGCAAGACTGACAAACGTCATCAACTGTCAAGTGTGCTCAGCTGTCTGTGTGAGTGAATTCCTAATTGAGATAAGACCCAATAGCAGCAGCCATTCGCTCAAATGAAAAATGAGCCCGAGACCCTCAAGTGCCAAGTGTGCTTAACACCAAGTGTGGTGTTTTTTTATCACTGCTATGCCAAAAAGCGCTTAACAGCAAATTAGTGGCAAGCAAACAATGTGTGTGTGTGCGTGTGTGTGTGTGTGGGAGGTCATTGCTAATATATAGTATTGTGTATGGCTGCCGAAACTTGATTATTGGCCCAGCAGCCGGGGCAAAAAGGATAACTGTACAAGTGACCCACAAAAGCAACAAACCGAACGGACACACACACTCGCACACACACACACACCCACATGAGTGTGTCACTGTGTGTAATCATTCAAGCGCAGACAAATGCTCTGGTGTTTGTTTATGCCAACAAAGTGTCCTCTTGCAATTTCCACACACTCATGCTGTCACTTAGGTCCTACATTTGCTCTCTTTTTGCCCCCCAGGCAACCTTTGGCATATCCTGTTTGGCAAATGTGTTTCAGTTTCAGTTTTTTCTCTCTCTGTATATTTAAAGTGCATATTGCACAAGTTGTGATAAGTTGCCATGTGCTACTATATTAGATAAAGGGCATATCTATTTCATTACAAGGGATAAGGGATAAGATACTCTACTCAACATTGAAGGAGGTTAAGTTAGGTTAGGTTGAAAGGGGTTTTTGGTATCCTTGCCCTTTGTGATACCGAACTAAGCTCAACTGAAGTAGTAGTGTTAAATCTGTAATAATTCCAATCACATTCTCTAACTAAAGAGTTCTATAGAACAACCTCTTTGTAGGTCTAAAGCATCAACTCAACTAATACCTTTAAAACCTGTAATTAACACTGGGTATCTTCACTTCCAAAACATCCTACCTTCCACTTGTTAAACACTCTCAATCTCAATGCCTGTTGACACCCCGTAATAATAGCATTCATCAGGCAGAGCATATCTATTTCATCTTATTACAAGTTAAGGATAAGATACTCTACTCATCATTCAAGGATATTAGGAGGTTTAGTTAGGTTAGGTTCGGGCGGAGATTGGTATACTTGCCCTTTGTGATACCGAACTAAGCTCTACTAATAATGATTTCAATTACAATTTCTAATTAGAAAGCTACATATATCTAAGAGCCTACATAACCTCAACTAATACCTTTAAAACCTGTAATTAGAGCTGGGTATCTTCACTTCTAAAACACCCCACCTTCCACTTGTTAAACTCCCTCTCTCAATGCCCATAATAATAGCATTCATCAGGCACAAACACGCTGTAAATCTGTAACAAACTAACGAGAAACGTCGAAGGGCAACAACAAGCAGCAAGGACAGATATCCTGCCACTTCTCCTCGTGCTCCCACCAGTTAGACCATTTGGAATTCATGCTGCTTTTCCGACTGACACATTGATGCTGATTCGACTGTGAACAACTTCCGGTCATGGAGCACGTGTGTGACATTCAAATGCCAGGATATCGTAATAAAATGCGGCCAAGGCAAACAGACGACGACGACGACGACGCCCACCTGTGGCACCTTACACCTGTTGTTGTTGTTGGCTGCATAGTAACCAGCAGATCAATAATCAATTCGAAAGCAATTTTATTGGGCAAACAACAAACACACCACACGAAACGTAGAGCACAAATAAAATGTCTATTTACAGTCCTTGGCATATTCACATATCCGCCGATCCACTTCTTCGCCACAGACGTCAATCAGGCCGTTGGCCAGATTAGCCTGACTATCGGCCAGGGCACAGATGCAAGTGCCACGCATTGTACCTTCAATTGTTCTGAGGAAATTCAACATATCCGGATGCTGTGCACCCTTCCTGAAGCTATCAAAGATTTTCGGCAACCAGATGCCGCCATCCCGACAGGGAGTGCACTGTTTACAGGTCTGCTTCTCAAAGAACTGAATGGAACGCAACATAACCTCAACGGCATCACAAGACTTGGAAATAACAACAATGCCTCCAGTGCCTAACTCACTTCCACATTTCTTCAAACTATCAAAATCCATATTAACACCCTCTACCACCACCTTGGGTATAAGCGGAGTACTCAAACCGCCTGGAAAGACGGCATACAGATTGTCCCAACCACCGCAGACACCACCAGCATGCCTGTCCAGCAGATCACGCAATGGCACCGACATCTCCTCCTCCACAGTGCAGGGATTGAGCACATGTCCACTTATATTGAATAACTTCGTGCCAAAATTTGCATTACGACCCAACCCGGTCCACCATTTGGCACCACGACGCAAGACAGTTGGTAAGACGCTCACAGTCTCCGTATTGAGCACCGCACACGGATGATCAAAGTATCCCTTCTCGTGCAGGTACGGCGGACGTTTGCGTGGTCTGGCCAATTTACCCATCAAACACTTGACCAGAGCCGTCTCCTCTCCGGTTAGATAGCGATCGCCACGTTGTATTTGCAAATCAAACTTGTAACTCGTATCGCAGACATTACAGCCGAGCAGACCATACCGATAGGCTTCGGCAATGGCGAACTGTAGATTGCACGCCTCATTGTAGAACCGATTCCGCACATAGATAATGCCCCGCTCACAGCCCATGGCCACTGCGGCCAGTAGACATCCTTCGATGATTTTGTGCGGCTCATGACGTAGAATCTCACGATCCTTACACGTACCCGGTTCACCTTCAGCGCAGTTCAGTATCAACATCTTATTCTTGGCCTTTACCTCTTTCAATATACTTAGTTTTTTGCCTGCATAGAAACCACTACCACCACGTCCACGCAAGCCACTACGACTGATCTCCTCTATTATCCAGTCAGGACCCATTTCAAGCAGATCCGTGGTGCGAAACCAATCGCCACGTTGGCAAGCACCCTTCAACCGCCAGTCGTGACGTCCGTATAGATTCTGAAACACACGATCAGAGTCCTTGAGACAGCCGAACTCTGTTTTCGTATTGGATAACATGCCTTTGGGTGGCTCGTTTGTCTTTTTTTTCGGTGGAGCACCCTTTCCATCGGCCTTACAAGATGGAGATTTCTTATCTTCCTTTTTAGCTCCCTTTGGTTCGGTCTTACTGAGTGGAGCTTTCTTGGCATCCGCTTTAGCACACTTTGCACCTTTGACCTCTGCTGTAGCACCATTTTTCGCATCCGTTTTTTTTACCTCTGCTTTACCGAATATAGCCTTCGTCAGATTGGAGAAACTTAGTGAAGCACGTGTCGCATTCGGGTCATTTGGGTTGGTGTTTTGGACCCCGTCTGCAGAGAATAATACACCCTTCGCAACGGTTCCATCAGTTGTAGCACCCTTCGTATAAGATGCATTACACTTGGCATCAGTGTCAATGGATTTACAATCTGTAGCAACCTTTGTATAGCTTATACTTGGCGTAGACCATTTGAATTCGGTTTCAAATGAACTTTCTCCAGCGGTTTTAGAATCCGCAACACCCTTTGAATTGTCCGTACTTGATGTAGACCCTTTGACATTAGTTTTACTTTCGGATGTACCAATTTCAGCACCCTTCACTTTCGATGCGATACTTTCCACATTGGGTGTACGGTCCGTAACACCCTTTGAATCGTCTGCACTTGATGTAGAGCTTTTGATATTTGTTTTACTTGCGGATGTACCAACTCTAACACCCTTCACTTTCAATGGGATACTTTTTACATCGGTTTTAGCGTCCGTAGCAATCTTTTTATCGACTGTACTTGGTGTAGACAAAAGGACTTTATTTTTGCTTTCGGATGTACCAACTTCAACACCCTTTAATTTGTATGCAATACTTTCCACTTCGATTTTAGCACCCTTTGTATCGACTGTAGTTGGTGTAGAGCATTTGAAAGCACTTTTACTATCGGATGTACCAATTCCAGCACCCTTTACTTTAGATGCGATACTTTCCACATCGGTTTTACACTCCGCAGCACTCTTTATATCGCCTGTACTTGGTGTAGACAACTTGAGATTAGTTTTACTATCGGATGTACCAACTCCAGCACCCTTCACTTCGTATCCCATACTTTCCACATTGGTTTTACAATCCGTAGCCCCCTTTGTATCGACTCTACTTGGTGTAGAACATTTGAAACCAGTTTTACTGTCAGATGTACCAACTCCAGCACCCTTCACTTTGAATGATATACTTTCTACATCGGTTTTACCCTCCGTAGCACCCTTTGTATTGACTGTACTTGATGTAGTTTTACTATCGGATGTACCAATTCCAGCACCCTTCACTTTGGGTGCGATACTTTCCGGTGTTGGATATGGTGTGGTCACTGTAATGGGTCTGCCGGTTAAAGCGCATTTTATACGTGACACCGTAGCTGTCGAATCAGGTTTTATTGGTTTAATGGTCGTGCCGTCACCTAATGGTTTTTCTCCACTATCTTTACCCATGTTTCTCTCAGTGTACGGCAACTTTCTGCATTGTAAGCGGCCGAGGAGCGTTATGCCTTTCGAATGGATCAGTTTTCCTAGCATGTTTGTGCAATTTTAAAGAATTATGTGTTTGTGTAGTTTAAAATGTTTTTCGAATTGAATTGATTAAGTTGACTGTGTATATGTGTGTGCTAATGATAGACTAATCATTAGAAAGCTTAATATTTAGATGAAATAAGTAGAGAGTGCTTAGATTTATTAGAATTTGACAGTCACTCCAATTGAAGATGGTCAAATGAAGATAACTAAATGAGGCGAATGATCATCCAATAGAAATGAGTATAAGAAAAGCATCATCCCAGTGGTTTTATATTTTAAATTGTTCTACAAACTTAACATACCCTTTTTACTTATAGAGTGTAGGCTCTAAACTTTAAGACACTGAGAAATAATTTTTTATGAAGGTTCTTTTGAATGACTCCAAATGAAAGGGTCAAATGAGTATAACCCAAGGAGGCGAGTGATCATCCACTAGAAATGAGTATAAGAAAAGTAACTTCCCAGTGGTTTTATTGTTCAAGTTCTTATACAAACTTAGTATACCCTTTTTGATTGTATAGGTTAGGCTCTAATACTTCAAGACACTGAGAAATTAGAATTTATAAAGGATCTTTTGAATGACTCCAATTGAAAAAGGTCAAATGAAGATAACCCAATGAGGGGAGCGAGCATCCAGTAGAAATTAGTATATATTGACAATATCCCAGTGGTTTTATTTTTAACGTTGTTGTACAAACTTAATATACCTCTTTTTCTTGTAGAGTGTAGGGTCTAATAATAATCTGATAAATAAGGCGAATGATCATGATAATCCACTAGAAATTAGTATAAGAAAAGCAACTTCACAGTTCTTGTACAAACTTTATCTACCCCTTTTGCTTGTAGAGTGTAGGCACTAATACTTCAAGACACTGAGAAATTTGAAATTCTGAAGGTTCTTTTGAATGACTTCAATTAAAAGGGTCAAATGAGTATAACCCAAGTATAACCCGAGTGATCAACCACTAGAAATGAGTATAAGAAAAGCAACATCCCAGTGGTTCTACCTTTCAAGTTATTTTACAAACTTAATATACCCCTTTCACTTCTAGAGTGTAGGCTCTAATACTTGCAGACACTGAGAAATTCGAATTTCTGAAGGTTCTTTTGAAATGTTAACAGCATTTATAAAGTATATAAACTAAGTGCTGCATTTCCCTTCGGCTCTCGACTCTCGAGTTGACAAACATTCTCCAGCTACTCAAACTGCATTGCAAGGGACTCGCTTTGTCCCTTGTTGCAATCATAATTCTTTGCTAATCCTTTTTGAAAATTGAGCTAAGTATGAATGAGTATGGCTCAAGCTGAATGTCCACAATAAAAGCAAGAAAAGTGATATGAATGAGAGACAGTTAAGGAAAAGGGAAAGGGGAAGAAAAGGTATTTTATTTTGTATGCGAAAGAGTGCGCCATAAAACAGATGGAGACGACGACAAATTGAAGCCTTTTGCGTCTAATGCACGACAAATGCTACACAAAGCCTTGGCTTGAATGAAAAACTTTTCACACACACTCACACACACTTATATATATGTATGTATATAATATATACAGACACATGCAGAGAGACAGTTTGTAGCCCACGCAATTTTATCTGAATCGACATTTGCTGGCAATGGCAATGGCAATGCATAAGAGTCCCTTTTTTCTGTGGGTGGTCCAACGGTTTACTGAAGCAGCTACAAGAGGGGCGGGGGTACTTCTCTTCATGTAGGAGAGAGCTCATTTAATTTATGCGCCCATGCGGCAGAGAGACATTCACATTCGCCTTTAATAAGCAACAAAAGGCAGCTGCTTGCTCTCGCTTCGCCACTCTCACTTTCTCCTCACTTTCTCGCAGTTTCTCCGTCTTTCCCTCTCCCTCTTCTCTTGCTCTACTTCTGCATGCAGTACTCTCTAGTAGAAGCCAAGGCATATGAGTGTAATGTAAATGTACCTGTGTCTGCCAGTGACATCTGCATACACACACCTACCCACTCACACACACACCTACACTCACACACACCTATACACACCTGCTGGTGGTGCTAACAGCAACTTCTTGTCTCAATTAGTACACATTGCCGCCGCTTTCATTCAACTATACTAGCTGTTCCTCTTCCTGTTCCTATTCCCCTTCCTGTTTCCATTTCAAGTGTACTTCCTCTGTACCGTTATTCATTCATTCTTCACAACATTTAACAAATTTTAATGTTTTGCAACTTTTTTGCATATTGTTTTAAGTGCTTTTGACCAGTTGCTCCATAATCACATTTAACCCCAATGGCTGCTGTAAGTTCATTAACATAATGCAACCGACCAGAAGGGATGGGCATAACCATTCCCCACTAATGCGACTAAAACTCTGTTGACTATCTGCATTTCCTCTCTCACATTTCCTCTCGCAAATTCTCTTCATCTGGTTGCCGCATTTCGCTCCTCTCTTCCTCTGTTCTATAAACTACTTTCATCTAATTGCATTAAGCTGATTTAGAGCCTGGGCCAAAATTCAGTCTAGGGCAATTTGTAAGCTCACTTTGTCTGGCTATATTTAGACTCTACACTGTGCAAAACGATTTAGAACATGGCTATGATTGTCAGGCAGTCAGTTGCTTTAGTATGTTTATAAATGAATAAATATAAATAGAGAAAGTAAAGCCTATAGGTTTTTCTGTTATATTCCAATATTAACTGCAGCCTAAAAGTATGCTTTAAAAAATTCTTATGAAAATTCCATAGTAAATAACAACTTAAAGAAGACTTCAGCCATTAGAGGTGGTAATAAAATTATTTAATAAAATAGAAATAATAAAATATAAATAAAATAATAATAAATCAATATATAATAAAATATAATAAAATAATAAATATACTTAAGCCTGCAGCTATATCTTTTAGCTTCGCCTTTTAAGCTGGCAGCTCAAAAGTATGCTACATAAAATTTTCTAAATTTCTCCTTCAAAGTTTTCCTTAGCATATTTCAATCTCATATTTTTAAAAGCAATTTAAATGCTGATGCTGCTGATTGTCTGTTGATTGATATACAGAATTATCGTTTAAAGCTCTTCATGCTCAGCATTTAATGTACGTATTCCAGGCACGTGCATACGACTGCAGTCTTACCACTTGAGTATAAGCCCTGCCCACTGGCTTAGCTGAAGTGCCCTTACAAGTGTTTTCATTGTCAAGGCGCATCGTACAAATACTACTATATTTTTTTGTCTGTTATTGTGCTATATTTTATAGCTAATTTATAGCATGCTGTGCACACACACACACACACACACACACAGCGGCAATAAATTGCCACTGAGCAGACGGTGTAAAAATATATACTCTATATAAATATACAATTTACTTTTGTGGATTTGTCTGTGGCACAGATTGCATACTTGCCCCCTGTCTCTCCTCCTCCCTTACTTTCACTCTCTTGCCCAATTGAGTGTTGTAGTTGGCCTCCAGTTGGCTTCATGCTGTTTACTTTATGACCCACTGGCCTGGACACGTTTGTTTTTGTTGGCTTTTGCTGATTTCATTCTTATTATTATTATTATTATTTTATGCTCGTTTTGCGGTTGTTTTATGCGTTGTCCATTTTTTGTGCCAACTGCTGCATAAGTCAGTTCTCTGTCTATAAAAAACAGCATTGCATACACTCTCGCGTGACCATGAATGTCAACTACAAGTTCAGCTTGTACCTCCTATACCTACTCTCCTTTAGAGAGATTATATCTAATGGAATGCCCTCTGCAATGAGCACTAAAAAGGTGCCTTAATCTGTGTTTCATAAAGAGTGGAATGTCGTGTTCCAATGCAAAAACATTTATTGCCAGAGATAAGACACTTAGAGAAAGTAGTAGTGAAAATTGAAGAGATTCAACTTGACATTTATTACTTTATGCCATAAATGTATCTATAAGTTTTTAAAATATAATACGAAGGTCTCACTAGACCTACAATGTGCAGGTTTCATCAGTCCTGAATTAGTTAAAATAAGAAAACTTTCTAACTATTAGGACTGTGGCGTCCGACTGTAGTCCTCTAACATACATAGATGTATTGACAATAGAACTACAATATCTAGCTTAGCATTATAGGTTTCATCAGTCCAGAGTTAGTTAAAATAAGAAAACTTTTTTGTTATTAGGTCTGTAGCGTCCGACTGTAGTCTTCCAAAGACATAGATATATTGACATTAGATCTACAATGTAAAGCTTACATCTACAGGTTTCATCAGTCCAGAGTTAGTTAAAATAAGAAAACTTTCTAATTATCTGTAGCATCCGACTGTAGTCTTCTAAAGACATACATTCATATACTGATAATAGATCTACACAATACACAGCTTACCTCTACATGTGTCATCAGTCTTGAATTAGTTAAAATAAGAAAACTTTCTAGTTATTAGGTCTGTAGTGTCCGACTGTAGTCTTCCAAGAACAGATATATTGACAATAGAAATACAATGTATAGCTCAACTTAAAACGTTACGTGAAACATAAAAAAGCATAGCTACTTTCTAGTTATTAGGTCTGTAGCATCCGACTGTAGTCTTCCAAAGACATAGATATATTGACATTATATCTACAATGTACAGCTCCACATAATACGTTTCAATCAAACTAAAAATATTTAGCATAGTTACTTGAAAAATGTATAGCTACAAGCTCTGTAGCGCCCGACTGTAGCCTGCCTAAATTCTACTATAAATACGAATAAGCCGTATTCAGTTTGGCATGATGACAGCATTTTTTATGACTTTGCCGCTGAATTGTTCTCTACTTTACGATGTCAAAGAGCTGCGTATAAACTTTAAAGAGAAAAGAATTCTCCATGGATGCATAATATATTAGTAATGTTACTTTTAAGACTTTATGTTATACTTTATGTAGTACAATTTGTTCAACTTTTACTGGTACTTAGTCCGGCATACCCAATGTGACTAATGCGAATGCTCTGTCGCTGTTTAGCATGTCGATCATAATCATAGATTTATTCGTTTGTTTAGTCTATGGTAAGTATTGTATACATTTGATATGGCTTGTTTTTTGTGGGCAACACGAAACAACAACAGCTAAGCTAATGGCCTCGGGCCACTGTGATGCAGATGTAAACAAAACAGAGGCAAAAATATAATATCTAGCCATAATGTCATATGCAATTAAACTAGCGCGTGATAAGCGCGACTAAAAGCTAATGATAGAACCAAACATTAGTGGGACTAAAGGGAGAAATGAGAAGTGAGTGGGCGATGCGAGAGAGAACTTTGCTGTTGCCAATGAGTGGGAGATGAAGAGAAATGGATAAAGGAGAAAATGAGAAAAGTTAGAGAACTTGGCTGATGATAAATGGTATAGAAATACAAAGACTAGAGTGTGTAGTAAGGAAATCAATTTACAAATGAGATTCTTATAGCCTTTAAGCCGCTATTCTTAGTGCCCATACACAGCAAGAAATTCTCCACAACTCTGTCAAAATATAAGTGACTTTTAAGCCTGAATATTCCTTTATATTTCAGCTTTACTATAACTCAACTTATATTCATATGTAAAGTAATACCATATCATTCAAATGAATCCCAATTACAGGGTACCTAATAGTCTGGCACAGCCCACAATTTATGCGACTGCCGTAAACAAGCAGCTTGACATTATCTGCAGCGCTAATAGCTGCTGCACACAGCTCGTAGCATGCCGCAAAGCGCATTGCAACAGTTTGTGGCATGCTGCTCTGCGCTGCGGCTAGGTTAGGGTTAAGTGCGTATGCTCTGGGGTTAAGAGGTTTGAGTGGGGTCGCAAGCGCTTACAAACGAGTGCGACTCTGCGCTGTCCATTAATGTGGTGTGCGTGTGTGTGTGTGTGTGCGTGTGTGTGCCACAATAAGTCTTCAGTTAGCGGCTCGTTGTGCGATTGGCAGCTGGGGCAAATTGTTGGCGCCGCCACTTTGTCAGCCCAGTTAACTGTTTGTTGTTGTCATGTAAGTGTGTAAATGTGTGTAAGTGTGCGTGTGTGTGTGTGTGCGCGTGTGTGTGCGCGTATATGTAAATTAGCTTATTTAAAGGCAAAGCGAGTGCCGCGTATCAAGAGTCCTTGAGCTGTTGCCACTGCTGCTACTGCTGCTACTACAGCAGCTGCTCTTACTGCTTTTTTCTCAGACTGCTCTATGGTTGGCTCACCTCACCTCCCCCTTCCCCTCCCCCACGCACGTGCGTCAAGTGCTGAAGATACGCATGAAACGTGCAATAAATGCAGTCAAGCCAAAGACTCCTTGACTTGATAATGTTGCCCCATTAGGGCGTTGCTTGTGGCACAAGAATTGTATTAGCTATTTATAGCATATACACTGTGAGAAAAGAGTAGTAGTATTACTCTACTAATATTGTACATTTTAATACAATTTTGAAGTAGCTAAAAATGCTCTTACTTCACTTTTCTCTAGCTAAAATTTCAACCAAGAAATTCTTATTTGTATTAGCTATTTAGAGCAGATACACTTTGAGAAAAGAGAGTAGTATTACTCTACTTATATAGTACATTTTAATACAGTTTTTTAGTAGCTAAAAATGCTCCCACTTTACTCGTCTCTAGCTAAAATGTTAACTCAAGATATTCATATTTGTATTAGCTATCTATAGCACATACACTGTGAGAAAAGAGCAGTAGTAGTACTCTACTTATATTGTACATTTTAATACAATTTTTTAGTAGCTAAAACTCATTCTTCTCTATTTACAATTTCATCTAAGAAATTTGTATATCAAAGCAACAAAAATATCCGCATAAAAAACTTGACAACATTCCAGCTGCTCCCCCTTTTGGGCTCTGCCAATCTCAGTTATGGAAAAACTGTTGAGCATGTTGCAAGGGAAAAGCCGCAGGTGGAGAGCGTTAAATTCACATTCACGCAAGACGCAAGGCAGCGAGTCGGAGCCATAAACAAAAGTGGGAAAAAAGTATTTATAACATGCAAACACGCGGCGCATTGAGCCTGAAACTCGGACTCGAGCCCAAGTCATGGTCATTTGCATATGGCCACAACATGCCAAGGCACACACACACCCGCACACAGACCCCTACACACATACAAACAAACACCCACCCGCAGCAGAGTCAAAGGGTCGACATTAAGAGTCATGCAAGTTAATCACGTGGCATGAAAAGTCACGCATACGTTAGCTGACCTCCGGCTGCTGCAGTTGAAACCCCCCCTTCCCCCCAAATACCAACCCCAACCCCTCTCAAATACCCCACATAGCTACACCTACACACACTAACTGAGATATATGGCTAGTTCCAGTGTGGAAAACATGCATATAAAAGTGTAATAAAGCTCACGAAATATTCAGCTGAACCACAAACGAAAAAACCCCCTAAAAACAGTGAGGGGAAAAGCCGTTAGGAAAACTCTAAACAAGTTTTGAAGGCCAACACATTGGCACAATAAAAATTCTGTTAAAAACATAAAGCAAAACAAGCAAAAAGATGCCAAACTAACTTAAATGATATGCATCGAACACGACCGAACACAGGCCCAAGCACAGTGGGCTTAAATGCTGTTAAAGTTGGGCAGATTTAAGCGAATTTTAATAAAATTAATGGTAAATTGAAAATATTGTGAAGAATTTTAATGATTGAAAAAATACAGCTAGAAACTTTATGTAAATGTAGAGCCTATGCTTTGAAACAAAGCCAAATTAACACTAGAATAATACCATCATGGAGAGCTCTCTAAAGTATGCTATATAAAAGTTAACTGAAAATGAAACGCTATTCAATTATGTTCCTTGAACAAGCTAACTGTCACGGTTAGCCGGCGCGCCGTATTGGGCTGAATTAATAGATATGAAGGTCACAAAGGGGTTACTGCTTACTCCGTAAGTCTTAAAATAAAGAAGAAGAAAAAAAAAAAAAAAAATTATGTTCCTCTTCACATTTTCACTTCAAACATACTTTTTAAATATATATACATTCTTCATATAAAACTATATAATAATAGAAATATATGATAATACAAATTTATAATAATATAAATATATATTGTGGAGGACTTCAATGATAGGAAAAATAAGACTATAGATAAATGTAGAGCCTACATTGGGTGCTATGCCCATTATAATATAGAGCTCTCTAATGTTTGATATATAAAAGTTAAGTGAAAATGAAATGGTATTCAATTATCTCCTTTTTTACATTTTCGCTTTTAACATACTTAAAATATATACATTTTTTATATAATAATATATAATAATAAAAATATATATACAAAATATCAAATCCAAATCGTAGCTTCAAGTTGACTTTATTTACTTTTTATATCCAAAAATATATTAAAGAAAGTTAAGATATTCCTCCTTTATTACACATTTTATTTATTTTATATTTCTTTCGGTGAAAGGTTTAAATTAATATATTTTATACTTTTTAAAGATATGTCTCTTTTATTCTCTTCATTTCCTTTATATTTCTTTCAGTAAAAAGTTTAAATTATTATATATTTAATTTCTAAGCTATTCCTCTTTTATTAAACATTTTATTTACTTTATATTTCTTTTAGTCAAAAGTTTAAATTCTTATATTTTTTCCATTTTAAGATATTCCTATGTTATTATACACTTTATTTACTCTATATTTCTTTCAGTAAAAAGCTTAAATTATTATTTATTTTATTTCTAAGCTATTCCTCTTTTAATAACCATTTCATTTACTCTATATTTCCTTCAGTAAAAAGTTTAAATTAAACACTTAATTTCTATTTGCCAGTACTCTCTGGCATGTTCAAGTTTATTCCATTGATATTCCATCTGCTTGTCTTCTTAACAGCCATTTTGTATGCTGATTTTTTAGCACAAGCAGATTAGCTTTGGTAGCTGCTATAAAAAATGCAATATGCAAATTGCAATACTTGTTTATTTGGGCCCAGAGTCGAACGGTACACGGCTGTTGTTGGCCTGCGTTCATTGGGGCACGTGCATAAATAAATTTGCGAAAAAAAAAGTAAAACTTCACTTGACCTCATTCCGATGGCAGTGCCAATGGCAAGTCAGCGACAAGCAGACGATATCACATTGGCATAAGACGTTGTCAGCTCTTGGGCTAAATACCCTGTGAATGCCTCAGAATGAGGAGAGGGGTATGCAGAGCCATTAAGGTGATATCAATGCTTCATAAGTAATATAAGCAATTTCTAATTGAAGTTTAATATGAGTAATAAGAGTCACTCATTGAGTAGGTAATTAGCTGCTAGTAATTATCTGCTGAGCCTTTCCGACTACAACTTACTCTCCCAATTTACTGCCTGCAGTTTTTTAGTTTCTCTGTGGTTAGTTTGACAGTTTTTTGGTTACTGCCATCACGTAACTGTGCTGCAATTTCTACGAGTTTGAAGTTTGGCAAAGGGGAATGAATGCTTCACATTTGGGCTTTGGCTCTAACTGGTTTGCTCGTCGTACTCATGACAACTGCTTAATGGCAACACACTCGCACACACATGTACGTACACACACATGTCCTTGGTTAAGCTCTAAGCCGAGTTGGGTTTGGCGTTAAGCTGCTTAAACTCGGGCACATTAAAAATCGCACACACTTGAGGAATAAACGTAGAAATATTTTAAAGAATAAAAATATATATAGTATATAGAAATTGTAAAGATATTTCCATAAATTCTTGAGCTTTGATCAGACTGGAAATTAATTTTGTATACAAGCCTGTTGTGGCCTGCTTCCAGCGAGGCCAACACTAGCCACAGCCAAACGGCACCCAAAGGGCCAGCCCCAAAACACAAAGAGCCAATTTCGGCCCATTTTCAGTGGGCGTGGCCTTTGCTAAACAATTTCTGTTTCTCTTTTGGGTGATTCAACATGAATACTAGTACTACAACAGGATTTGCAATCGCATACAAAATGTTTACAGCCAGGCGAAAAGCTATTACAAAATATGTTTGTGTTTCATTAAAAATTTAAGACTCGACTCGAGCGGGAAATGGTGCAGAAAAATCAAGGCGCGTGTTTATGACATGCGACAAAATATATATAAATATAAATATTCTTCTTCGTTTTCTTTTTCCTTTTCTCTTTACGAAATGAAGTTGTAAACATTATTTTCAGTAAGTCGTAAAGCTCTCAGCTCTCAGCTGATACCAGTTACAGTTACCATCAACTGTAGACAGGGCTAACGCTTTAAGGCTGATAATACATACTGTATTTAAACCCGATTCTCACTCGGTTTAAACTTTATTTATTCATTTAAATCTAATTGACCGCAAAACTCATTTACACACAGCTTTTCACGCCCACCAAAGCGCATTATTTGAGGCAAATGAATTCGAATTATTCACAGCTGTAAATTAGGGCAGAAAAGCATATGTTAAGTGGTTTTTTATTAAATATGCATTGCATGTTATTGTTTTAAATATTTCAATTGAAAACAGGTATGATTTATGTTTACCTAATTATAATTAAAGCAGAGCTAATAAGGCTCATTAGGAAGGAGAGAATATACGCACAGTTTGTGCAGATGCAGATGTAAATGGAAATATAAATGTAAATATATAATATAAAATGATAAATAATAAATAAATATATATATATAAAATGCAAATATAAATATGTGAAGGGATGACTTTTAGTTTGATATATGTAATGTGTTTTATTTGACAGAAAATATGAAATTAAAAATGAATTATAAATGTTCTTGTTGTTCGCTGATGAATACTAACTTTGAATACTAACTAAAGTGTGTAACGGCCAATCGATACTAATAATATGATAGTCATTAGTTAGCTGTTAGCTAGAACGCCTCTAAACCGATAGTTACAAATATGTATGTAATGGAACTAACCAATATATACAACTTGTTTTCATATTTATAAGCTGAAACTGGCTTCTATGTATTTTAGGAAGTAAGAAATCCACAGAGTTTTCTATATAATAATAATAAGAATTAACTAATAAATTATGAAGAATAAAATATAGCCGAAGGTACAGCATTCAATAAAACGCGCTAGCTTTCTCTTCGCATGCATAAAAAGTCAGTCATTTAATCATCTTTCTATATCTGCTCACACTCGATTTTTGTCAGTTAATTATAACCTATCAATAGCCAATGTTATCTTAATTTAAGACTCTTAAATCATATTCTTTTTCTCTACACTTTCCACTTCAAATATACTATTAAATATTCTTTAATCACAGTTATCAAACGATAAAGGTTAGAGCTATAGAGTTCACATTTTATATACAGCTAACTAAATTCACATTTTGTCAAGTAAATTGCTTTTAAATTTTCCTGCTTTCTCCTCTGCCAAAAGGTCATCATGTATCATCTTTCTTTATATATCTGCTCCGACTCGATAACTTTCCGTTCATTATAAACTATCAATGGCCAATGTTTAGCTTACTTTTAGATTCTTAAATTTTATATTTTCTCTACACTTTCGACTACGAAAAAAACTTTAAATATTCCTTAATATAATATAATATTTCTTATCTAATATTCCTTCTATCCTAATATCCCAATACTCATTGTCAAGTAAATTGCTTTAAAATGTGCTACTCTACCCACTGCCAACAAGTCGTAATATATCTATATTTAGTTAGAGCATGTGTGACACCAACAACCACTGCACATCAGCTTGGCTTTATTCTTGGGCCCAACATGTTAATATGCCACATTGGCATTGATAATGGCATTTGGCGCGGCAGTCAAGTTGATTTTTATGCCAGCCAATGTTTATAGTATACTTCTGGGCGCCAAACTGCGCTGGCATAACCATGGCACTTGGTCGCTGCTCTGCCACAACTCACAAACCAGTAAACCAGTTGGTTGGCGGCCTTCAAGCGGCCGGCCTCACGCATTCGTAGCCCCAACTTGGCTGCAATTCAAAATCGATACAACGAAACATGCTAAAGTAGCAGATGTGGCATGCAACTACTGGCAGCAACATCTGTGCCTCTTGAGGTATTGCCTGCGCAAATATTTGTGTTCATTTTGTCATCTCAACTGTGTGCTAATGTGAATGATGCCTCTCACAGAACTTTGGCATTCCCAGGGATAAGCTTAAGGTCCTTTGGGTCCTCTATGCTGTTCATTAACACCCAATGGGCATTCAATATTTATGGCACTTGCATTTATTGTCTGTGAATACGATGCCAACTTTATTAGCATTTCGTTGGTTTTGTGAGCGGTCAGCAGTGCGTATACTTAATATGCAAATAACGTACATAATCGACAGAAAAAAATGGGAGGAAATGAAATTGGAAATAGACATAGCGATTGCCAATGACATTTGTCTGTCTGCCATCACATTACACCTAATTTATTTACAATTTGTGAAAGCAAATATAATTAACTAATACTAATACATTAGTTACTAGTTTTAACGACTCATTTGTCCCATTCACATCCACTCATGTGTATTCACGGGACCTATTCAACTTTTCAGAGCGTAGTCTAGTTTATGACTGCGCATATATCACACATTTATCCCGCTGCATGTCAGCACGCTGTAATAAATGTGATTTATTGCGCATACGCCATGGTGAGCGACCCGAAAAAACACAACTGCTACAGCAGCTGAGTAAAATTTAAGTAGTTTTTAAATCCGCTATCTGGAAAGCCATAAAAAAAACAATTAGCTATGCGAAAATGGAAAAATTGTGACGCACAGTTTCGAAAGGGCATTAAGTGTTGGGCCATAAAGCATAGCTTGGCAATATCAGCGATGGAGATAATGAAATTAGCGATTACATTGAAAGAGCAGAACAAAATGGCGAAGGAAAACAACGGATATTGAAAAGTTTGGAGTATAAAGATGGCAAAAGAACTGGGACAGAAGAAGGTAGATAAAAACACAGCAGCAGAAATTCTGAATTATAATCAGTATAAAGAACCTAGAGACTGATTACCACCAAGATTGAAATAAACTACAGAGACTCTGAAGTCCAACTCTATCTAAGTAGTATGCCAGGACTAGCTGCTGCCTTTAGCTTAACTGTTTAAATTTAGTCAGATTCATAAAGAAAGCTTGGACTGATTACTTCCTAGAATGATATAAGAAACTGTGAAGAAACTACAGAGACTCTGAAGTCAGTTAACTACAAAGAGAGTCTAGAGACTGATTAATACCTAGACTGATATTAGAAATTTTGAATTCTGATTTATATAAAGAACTTAGAGACTTATTACCACCAAGACTGAAAAAAACTATTAGGTCTCTTGCATTTAGTTTATAAAGAAATCTTAAACTGATTACTTCCTAGCCTGATATTAGAAAACGTATAGATTCTGAAGTCTAATACCTATAAAGAAAGTGTAGAGATTCATATTCGAAACTTTAAAGAAACCACAGAGACTCTAAAGTCCTTCTCTATCCAAGTAGTAATCTAGTTTCTGGACTCGCTCTTGCCTTAAGTTAAAGCGTTTAAATTTAGTCAGATTCCAAATGCTGTTCATCGACTCATTAATCTTCTAAAAGCATAAACCCCTATTGGACTTGGACTTCCAATTTCAATTCAACGGAGCTTAGCTTCAAAACGCTTTCGCTTTTGTTGAGCTGCATTCTAAAGCTTTCACTTGCTTTCAGTGCATTTGAAAGGAGCTTCTCGAAAACTAATCCAATATTTTTGACACCTTTTATGCAGCATGCCATTTGAGTTAAGCTCTCTCTGGATGCCACAAACACACACCCAGTCAGTGTGCAAGGCAAGTGTTGTGGCACACACACTCGAGTGGAGTACACACACTCGCATTTTCCATATCACCTCATTGCTATGCAAGCTGATAAACTTGAGACAACGACGTCGACGACAACTACTCGACAACAAGGCGCAATAAAAACAAATAGACAAACAGAAAGACAGACAAACAGAGAGACAGACAGACAGACAGACTGAAACTGCTTAAAAGAAAAGCAAAATGATAGAGGCTTGTGAAAGAATCCAGCGTCGCGTCGTCGCATCTGACATGGGCAAACACTGAGCATTTGAACATTTTCAAGGTACACACACTCTCGCCTGAATGTCAGCTAAAGTCAGTCTGTATCTGTGATTTAGATAAAACTCTAAAAATAATAAGATACACGTAGCTATTCTCCCAGCTAAATTGCGTCACAGCGCACAGCGTATAAAACTTTGCGATTTTTATTTTTATAGTGCATACAATTTGCTCTGACTGCAGAGATTGAAATAATAATAAGTTGTATTCCCAGCCTCAAAGCCCCCATGTGAGTGGGTTGTGTGGGTGTGCCAAGACTTTCACTGTTTATTGACGCTTGTGACTTGTGCGAATATGGAAGCGAAATTCAGCTACCAAAATTGCATAAATGCTATAAATTATTTGGAAATAATTTATTGCGTATTTTTACTAGAATTTTAAATAGATCGGAGGAGGTTAAACAACTGTGATTCAATGTATAAAATAAGGAGTGGGCAGAGCAGACTAGGAGAGAGAGAGATTCGAGTGGGCTGGGATAGAGAAAAGACTTTTATTCTCTTCTTAGAAAAATATGTCAAATATTTAAAAGCAAATATTTAATAGGAATAAATTTATACAAAATGAAAAAAAATATATAAAAATTAAAAAAATATTTATAAATGCATACAAAAAAGTTTTTTTTATAAGATTCTATAAGAATTATTATTTATATTTAATTTCAAAATGATTTACATTAAAAGAAAAAAAGACAAAGATATATGAATAAAAAATTTATAAAAATTTAATAAGAATTATTTATATTTAAATAAATACAAAATATATGGTAATTTAACGAGAAATATTCATATATGCATAAATAAAATATTTAAAAATTAAATGGGAGTTATTTACACCGAAATAAAAATATAAAAATTAAACAAAATATATTTGAATACAGAAAATGTATAAAAATTAAGTAAGATATATTTATAAATGAATAAAAAAAGTGTTCTTATAAAAATTTTATAAGCATTATAAGGTATATTTAATTTCAGAATTTAATTTAATTTAATGATTTTTGACTAAAATAATATATTAAAAAAATTAAATACTTATTTATATATAAATGGAAATAAAATACAAAAACAAAGTTTTCTTATCAAAATTATATAAGAATTATTATTTATGTTTAATTTCAGAATGAAATGAAAAAAGGTTTAATGATATATGAATAAAAAAAATATATAAAAATAAAATAAGATTTATTTATATATAAATGGAAATAAAATATAAAAACACAGTTTACCTTTGGTATATTAGACTCTGGTCTATATGTGTACATATATGGTCTATATGGCCTGAGCTCTTTCCCTTGTATATTAACTACCCTTTTCCCTTTCCCTTTGGATCCTTTTCCTTTCATATAGTACGCTATACTCTAAGAATTCTTAACTTCCAGCGTTGGCTGTAGCTCTCTCAGATTCGCCTGTATTTAAACCCTTACCAAATATGTATTACTTAAAGCATTCACAGCTCTACTTTCAACCCATGTCATCGGCAGTTTTTACTCATTTTCATTGATGCATTAACATTTTGAGTGCTGGACACTTTTAATGCGAGCTCCTGTCATAATAACAGCGATATTATAAGGTTGATTGTTATTTTTACCTATCTGCAGTTAACGATGAAACGTGCAGACATTGACGTAGGCTGGCGATACACACACATACGCACACACCCACACACACATGGCTAGCTACTCCTACGCTTAAGCTGTAAATGTTTGCTTTACGTGTGGCGTTTGGTGACTCTATGAATATACTCGAACACACTCGAATACACTCACTATGGTAGTAGTAGTATTTGTGCCTGGTCTTGTGGCTTTCAGCTAGACGCAAAGAGCGTATTCTTTAGCTACTGCTGCTGCTGCTGCTTCTTTTAGTCTATTGCATTAAGTTGATTTCGCGCTTCAATGGATTTTGTTGCTGCCACAAGTTGACTTTGCTTTGCTTTGCTTTGTTTACGCCTAAGGATTTTGGATGCCTCTAAGCCACTTTTACACGCTCAATCGAATACTTTTGGCTTCGACAGCAAACTATATAGATGTACATATATATAGACGCAGACTTGTGTACCTTTCAAGTGTGTGTATGTGCACAGAAATTAGTGTCGAAAATCAATCGAATGTTAATAAGTTGGCCACTTTGATGAGATGGACACAAATGACTTTTATTATTACGTTTATTATTATTTTGAGGGCTGCCGGAATTCATAATTAATTGCGAGTCGTTGCTTCTGATTGCCAAGACCACAAGAATGCGGGAAAGCTTAAGTCGGACGCAGCCGACAGTAGGAGACCCTGTACTTTGAACTTTGACTTGCCCTGGGCGTCGATAAGAGCAGCAGCATATATGTATATACTCACATACACATACACATGCACTTATACATACACACATACACATATACTTACAAATATACGCGCAAATACAAAGAAAAACCAATACTCATACAGACATTCATACTCACAATCAAAAATCACGCATACGCCCTAGTGGCCGCGTACACTATGGCTACCCCCTCCCCTAATCAAATGCCTAGTACAGAAAATTGATATCTAATATCCGGTGTTTATTATCCGATTGGGCTGCAAATCGCACCAAACATTCAAAGCATCTACAGCTTTATTCATGCAAAGAAGGAATCTAGTGACTCTAAAACTGTACATGCTGAGAATATTTTTGTGAATTTGAGGGGGAGGGAGATGAGATATCAAATGAAAAACATAAACTTGGGCTGCCTATGTAATACACGAACCAAACAAACAAAATTATGTTTCTAGCTCTTATAGTTTGCGAGATCTCGGTGTTCATACAGACGGACGGACAGACGGACATGGCTAGATCGACACAGCTCGTCGTCCTGATCAATAATATATATGCTTTATGGGGTCTGCAACGCCACCTTCTGCCTGCTACACACAAATGTCATTTGCACAAACTTAATATACCCTTTTGTACTCTTTTTTCAGTACCGGCTCTAAAAAAGCGAATAAGTTAATAAATGAAGAGCCATACTCTGCACATTTTTCAGCTGGTTAGTTTATAAAGCAATTAAATATCCTCTCTAAATATTGATTGAGGAAAACTTGCCACAAGTTTCCCTCAGCTTAAAGTTATTCTATGCATGATTGGGACTAACAATAGAAGACTCTGTTTGACAAAGCCATAAAGAACTTTTTGCAACAAGCCTAATTTATGCAAATATTTTCGAAAGGGACTTGAATAATGCCGTCTGCAAAGTTTTCTATGAGCCAACAGCACACTAAATCACATACGACAGTCGTTTATTAAACTGTAAATACTAAGCGACAAGTTGCAACTGTTTAATATGCGAAGAGATTTCAAGTACAAGCTTTTCCCGAGAGTTTTCCACTCGTGTTTTCTTTGACAACAATTATTTGCATTACGTTTAAATAAAATATAAATTGCCATCTGTCTGATGTCAGAATATGATTTCGTTATGCTGCCTCTGGCCGTGTGGCATCCCCCAGGCCATAATCCCATGAATTTTTTAAGAATAACGACACAATATTTTCCGTTTTTCTTTTCTTTTGTAAATTGAGCCTTTTGTGTCCTGACTGACCTTATGCGACTTGGCATAAAAGGAAACCACACAAAGCAGCTGCTGAGAGGAGCAAGTGAAAGGCTAATTTCTTTAAATTTCCTATACTAATATGACTTGAGTTGACAGCGAACAAGCGCCAGAAGGCTGCAGTCGAGTGGGCTAATCTGGCGTGTGCTGAGAATGAAGATAGAGCCGCGTTTTTTTATAGGATCTAGTAGCTAAAAATAGAAATGTGTGTGGCTTGTCAGCGGTGAATGTAAACCGGAGTAAAATGCAGAAATATGTTTAGATTTTTAAGTAAATTTTATAAGAATGTAAATAAGGTAAATATACAAGTTTTGTATGCCAATTCTATACTCAAATTATTCATTCTTATAATGTCAAATTAAAATTAAATTAAATGGAAATTCTTTTCATAAAAACTGATGGACTCTTTTGTATACTATTTTGTAAGGTACTTGTATAAAAATGTTAAAATATTTATGGCATTTTTAGACAAGTTTATAGACCTAAATAAAGTAAAATATGGTATATAGAAAGTAAGAAAAATAAACGGAATGTCTGCTTATTACATTGTATGTGCGTAATTTTATGTTTACGAGCTATTTCATAAACCTACTAAATAAAAAACAGTCGGAAAATATTGATGCAAAAATATAGTAAAATATGATAGGCTCTTCTTTACTATACTTCGATATGAGCTATCGATTCGAAAGGCTGTCATCAGTTCACGAGTCACGCTACCCAACGAGTGGCGCCATCTATCTGTCATTTGTTGAATGAATTCAAATTTGATTTCAAGAAAATATGGGTAAGATCTTTAGAATTTATCAGAGTTTTTTAACATACAAATTAGGCAAGCAATATTTATATATTTATATATTATATTTATATATTTATTTATTTATATAATATAGGGGTTTTTCTCCTAAAATAGTTGCACAATTAGCTTGTTAACAAAATGGTTTGTACCCATCCAATAAAACTTCCAAAAACTTCAAGCAAATCTAAAAATATCTATAGCTTTATCAGACAGCATTTCATATGTCTTCAGATACTTTATCTCTGCTCTTCAGTGCAATAACTATCAAGGGTTAATTGAATTATTACATATGATATTTGTGTGAATTTCCCACGAGTGTTGCCTGAGTTTCATGACACTCTTTCGGCTGGTAATGTTAGTGCTTATTAACGTTAATTACAGCTGCTTAACCTACAGATACTTATAGGCTAAAAGCTACAAGTTTGGCTAGCAAACTTCACAACTAATTTCTGTTAATTTACTATGTGCAGACCACAGACAGAGGAGACAGCGACATGGACGAAAGGAGTTTGGGTTAGTATGAGTATCTCACGAGGTTTGTAAGTGTGTGTGAGTGTGTTTGTGTGCCTAATTGTATGCAGTAATTTATGTTGAAAGTTCAGTCGTTTTTTCGCTAGGTAAATTTCTCATTTCATGCGCCGTTGAGTATGCAACACTTTCGCGTGTTATTAGAAAATTCCAGCAGGTGAGCGAGATTTATGCCAGAGCCATTACAGGTCTAGGCCTATTTATAAGGCAACTAGAGACTAGAGACAGACAGCAGTCTCTCGCCTCATTTCATTTCATTTGAATGATCAACTAAGAGACTAAAGACTCACCTTTAAGTTGTGCCTGGCATCTAGCTGATGGAAATGCCGGAAAATTTAAGCTGAAAGAACTGAAAATTGTTGTAGTTGTAGTTGATTCTTCACGATTTGTTGTTGTTTATAGTGATTGCGATTGTAATTGTTTTTATGGTTTTATTTCGGCATAAACAATTACAACAGTTTGTGCGCGTTCTTTTAATTTCATTAGATCAAAATTTTTGTGGAATTTACAATTTCCATTTCAATTTCAACGAGTATTTATTTAGACTTGTTTTATGGCGGTATTTATTTATTTTTGCAAGCGTTCTTTCAAAGAGAACTCTCTACGGGCTGGCTGCTGGCAATGACCCATCGGACCCGGAAGAATTTTTTTATTCTTTATTTTTTTATCTCAATTATTTTATTTGCATGTGCTCTGGTTATTAGCTTAGTACTTGGCGTATTTCTTTTGCTTTTTTTTGCAGAAATTTTCATTTGTTTTTGAACTCTTTGTATAGATATAATAGGGGTATATACTATAGGTGTTTAGTTATATTTAGCTATGAGTGGGGGCAGGGTATTTTACTGCTGAGCAGGCACGACTGCAGCATCTTTGTTTGTTTGGTTTACGATTTTTAAGATTTACGAGATTAGTAGTAGTTGATATGGCTGCAAGATCTATGTACATATCTCTACCTTGCTCTTGGCCTTGTATCTAGTATGACGCTTGATGAACTAACGGTAAAAAGGCGCTAGTCACATGGTTAAGAAGAAGAGCTTTTCTAAACAAAAGGAAACATGCTAAAGAGCATTATTTACGATTATTTTAGCTCATGAATATTTTGTATACACAAGCGAGTTGTTTGCTTATATTTAGTAAATACATTGAAAGCAAATACTAATTGATTTAGACACGGTTTTAATTAGTACAAACTCAAGTCAAAAGTCAAATACGAGGGGGAAATTTTTAATTATTTATCAATATAGAAAACTAGAATTTTATATAGCGATCACCGCCCCCCCATCCCCAGCAGCCAGTGCACTTGATACTGAGCCGCTACTGTGTGTGGGTGACGGCGCGAGCGAGAGTAGAAGAGTGCAAATGAGATGCACAATGCATTCACAGATCAAACGAATTGAAAGCACGCGCAAAGTTCATGGAGAGAGACAGAGAGAGAGTATAAAGTGAGAGCGGTCCATTTTGAGTAGTGACGGCGGGGTAAGCACTTTGACCGCGACGCAGGGAGAGCGCAAAACAAGAGATTGTTGTGAGATGAAGAAAAACAAAAACAAAAAAAACTCGGACAGCTACAGTCGGGTGCAACCGACAGTAGGAGACCCTGTACTTTCCTTTGCAGCTAAGGCTAACAATGCACACACACACACACCCACACACACACGCACATCGCAAGGTCAGACGCAACCACGCATACTTATGCATTATGTGGATTTTCGCTCCTCCCCCTTGCCTAGTATGGAAACTTTAATCTCGAATATCTCCGGTCTTTATTATCCGATTGGGCTACAATTTACAGCACTGACAAAGGTTATCATAAGATTATTGTATGCCAAGCCAAGCACAAGCTTCTGTCTTTAAAATTGTGTGGTGTGGTGGTTTTTCGCGGTTTTTGGGGGAGGGGGGGGGGGGGAGGTATCAAAAATCGAAGACAAACTTGATCTGCTTGCACTATAGTGTCTATATATCTAACTGCCAAATATGATGTCTCTAGCTCTTACAGTTGCCGAGATCTAGGTGTTCATACAGACGGACAGACGGACAGACGGACATGGCTAGATCGACTCAGCTCGTCGTCCTGATCAAGAATATATATACTTTGTGGGGTCTGCCACGCCTCCTTCTGCCTGTTACATACATTTCGGACTTGCACAAACCTAATAGACCCTTTTGTAGTTTTTTAAAGCACAGGGTCTAAAAACAGCCAAGGTACTACAGAATGTAAACCAAACAAACACACACACGCACGCGGATGAAATGCTACGAAAATAAACCATAAACTGTAGGAAAATACATATATTGAATATATTGCAACACAGCACATAAGTACACACATACACACACACATATATATATGTGTACGGGTATGTGTGTGTGTAGTGGCGAGAAATATTAGCATTATTTTACATATTTTCAATTGTCAAGTTCAATGCACAGCGCAAATCAAATCACATGGCACCTACGCGAGCGACGCACAAACACCGTATACACCGTGTGATTGCTGCTGCCGCTAAAACTAATGCCAATTGCGAATTATATTATAATAATAAATTGATATTCGTAAATTATTTGCGTAATGCACCAAATTTACTTTCAATTCGCACACTGGACACGCGGACACACGGCACACGACACGGTGATTATATTCAACGGGAGCACTGCATAAAATAACACTGGCGTCGGCATAAGTTTGCTTTTTGTTTTTTAATTGATTTCAAATTTATTTTTCTTTCTTTTAATGTGCTTTGTCCGCGGAGCGAGCCGAGCACGTTGAGGACGCAAACGCAAATAACCACAACAAATGCGACGCCAGCGTTTTGCCTTTGCCTTTGCTTTTGCCCATACAAGTTCGAGTTCGCATGATCGGTATGAGCCGACCAAGAACAGTGTTACCACACCAGAATTTGGAAACAAAACGTTAAACTTTCAAATTTAAATTTCTTGATGTTGATGATGAAACTATCTAGTAATTATACCTTGGCTGACCTTCGCGCCACACACTTTTCTAATTTTGCGCGTTTAATTATGTTAGAACTTTTTAACACGCACACGTTCTGTGATTTCAGTTAAAAAACGAACTGGAACAACGACGTCTTAACCCAATGACAGTCCGAACGCGACTGAGTCGAGCGCAATTCGGAGCAGTGCCTTATATACTCTGCCTTGACTTGTGGGTGTCAATGGGTTAAGCTGGCAGAGCGCAGCCGCAAAGCGAAAAACGGTGCCAGGCTCAGCGGATGAGAGTGGGGGTGAGAGCAACAGCGTTTGACTGCAAACTTCGCGACTGACAAAAAGGGGGAGGTAGCCCCTGAGCCCCCTCTCCACACCACAAAGCAACAGCCTGCAGTGGCCCAACGGCTGTGCCAATAACAACAAATTTTATAGGTGGCTCGAGAGCCTTAACACAGCAGGTCAGCACGTGCCACAAAACGCTCTCCATATGAGTGAGTGTGTGTGTGTGTGAGTGCACGTGAGTGTGTGTTGTGTGTGTTACCCTGACCTATCCAACCGCGAAAAGTGTTGTGTTTTAGACACTAAAATATTCAAATGAGAATATGCATTCTACTTAGATTTTATTTACAATTCGTTCCTCTAACAATTTCTTAGCTTAATTCACTGCGTAGCCGACGCTCGCGACGCCAATCCTGCAGCTTCTCTCGCCTCATGTCGTTGCGTGTGCGTCGCGGCTGTTGAAACAGGGGATTCCCGCCATGCCTGTAGCGCGTGGCATTCGTATCGAAGGCTGCGAAGTGTGTCACCCGCGCGGGGGATTGCACAATTCCCAGGCCGGTGCGTTGTTTGCGCAATACGGTCTTTACCGGATACAGGCGTCCGTCCTGTGCCGGTCCCAGGCCGTGCTCCCTGTCCCAGCCCTGCTTAAGCATCAGTTGTAAGCCACGATTTCTTGCAGAAATGTTGAACTTGTTTAGCCTGTGGCTGGCCAGGGATTTCATATTAAACTGGTGCACAGTGGAGGTTTGATGGTTACGCCATGTGGACTCCTTGTAATCCCGCTGGCAAACGTCACAGTAGAATGGATTAACTGCGTTGCAGCCCAAGTCCTCTTCTTCTCCGCTGGATTCTGTTGCATTGGCACTGCCAATGGATTCCAGCAGCTGCACAATTGCTGCATGACCTTTGCGCCTGGCCAGTTGAAGCGCTGTGTTGCCAGATTTATCTGTAAGATTGACATCTGCGCCAAGTTGCAGCAGCCAGGTCACAGCATCCGTTGCGCCCTCACAGGCAGCCATCATTAGGGCAGTCCAACCGAAGCCATCGCAAGCGTTTAGCTGCTGCTCCTCCGTAATATACATTTGCTCCAGTTCCTTCACATTATTGCTGGTGGCCAGGCGGAAGAATCGATTCTGTTCATACGGCAGCTGCTGTGGTTTTTGCTTCGCTCGACTTGGCGTGCTGCTGTTGCGGCAACTTGTGGTCTGCTTGGATGTTGCTGGTGTCTCCAGCACTTGCTGATAGAACTGCTGCACTTCAGCACCTGTAATCCCCTCGATTTGTGCTTTCTCGACTTTGCCCTTCTCCTGCTCGGCGGCGCCTGCACGCACAAAGCGTTTTAGTGGCACATGCAGCGTGGTTAAGGCACGCCAGTTTGGATGCAGTTCATCTCCAGCGGAATTCATTGCAAATTATAAACGTAATAAACAAAATTCTACAACAGTGTTGTCAAGCCATTTATTTTTTCCACAAATAAATGGTCACACTCTTGTTTACCTTTTCGTCAGACTTATCGATATATCGAATAAAATAAATCGTATTTTCATTGCCCAAGCACTGTAAGCACTTGAAAATTAAAAAGTGTGGCAAAAACAAATAAATAAAGTGATAAAAGACTAGATAAAACGCCTATACATTGTTATAAATAATATGTAAGCAATATCGATATAGATAACACAGTAATTTGACGCGCAAAAAAGGTAAACAAAGCAAGTTGCATCGAGCGTAGAACGAACAAAATAGTCAAGTGCACAACCGAAGTTAGCCAAACTCACAACCTTATATTCGCTACATAGCGCCATAAATATCTTGTTCAATAGACGTCAGATAGCAAATAAATCTGTTTGTGAGCTCAACAGAAGAAATTATATTATTTACATATTGCTTGAAATTTATTTGAACTCAAGATAAGGCTATCCTAAACGCAAATTTAAGAAAAAGAGAGTCATTGCGCCAACTGGCAAAGAAAGTGCCAATTTTGGCGCAATAACGCCAAGTGTGGCATTCGTAAGCCCAAGCCAAAGCAAGCGCGGAAATGTGAATTTCGCAAATTTGCTCAAATCGCCAAAAGTGGAACAAATACGAGTTTAAAAGTTGAGAAATAAGTGTTAAGAATAGTACGTTAATCAAATGGAAGTAATTTAAACAACGTTTGGGCAGTGGAACAAGAGACTCGAGCATTCCAAAACTGCGCAATAAAAATCAATAACTGTAAGTGGCACACGTACACAAACACATGTAAAGAGGTGAGCCTGCGAGAGCAACAAGCACACCGACACGATGTCCGACGAAGACGAAGAGTCCTTATCCGAGGGCTTTTCAGCCAGCGAGGAGGACGAATGGAAGCCCGGTAAAGATGCGCGCGGAGGCGAATCATCGGATGACGATGATAGTGACTTTGAGGAGTTACCCCCGGGCGCGGCAGGAACCGCAGCTGGTGGCAGCGGTGGACGCTCATCGTCGAGCAGCAACAAGAAGAGGTAATGCAATCAATCAACCACAAAAAACGATCCATCATCTATTAATAACTCTATTCGCACGCAGGGAACAGAAGCCGCCGAGCGGCATTAAGGGTGCCTCTGTTAAGAAGCGAAAACCAAGCGGGCAATCGTTGCGGTCGAAGCTCTACAATAAATATCGTCCGCCACCAAAAACATTCGCCACATCGCCCACACAGAACTCGCCAACGGCGTCGGGTTCTGTCCATCGTTCGACGGCCTCAAAAAACGAGAAAACGCCCAATGAAAGCAACAATGCAGCTGACTCCAGCAGCGAATCAAGTGTTGAGGATTATCTAGTGAATCCCGCTGACATCGATCTGCGCTCCAGTTTCTTTACCAACACCAACACCAAAGAGAAATCCCCAGCGCCTCCACAGTTCGACTGTAATGCGGGCTTTGGGAATCTATCCGGTTCGGATTCCGGTTCTGGTTCCGAAGATAACAACGACAGCAGCATCGAAGACAATGCCAAGGCATTCGATTTTCGTAATCTGCTCGAGAATGCCAACAGTCTGGAGAGGACCAGGGAGGCGTTGCTAAGCAAACGCAATGCCACAGAGACTTCTCCAGCTGGAAAAGAAGCGGACAACACTGCCGCACTGGATGTCAATGCGCTGCTTGCATTGGGCGAAAATCAAAACTATGCGAAGGCGGAGCAGAGTGAGGAAAGGCTGACCGATGCGAAGAGTCGACGGCAGGCAGCCAAGGCTGCAGCACTTGCAGCTGAAACGGAGCCGCCACCACTAGATGCACCATCGAGGCTAAGCAAAACCAAATCGACCCGTATCAAGCGACACACTAAAACGCGTCCAGCATCCACTGTGGTGGCTGCCGGCGATACAGATGATTCCGATTTTGAGGAAGTTGCAGGTAGGAAACGCAAGTAGAAAGATCGATAACACGTAGATAGAGATAATGATAAGGAGAGAGGATAGGATGAGGATAGCAGGGATTATATATCAAGCTGGTTGTGTTGTTTGTTGTTTGTTGTAGATTTGATCGTTAGTTAGTCGAAAGAAAGCAAATTCGAAAACTTCTTGGGTATCTGATTACAAGTAAAGTATAAAAAAAAAGTAGGGAAAGCTACAGTCGGACGCAAAGCTACAGTCGGACGCAACCGACAGTAGGAGACCCTGTACTTTGGTTTGCCCTGGGCGTCGATAACAGCAGTAGCATATATGAACATACTCACATACACATACACATGCACTTATACATACACACATACGCACATACACACATACACTTATACATACAAATATACGCGCAAATACAAACAATATCCAATACTCATACAGACATTCATACTCACAATCAAAAATCACGCATACGCCCTAGTGGCCGCGTACACTGTGGCTTCCTCCTTCCACCGACCAACTGCCTAGTATAGAAAATTGTTTGTCCAATATCTCTGGTGTTTATTATCCGATTGGGCTGCAAATCGCACCAAACATGCAAAGCATCTAAAGCTTTTTTTAAAGTACAGGGTCTAAAAAGCTTCCAAATTGCTCCGTATGAGACTGCATAGTTCATTTTATTTGTGTTTTAAAAGAGCTGAGAGAAAACCATGTGGAAATAATACCTAAAAACGCAAACGATGATATATAATAATATAATCTAAATCTATATTAACTAACTTTAAATGTACACCTAATGTTAAGCTGAATACGAATACTCATACTCGATAGTCTGCTTAGACTGAATTCCAATACTCGTAGAGGGGCTACCAGTCGAACCGCTTGAAAGACACCCAGTCGGAACTATCGTCACTACTATCGCAGGCCATAGACGTAGACACATCGTATACTATCGTATACTATGAACTTTTTCATGTTTTACAACTTTTGTTATATGTGTAAAGCAACTAGTAATTCTAAAGATCCATCCAAAAACACGTACTACCTGTGAGACTAGCTACCAGTTGCGATAGTAGTAGCGATAGTTTGCGCTGCATCCGCTTTTTAAACTAGTCTCTTAAGTTGTCGAAAGAGCTTCTCAATGTTGAAATAGTTGTTGATCTCACAATATAATTAAGCAATTTTAATATGAATTCTAAATGTGTTTCCCAATGATGTTTGAAGCAAACTAATTAATCTGCAAGTATAACCACTAAGAGTGCAGTAAAAACTCGCTAAAGAGCACTATTAAAGAGAGTTCGTTTTAGCGCATGTTTACTGTATTCTTAATTGCAAAGCACACAAATGGCACACACCGAAACCAAAGAGTTAATCAATGTACTAAGACAAGATGTATACGTTACCCAGCTGCATTTATTTATTTCTTTTCGTTCCACTCTTTTCTTTATTATATGAATACTCTTGCAAGAGTTCACATTTTAATAGAAAACTATACGCTTTGACCTGACTGACTGACTGACGGACTGACTTTGAGGTGAGCTTGAGGAAACTCCCTCTAAGAGTCTGCAAACATAAGTCTACATACCCGCAAAGCCAAGTCTATAGTAGTTCCTTGTCCGTTTAACTTATTGTCTGTCCTAGAAAAGATCTAGATAATATATCGAGAAATCATTCTTTAATTTCCTTTTATCAAAATATTGACTGACTGACGGACTGACTGATACTACATCAATATACAGCTCAAACGATAAGACATGGCGACCAAATTACTAAGCCAACTGATACAGTAAGGGCTCTAGCAGTTCCCTAAGCTGTTTAATTTGCAAAAATCCAATCCAATCCAGCAAGTCGGTAAACCTTAAGGTGAGCGTGAGGAACCTTCCTCTAGGAGTCGGCATACATAAGTTTACATACCCGCAAAGCCAAGTCTACAAAGTAGTTCCTTGTCCGTCTAACTTCTTGTCTGTCCTAGAAAAGATCTTGATAAGTTATAGAGAGTGAGCGTGATGAACCTTCCTCTAGGAGTCTGCATTCATAAGTCTACATACCCGCTAAGCCAAGTCTATAGTAGTTCCTTGTCCGTCTTACTACTAGTCTGTCCTAGAAAAGATCTAGATAAGTTATAGAGATATCATTATTCAATTTCCTTTTATCAAAATATTGAATATGTATTTTGATTATATCAATAAACTTTTCATCAGAGCTAATATAGTGCATAGTAGAGGTCTGCATGAATGCATTCAAAACGTCAAATGAATCATTCACTCTGCAAATGAGTACAAGTTTTGTTAGTCGGCATTTACACGATGAAGTATTTGCGTCATAAAGCACAAAGTTTGTCGGCAAAGGGTGTAGAGGGGTAAGACGGGAAGCATTACCTCCCTACATCTCTTGCCTACAAACCAATGCTTCACGAGGCAAATGCTGCATCGTGTAAATGCCGACATACACACTCTCAAATGAATGTGAATGAATGTACTCATTCAACTCATTCTATTCAACATGAGGTCTGCATGAATGAATTCAAAACGTGAAATGAATCACTCACTCTGAAAATGAGTACAAGAGTTTTGCACTCTTTGAAATGAATGTGAATGAATGTACTCATTCAACTCACTCTACTCAACTTCATCGTACGTAATTCTGCAAGAGTATCTGAGCTTCGGTCTGCCGTTGCTACTGCTTCTTTCTTTTCCGTTTATTCTCATTTGATTTGCACCAAAAGAAAGACTTGAAATCGAATCAAAATCGTAGGCAAATGCGAATGCGAAATACACTTTACTGTACTTACTTTATAAACGGCAATTCCAAGTGTTTCATTAATAAATAAATATGTATAAATGAAAAGCGAATAAAAAAAGGAAAAAGAAAATCCACTAGATAAATATTAGGAACTGATGTTAAACGAATTTACTTTAGCGAAAATTGTATTCATTTCACTGAGAGAAAACAAAACTCGAATCTCGAATTAAACGCAAAGAGCAACAGTAATTTTAGCGCAAATTTAGTGAATGTTTAAATGTAATTAATTAAAATTTAAAATGCACTTCAAAATGAAAATAAATAAATGCAAAAAGTGTTTGAAAAAAAGCAGCAAAAAGAATCTGTGGAAATTTGTTTGCCTTGCCCCTATCACACACTCATTGTCATGCCTCCAGTCACACTTGCCTCTATCCAACTTGCATTTCTCCCTTTACAGACGCCGAATTGAGCCAGGAGGAGGAGGAGCCCCATGTCTCTGGCGGGGATCTGGAGATACATGTGGGTCTGCCCACACGGCACATAACCAAGGAGCAGAAGACGCAGCATGAGCTGGAGCTGGCATTCAAGCGTCGCATGAATCGCGACATCAAGGAGCGTCAACTGCTCATGCACAAGGTCAGTCTGCTCTGTCTGCTGGCGCGGAGCAAGCAATACAATCGCCTGCTCAGTGACACCCGGCTGATGCAGGCCACGTTGCAGCTGCTGCCCAGCAAGAATTCCTATCCCACCGAACGCGGCGTGGAGCTCAAGTATCTGCAGTCGTTTGTCACCTGGTTCAAGACGGCCATCAAGCTGCTGAATCAGGATCTATATCCTCCTGACAAAGCGGCCAACAAGCACGAGGCGATTATCGAGGAGCTGCTGGCGCAGATCAAGCGCAAGCAGGCACGTTGCAAACAGGATATGATCTTCATATTCATTGTACTTGCACGTGGCATGGGCATGAACTGTCGCCTCGTCTGCAATCTGCAGCCCATGGCGCTGCGACCACAGCAGAGTGATTTGATACCCATTAAGCTGAAGTCAACTGAGCAGCAGAAGAGCGAGGAGCAGCAGGACGTGAAGGAGGAGGAGGAGGATGACTCTGAGGACGAGGAGCAGCCGCTGGTGAAAAAGTCGAGCGGTAAAGCCAAAGCGACTGCAAAGAGCGAGAGCAAGAACAGCTCCAAGTCCAGTTCCAAGGGAAATAGCAGTGCTGAAGTCAAGCCCAGCTCCAGCAGCAGCTCCAAGTCCAATTTGAAAGCCAGTAATAACACAGAGGTCAAGCCTAGCACGAGTAGGAGCTCCAAGTCCAGTTTGAAAGCCAGTAATAGCTCGGAGGAGAAGCCCAGCACTAGTAGCCGCTCCAAGTCCAGTGCCAAAGCAGACAGCAGTGCCGAGCTCAAGCCCAGCCCCAGCACCACTTCCATTGCCAAACCCAAAACTGCGCCTCGCCTGGATGCAGCTCCAGCTAAGAAGCCACTTAAGTCCGCCTCTAGCCACAGATCCAACGTCGCCAGCAGCGACACCTGCAGTAGCAGCGAGCTCAAGAGCAAGCCACAGCTATCACGCCTCAAACGTGCCTCTCCACCATCCACAGGTGACAGCAAAAGGCCCAAGCTAGAGCCACCAGCTGCCGCCACTCCTGTAGCAAGACGCACACGCAAAGCATCCGCGGATACCAATCAGGAAAAGGCAGCCAAATATCCCGCCGAGCGTAAGGGTTCGCCTGTCATACCCAAGCTTGTGCTGCCACAGAGCAAGCCCAAGAATGCCAAGCAAGGTGATGCAGAGAACGCAAATCCTGGCAAGAGTGCGCCGCGTGGCAGAAGCAAATCGCCCAAGGAGGCGCAGAGTAGCAAGCCAAGTAAAGGCAGCGATGCCAAGGTTAAAATCTCACCCACTTTCCTGAAAGATGCAGAACCAGTGCGTCAGCTACGCACGCGTCAACAGAAGAGCAAAGCATTGAGCATTCCTCAGTTGGATGGCGGCGATGATAGTCTGCCCGCGGCAAAGAAACGTCCCAAGCTGGAGAAGTTGCAGCAGAGTCTGAGCACAGCTGATGATACGGACGAGTCCACGCCCAGCAAACAGATCAAGAAAGCGCCAGTGCTGCCCAAGACAGTGCAACACCTGCGCAAGGATCGTCGTGTGCTGTCCACCGATGATGAGAGCGTCAAGGAGAAACGCAAGACAACCGCATCCGATATGTGGGTGGAGGTGTGGTCGGAGGTGGAGGAGCAGTGGATATGCATAGATCTGTTCAAGGGCAAGTTGCATTGTGTGGACACCATCAGGGTAAGTAGGAGTACTCAACTTAAACCCAGATGAAAACTAATTCCCATTCCTTTACAGCGCAATGCCTCATCCAATCTGGCCTATGTGTTTGCCTTCCAAGACGATCTTAGTCTGAAGGATGTCACCGCTCGCTACTGCTCCAGCTGGACGACAACAGTGCGTAAGGCTCGCGTGGAGAAGCCCTGGCTGGATGAGACACTGGCACCATATTTGGGCAGACGCACCAAGCGTGACATACGCGAAGATGAGGAACTGCGACGCATACACTCGGACAAACCGTTGCCCAAGTCCATTAGCGAGTTCAAGGATCATCCGCTGTATGCGCTGGAGCGACATCTGCTCAAATTCCAGGGTATCTACCCCGCCGATGCACCCACACTTGGTTTTATACGTGGCGAGGCAGTGTACTCAAGGGACTGTGTGCACTTGCTGCACTCCCGCGACATATGGCTGAAGAGCGCTCGCGTGGTCAAGCTGGGCGAGCAGCCCTACAAGATAGTTAAGGCGCGGCCCAAGTGGGATAAGGTAAGCTAAAGTATACAACTATAGTTTATATGTTAACACTGCTTTCTCTCCAGCTCACACGCACTGTCATCAAGGACACGCCGCTGGAGATCTTTGGCTATTGGCAGACGCAGGACTATGAGCCGCCCACGGCAGAGAATGGCCTGGTGCCACGCAACGCCTATGGCAATGTGGAGCTCTTCAAGGAATGCATGCTGCCCAAGAAGACGGTGCATTTGCGACGTAAGTGAAGCACTGCCATGTGCAACTCTTTCAACTAAACTAATCTCTCTCTCTTCGACAGTTCCCGGTCTGATGCGCGTCTGCAAGAAACTGAACATAGATTGTGCCAATGCTGTCGTTGGTTTCGACTTCCATCAGGGCGCCTGTCATCCCATGTACGATGGCTTCATCGTATGCGAAGAGTTTGCCGAGATAGTCACCGCCGCCTGGGAGGAGGATCAGCAGGAGCAGGCGCGCAAGGAGCAGGAGAAGTACCAGGCACGCGTCTATGGCAACTGGCGGAAACTGATCAAGGGTCTGCTCATACGTGAGCGTCTAAAGCGCAAATACAATTTCTAAATTAAGTTATACTTGTTCAATATCTGTATTATCATTTGCATTATCAACTCTCGTTTGTATCTGTATCTAATCTAATGTGTGTTTTCTGTATTAAAGTTAAAGCCAGAGATTTTATTATTATTATTATTATCAGAGATATGTTTTAACACTGCGACCTCGAAGATCTATTGTGCTCTCTGCCTAATTAAGTTACAGCTCTTCCGCCAGTTCGATCGAGCGCAGAAATGCGATGATTTTCCCTGGTTGAAGAGCTCTTATCTCTTGACTGTCTAGGAAGTAGTTACCTAAGTGAGCTAGCCTTAACCTACTGACTGCCGGGCATGTTCCTAGTATGTGCTCTGACGTTTCGTCTTCTTCGAGACAGAGTCTACAGACTGTATCGTCAACAATTTTGAGCTTGTTGAGATGCTTGCGTAGTCTACAATGTCCTGTAAGTATACCGGTGACTATTCCAAGTGAACTTTTGCTTATTCTTAGGCAGTCCTCAGTTCTCTTCTTGCTGTAGCTTGCTAAGAGCAGTTTGCTATGTCTGGCTCCCTGATATGTTTCCCAGTATTCCTCGCTGTCCCTTCGTGCCTTAGAGTTTATACTTTGTCGGACAAAGTTTGGTCCAAGACCGCAGAAGGGTTCTGGTCCTAGAAGAGGCTTGCTAGCCCTTTTCCTAGCTAACTCGTCCGCAACTTCGTTGCCTGGGACTCCTGAATGGCCGGGTACCCAGTATACGGTCACATTGTTTGACAGCCCTAGACTGAAACCAGAGATTAGTTGGAATGTGTATTCTGTTTTATTCATAGCATCTTTGCTTAAAGTAATTTTGGTATTTGCGCTTAAATTACGTTGGAAATCAAGAGGCGTACTTCAAAGTTGGATAATACCGTTGTGGCTAACAGTTATACAATAATTATAGTTAAGTCAAAGAGTGTTTAATTCAAGTACGTTAAGTTCAGTTGAGACTAGACACTGGAGTAGAGGAAATTCAAGAGTTAATTGCAAGTGGAATGCAGTGGATAAGTGAATCGAGTAAGCTGGAACTGCTAGAGGTACTCCTAGATCCTAGATCATCTTAACCACATCGTAGGCAAAGAGTACAGTAGTTCCCACTACACAATTCTCTGCTTAACAATAGTAAAAAGTAAATAGTTTAGAAATCATAATCAGCTCATACAAATTGGCTCTTCGTACAGATTGTCCAGTTAACACATAAAAAACATAAATAAACCGTTAATATTATGCATAAGACTTTGGTTAAATAATCTCCATCGAATTTTGCTGTACAGTCCGCTCCAAGCTTAGCTTATAGATACTTCTACTCAGTTCCAGCCTAGGCTATATTTGTGGCCTCCGCGCCTCCGCCCACTGCCTGCTGTGCCTCCCGCTGCTCCCGCTGCTGCTTCCGCTGTGCCTGCAGATACTCAAAGTACATGCGCCTGGCCTGGTTGAGCACCCGTGTCACATCGTGCTTGCGCACCATCTTGTCAAAGTGCATGGCGATCTCATTGTAGTCCATGGCAGCCTTTATGATCGTGTTGCGATGCTGCAGCAGTAGCGTGAGGCAGAGGAACATGAGGAAGGCGTTGCCGCCACCGAATTCACTTGGGGGTGGCAGCACAGCCGCTGTGGTGTTCAGTCCATTCATAGTGCCACGCTGTGGCGAACGCGTATAGCTGTAGGCGCTCTCATCGTCCGCATTGGTGGCAATCTCCACCAGCGTTGGCGTCTCGATGCGATTTGGTTCCGTTGAAATGGGCATGATTACCTCTGGCAGACTGCTGCTGTTCCGCATGCCACTCGCTGCTGTTGCACCCTCGATCAACTGGCTCTCGTCGATGAAGGGATTGAGCTGATTATGTGTCTCCGGGGGTTGTACGCTATTGCTTTTGGCTGCCGCCATGCGTTGACGTCGACGCATGTGCAGCTCACTTACATCGGGACAGGTAATGATCTCGTTCTCCTTGAGATCATCCACTAGATCTAGTGTATCCTTGTCCAGTTTCTCATACTCAATGTCGTCCAGCAGAGGAGCAGACGCTTGCTTTTCCGTAAAGGGCAACCCGAACACCTGACGATCCAGATTTTCAGACTCCAGACGCAGCTCTCGTGTTATGGCCGTTGTCATGGGATAATACTCTTGATCCTGATCCTGATCTGGTTCGGGTGTGCTGTCCACGGTCTGCTGCTTCTCTGGCTGCTGCAGCGGCTGTTGATGCTGCAGTTCCGGCGAGACAGCATTGAGATCCAATTGCAGGCTATAGCTGCTGAGATCCTGCTGCGCCTGCTGTATGGCTGTGGCAGCCGTTGAGGCACTCCAGCTGGTCTCCGGTATGGAAGAAGAATCGGACTCGTCCAATGAGCCGCCCAATTGCCCACTCTTGGTCAGCTGTACCACTGGCTTACTCACATGCTGCGATGGCTTCTCGCTGATCTGCAGCTGATTGGCCAAGCGGTCTGAGATGCGATTCTTATTGATGGCGGCAAAGTTTAAAAACTCGTTGAAATTCTTCACCAGCTTGGGCGGCGCATCGTCGTTGTCAAAGGAGATGCCCATGCGACTGGTGGCGGCGATTTTCTCTTTGAGATCCTTGAAGTGTCCACCGCTGGTGGTGCTGACGCGTTTAACGCTCTCGCTCACCGTGCTGGCATTAGATGCCAATTGCTTGGCAATCATATTGCTTACATTAAGTATATTCTTCTGATGCAGTTTGCTGGACATGCTGGGCGTCTTGCTCGCATCTCGTTCCTCGTCCAGGTTCGATGACGACGAACTGCAGAGAAAGGCGCGTGCTGGCATAGCATTGTTATTGTTATTGTTGTTCGTTTGCTGTGCATCATCCTTGAAGGGATTCGTTTCATGAAATTGTGGCGGCGATGCGGAAATCAGCTGCTCCTTGCGATCAAAGACATCATCGTCTGTATCCTCATTGGCCGACAGCTCCTGTGTGGATTTAGTGTTCGCATCCGCAACGCCTCCCTCAATCAGTGCCAACATTTTCGCCTCATCCAGGCTCTGATGCGCCTTGGCCGAGATGCGTCGCTGTCGGCGTGCCGCATGCCTGGACATGTTGTCATCCAGACTCTGATTCAAACGCTTCGAATTGTCCAACGCATGGCTATTGCTGCCGCCGGCAGCAGCTATGCCCTGCGAGGAGCTCAACGAGCTGAGTGACGCCGAGCTGCTCTGACGTCGCAAAGCGCAGACTTTGGTGTACGGATTCTCGCGTGGCTTACTCAGCAGATATGATGGACTTGTCGGTGTGGCGCTGTACGAGGTGGAGAAGGTGCTCGCGCTGTTGGGAGCCGATGTATCCGCAATGGGCACAAATTCCTATAGAAAACATGGATTATAATAGATTTCTATAATAATGCTTAAACCGGATTCAAACCTTTTCGAACAGTGGCAATTCCTTGGAGCTGGCACCATTATTGTCATAGCACAGTGAGCTCCACTGCACCTCCAGCATGCGCAGTGCATCCTCAAACGGGAACTCCCGCTTCAGTTCGAGCAGCAGCCAACGATAGCAGAAGAGTAGATCATCTGCCTGCTGGGATTTCAGATATTCCCAGAACTCCGGATCATAGAAGCTCAATGCCTCGGTTAGATGGGCAAACTTCTGAGTCATAGCAATCCCATCGAGCATGAAATTACCACGAACTCGTGCCATGATCGCACAGAAACAGATATAGGCCTGGGCCTCGTCATTCATGGTGACTAGCAGCGGCGAGGCGATGTCGGACATGCCCTGGCAATAGCTGACCACGGGATGATTCAGCGCGTATGTGGTCAGTATGTTGAAGAGCGAGGCAATGTTCTGATTGTCATCGCTGCCCGCATAAAACGGATGTAGTCGATCCGTGCGCAATACATCCTTCTTCACCATGCTCGTCACATAGGCCAGCTCGCCGGCTGCGCTACCTCGTTGCACTGCCAGCTTCCAGGTGTCGCGCAGCTTATAGTATTGCTCGGACTTGCGACGCATGAACTCCATGCGTTGATGACCATCCATGGCCAGACCGTGCACTCCACCGGGATATACGTTGAGCAGATGTTTCCATACCACACGACGCAGACTGGGTTCAATGCCGCCCAAGAAGATGACCTTGCGCAGCTCGTCCTTGCGCTGTATCTGGCCCAGAGCGTCGAGGAACAGGCGAAACTCACTATCGCACATGGGCGGTCGTGGTGGCAGATTAGCCATGTGCTCATCCGATAAATTGAATGCCTTCTGCACTATGGAGAAAGTCTTCTCCATTTGATTCATTATCAGGCCAGGGAGCTTGGTTTGCATATGCTGCACATACTTTTGCGACACTCCCAAAGATTGCAGGGGTGATACGCTGGCGGACAAAGTGGAGGAGCTGCTGTTGCCTTTGCCCGTGGAGTTGGAATCCGTTTCACATTCGCGTACCACTGTGAAGGGCTTGACATCGATTTGGAGCATTAGGCATGGCTCCGATGAAGTCTGTATGGATATATTGTGAATCCTAAGAAATGCTGCATCCAGATCCCAATCGGAAAGGACAGCCAGATAGATTTCATTGCCAGCTGGGTCGAAGGCCTTGTACTTGATGGAAAAATCCGATTTGATATCGAAGGCCTTGGCCAGCAGCGAGTAGAGCACTTCCAGCGTGGTAATCTGTGGGTCCACGGAGAATTTACGCCATTCCGGTGGTCGAGTCGCCTCGCATTTCTATGGTGGGTGGGAGAAATGTCAGTGAGGGAGGAATGGGAGAAAAAGATTTTTGTTGTCTTTGTTAGCTGCACGCCACGTACCTTGACTTTAACGCGTACAGCCTCTCTGGGATAAATGCCAGCCATTTCGAATAGTTATTGTTGTTGCACTATTGTAACTAGCCTAATTCCATTATTTTACTATTTAAACTAGCGTGCGTTTGTTAATTTTTACAATTTATTATTTCCATTGAGCAATTGTACAATCTCTTCCAGCGTTGCCACTTGAAAATATACAAATGCACCAGAAATGCTTATTGTATGCGATAATGCTAAAACACCATTGCATGAAAAGGTGGCAACACTGAGACACTTTCAAAATTTAACAACAAATTAGGTAATCATGTAATAATACAAAGAATTTTATATATATTTACTATTAGTTAATCAATTATTAATAATTCACCAAATTACTAATTACCAGAACAAAATATAAATTAAACGAACTGCCTGAATTTGAATTGGTTGGTTTGCAACGCGATTATTTGTGGAGTGGCAGCACTGCTTAACAGCTACCGACGTTGCCACTTGTCGCTGATATGTGCCAGTGTGTACACGCGAGAAATTTTAGTATAGAAGAAAACAGCGCATACAAATATGAGAACATTAGTGCAAAATTTGTTGTTGTTATAGTTAATATATAGTTATATATATAATTTATATAGTTTTGTTTTCGCAAATGCATTGTTTGCACTATTCGAACGCGACGTGTTAACGCTTAATGGTAAACCATCTACAGCATAGGCGCAGCGTAATCTCCTCCATCCAATTCTCATTGTCGTCGTCGTCTAGAATTTTTGGGTGTGTATGTATGTGTATGCGTATGACACGGGCGTGTATGTGACGTGTTTCGGCAGGCAAACACACGCTCATCATATAGCCACAAAAAAGGGCACACCAAGGATCCACCAGGATTCCACAGCCAGCCAACTGGCAACCGGCTGTACACCCATGTGAACACAACTGTATGCAGCTTATTTAACTCGAGGCCATTGAGATAACTTCAGTTTAATTTATGATCAGTCTCGCTTATGTACTCTGTTGATGTGCTCTATGCGTGCCCAATTGTACTTGACTCGAGTCGTGTGTGTGAGAGTGTGAGTGTGTGTGTGTGTGTGTGTGTGTGTGTGTAGTGATAAATTCTCTCTCGCAAGAACAATGTAAGTTAAATTATTATGCAAAATAATGCTCTTAACTTCCGTTGACGCATAAAACACATATAAATATGTGTATGTGTGTGTGTGTGTGTGTACGACAGATTTGCCTTGCTGAGTGTGTGTGTGTGTGTATGCGCGCCTTGTCGGCGTGCTTATATCACAAAATTGATACGATAACTCCGACTGGGGCAGTTTCATTGCAGACTGAACTTATCAGCGAACTATGTAAAAAAAAGGCAACTTTATTTATTTATTTATTTATTATTTTTCCACACAGTTTGGGCAGCGTTTAATGGATGTCACATCACCATGGGAAAGATACTATCAAAGATTTTCGGCAACAAGGAAATGCGAATTCTTATGCTCGGCTTGGACGCGGCTGGCAAAACAAGTGAGTATATACTAACTAAGTGATATAACCCTGTACTAAAGCTATCTTTGTGTGTCCACAGCGATCCTCTATAAACTGAAACTGGGGCAATCGGTAACAACGATACCAACGGTGGGCTTCAATGTCGAAACCGTCACGTATAAGAACGTAAAGTTTAATGTCTGGGACGTCGGCGGGCAGGATAAAATTCGACCGCTCTGGCGGCACTACTACACAGGTGAGTAGCTGATCAATAATACTGACGATCCCGCTTAACTAACCACATGTCTCTCTTGCAGGTACACAGGGTCTTATATTCGTTGTGGATTGTGCGGATCGAGATAGAATAGATGAAGCACGCACTGAACTGCATAGGATAATTAATGATAGAGAGATGCGGGACGCCATTATACTGATATTTGCTAATAAACAGGATCTAGCTGATGGTAATACTAACTTGGCTAACGATAGTAACTATAGTCATTGATATACTCTTCCTATTTGCAGCAATGAAACCACATGAAATCCAGGAGAAACTAGGCTTAACTAGAATAAGAGATCGCAATTGGTATGTCCAACCATCATGTGCCACAAGCGGCGATGGCCTCTACGAGGGTCTAACGTGGCTAACGTCAAATCATAAATTATGAGAATCATAACCCCCCCTAAGCAAAAGCAAAATCATATTTCTACCATGTATGGCATGTATTATTCGAAAGCGAAACAAAATTATTATATTTTTTATTTATACACACAAGCATAGTGAAAACACAACCAACAACAACCACAAACAAACAAAATCGAACAGAGTTGAAAACAAATCACACACAATATATATAGATAAGTCGGATATATATTATATGCTGATGATTAGGTCTATACATATGTACGATGTATACATAATTAATCAATCAATATTCTCACTAGTAAAAATACACCTAAAAGAAGCAACAATAAATAAACTATACTATAAAATTAAAAAGCACAGTCAAACACAAAAATCAATGAGAAATGAGAAACGAGCATTAATGATAAAATGATAAACGAGAAAGGAGTTCAGTATAACAACCGCAAGATGTTAGAGTTTAAGTAAGTTCTTCTTTGTAAATTATATATATTGATGAGCCGTACGTAAGCAATTAAGTTGAACGCTTGTTTATTGCAACTGTTATTTGACTTGGAAACGAGAAAAAGTCGTAAATAAAATAAATAAATTGTAAATAAAGAAATATTCAAATCGACACACACACACGACAAACAACACTACATATGCCCATACTAGATTAAAACCATAGTCTTCAACAACAAAATATAACTTATTGTAACTGTGCCTTCCCGAATCAAGTATAAGATTTCATTACTACACATTTTTTACAGCATTGCTAAGGGTTCTTTAGGAGGAGATTGCAATGCGAGGATTTACAATTACTTGTATTAAGGATCTTCCAACTGCCGACTGCCTACTTTCTAGATTACCAAGTAGCTAAGCTGTAAGCTGTAACATTTGTGAACTCGAATTTAAACCACTTGCAGATGGATTTTTTGCTTAACGTGCAACTAGGCATCGTAAGGTATCTGTCGCTATGTTTTATGACTTCTCCTGTGAGTTGATAATCAGTCAGTCATTAAGTTTTATATTTACATTTTCTTGTATTAAGGATCTTCCAACTGTCGAACTGCCTACTTTCTAGATTACCAAGTAGCTAAGCTGTAAGCTGTAACCTCTGTGAACTCGAATTTAAGCCACTTGCAGTTGGATTATTGCTGAATGTACACCTAGGAATCGTAAGGTATCCAATGTTTTATGGCTTCTGCTGTGAGTTGATAATCAGTCAGTCATTAAGTTTTACATTTACAATTTCTTGTATTAAGGATCTTCCAACTGCCGAACTGCCTACTTTCTAGATTACCAAGTAGCTAAACTGTAAGCTGTAAGCTCTGTGAACTCGAATTTAAGCCACTTGCATATGGATTTTTTGCTTAACGTGCAACTAGACATCGTAAGGTATCTGTCGCTATGTTTTATGGCTTCTGCTGTGAGTTGATAAACAGTCAGTCTTTAAGTCAGGACAAAGTACTTTTCTTCTCCATCTTGTATGTAAGATTGCAATTTATCCACTAGCTTCTCTTCTCTCAATGTATTTCAATTGTTTTATCAAGGATAAACCTACCTACCTTTGTGGCATTTGCAACCCTGCCCCAATTGTCTTGTCAATCATTGGATTTGATTGTAACAGCTTGACTTCAATCGCAGCTTGAGTTCATTACGCATTGTTTGGAAAAGTAGAAAAGTGGAAAAGTGGAAATGTAAATATGCCAAAATCATGACCACAATTTATATAAATAGCATGGTAAGCAAACTAAACAATATTAATTGTTAAACGAGGCGTTTAAAACGGTGCTTTGTTTCGTAAACTGGTTTTCTTCTCCAGCTCATCATATTGTCGGATGCTGAGAAAGGTAGATACATGAGTTTACCTGAGAGTTTACCACACGGCACGTGTCATTGACTTTGATTTGTATGTCTGTGTTTGTATTTGTATTTGTATTTGTATTTGTATTTGTATTCGTAGTTGTTTACATAAATGCTCTGCTCATTTTTGGCACAATTATTATATGTATGTTTGTCTGTATATATGTCTGTACACGCTGTCTGCTTTAGATACATCAACAGCAGATACTTGATGATGAAAATTATGAATACAGTGAGAGCTGGGATGGGGAGGGGGATGGAGTGGAGGCCAGCACAAGGCTGCAGTCTGAGTGCATATTGAAATATTTACTTCACTAGTCGATGATATAATGCAGTGCTCGAAAGAGTGAACTAATAAATCGTAGCATTTACGCTTTATCGATTGCTAGTTATTCTATCGTTTCTCTAACTTAGAATACAAGTATTTCTTTACAAAATCTTACTGCCACTACGGTGTTCACTGTTTTGAATATATAGAGTAAATCTGCGGAAATGATGTAATTCTCTTCATCTTTGTACAACTCTTATCTTCAACTAGTTGACAAATTATCAATGTAGATTAAATAAAGCTACCTAAACTTAAAGTTTAGATTCTATATTGGATTAATTTGTCTTTGTTTTGCTTTATTATTTAACAGTTTTTAATATAATATAATAGTTCTATACATATATGTCTTAAATAGGAATTTGAATTGACACTAACATTACCTTTCACCAGATTCAAAATGAACTGTAAATTTTGAAAGACCTTTATTCGGCAGGTACCTCTAAAGGAACTTGGTACAGAGCACCGGTTTGAGCACCTTTTGAAACACAATTAAAATTAAAGTTTACAGTGTAAAGCCCTGTATGCACCATCCCGAAATTTTACATTTCCCATACAAAAAGGGTAGGAATGGAATTTTTTCCGTACCGAAATGAAATGTTTGGTATGCAGCACTGAACAAAAAACACGAGCGAAATATCGATAAGTTCATATGTATTGTCATCGTGTGGGTCGTGTTGGATGCTATTGAGCAACTGACATTTCGCACGAAATAAATCAGAACAATTATTCCGTACGGAAAAATGGAGGGCAATTTAAATAATGCCTATATCATTTAGATGCGAAACAAAATTTGCATTAATAAATATAGTTAAAGCTCAGACCTGTATTTGGGACATTAGAAATAGTGAAATACAAATATTCATACATACATACATATAATAATGTGTATTACTTATTTATTTATTTCAATATTTCGAACGCTGCCTCCTCTTTTTAACATACTCTTCTTTATTTTTTATTAAGAAGTACCCCAATGTTACCTACTAAGTCCAAGGCTTCGTCGCTCATTTTAATTCCAATATATTTTCACTTTGGCACAACAGTTGATAAAAAGTGTTACCAATTTTAAATAAGTGTGACCAATTTTGAATAAGTGTTACCTATTTAAAATAAGTGTTACCAATTAAAAATAAAAGTGTTACCAATCAATCACATGTCAAACTAATACAATCCACACACACGGAATATATTGTAATTTTTCCATACGAAATTTTTGGGATGGTGCATACAGGGCTTAATGAGTAAATTTTTCAAGCTCTAGAAATTTATAATAAAGTAAAATATACTTTCGATATTAGAGTATTTAGGATGCATTTTAGTTTATTAAAACAGAACCCAGATTATAGTTCATATTAAGGTTTGAATTGTAGAATTGTTCACTCCATTTTGCGTTCCGTTTGAGTTTTCAAAGGAACCCAACGACTCCGACTAGGAATATTCAAGTCTGTATTCAATATAATTTGCGAAATTCAATTGTTATCAAGGAACCAGAACTAAGTAGTTCCAAAATCAAAACGCGAAATGAAACGATTGAAATGGAGAAGCAAATCTACTACCGAAACGAAAATTGTAGTTTTGGTTGAGAACCTAAATTGAGATACTTTATAGTTAGAAACGAAAAGACCTTAGGATAACCAAGATATCGTACCGGTAACAATTTATGTTTATGTCATATATAAACATAAATATTATACTCAATAAAATCTGAAACTAATAGAAGAAGTACCGGTACAGCGTAATAGAAAAAATACAGGTACAGGTTAACCCAAAATCCTAATGATTTGGAACCCAAAGGGAACTTGTTTCGGTATGTAGTGGAACTGGAACTACTGGATTTGATACGGTTTGAATTCTCAGATATTTATTAAGCTAACATTTTCCCCCGAATTTGATCACACTGTCTGCATATCGTATAATATAATTCATTCATTTACATATCCCTAGTCGAACGGTAAAACAACGTTAAACTGTTGAAATTAACGTTTGCATAATAAACTCAACTTGCGAATTTTGATTGATTAAATAAAGTGCATTGCACTTGATAATAAAACGAGAGATGCTGCAAAAAAGGGCAACAACAACTGCTATTCACACCCATAGTACGCATGTGTGTGTGTGTGAGTGTGCTTGTATCCGGGCAGAGCAGAGATGTCGCCCGTTCAAATGTCAAGAACCAACCCCTCTCAACACTGTTTATCCCGCTCGCTCACTGTTCGGCTGTCTCGCTTGCGCATGTTGGAGTGTGTTGCTGTTGTTGTTGCTGTTGTTGCTGCTGCCATGGCGGGCATTTTTGATGCACGGATATTACAGGATAACGCTTGTGCGCTCGCTCCTCCTACAGACAGCGTGGGCGTGGCCAAAGCGCGCACACACACACACATACAAGGGAAAAGCGCTTTGACTTTTGCGTTTGTTTCACTTTTGTCCTGGGCATAAACCTCTGCCAGCGTCACACACACACACACATGCATACGCGCTCTCTGGCTCTCAGAGAGGCATGCTGTGTTATGGAGAGAGTGGTGAGTGGAGGAGAGCGTGCGGGCGTGGGGGGTGGTGTATAGGGAGCCTGGTAGGTGATTGTTGTATTCCGACATCTCATTTGTTACAAAGTTAATGTTGGCGTATTAAGCGCAGCAAAAGCCTCAACAACAAAAGCGTCACAGCAGCAACAGCAACAACAACAACAACAACAAATAAAATAAAAGCAACAACAAGGACTAAGCGATGTGGACCTTAGGAGAGTGTGGCTGGCTGAACCTTTATCGATTATTGGATTTAGCCGTTGTATAAAGCTTTCCTTTGAATTTTGAATACATTCCGTTGCGACTCACCAAATAAACCCAACGAACCAGCAATAATGATGTCATGCAATTAGGAAAATATATGCAAAGTGGTGGCAAGTAGATGGGAGAAAATTTCTGAAATGGAATCTTAGTTATTGTATATACTGTTCATACATTACAAATAGATACCATTGCTATATATTAATATACCACTCTTAAAGAGTTTTTTATATGTTTTGTTTTGTTTTTATCATATATAGATAATATAGACGATTTATATAGGTTAGGTTTTGCCACTACTTTAATATACTATTATATGAATTGTAAATTAAAGCGAGATTGATTTCATAAATTATAAATTTAGATATGGGATTTAACAAGTGTCTTGTTTCTAAGGTAAAAAAATCGAAAAGTACTCCGTACTTTCCTTTGCCTCGGCCGTTGATAGCAACAGCAATAATGTCCAATAGCATAATTGTCCATACATACAAATTCGTACAAATATACGCGTGCATACTAATAATTACTCACACATACACATGTACACACCTGCAATCGCAAAGCCACACTCATATGTACACAGAGAGCAGCTTCCCGCTTCCTATACACTATTGATTATTTAATATCTAACTTAGTTATAGCTCCTATAGTTTGCGAATTGTAGGTGTTTTGATAGACAGACAGACATTAAGATATTCAAGAATATATTACTATATACTGGGGCTTACCATGCTACCTTCTGCCTGTTACAATCTTAATAGACTCTAAGCATCGATCTAGATAAGAAATACTTCGATATTTCGATATTGACACATAGATGATTGTTCTAGTTCTACAGCAGAAAAGAGATAAATGAATTTCAAAAACTTCAGGAAAGATACCTTCAAAGTAAAACCACATTTAATTTTTCTCAAATCTAAAATCTCATCAGCATTATATATTATTTTGCATGCCATCTATAACATTATGCTAGCATTAACATTGCTAAAACATTATGCTAAAAATGCAGAATAATAATACACTGTTTTTTGAGAAAGTAGTTTAATTTAATTTAATGCTAACTTATTTCGACATAGTACTATATTCCATCTTTCATATGATCTACCTACTTATATTCATAGCAAATTAAACCCGATGAATCAACTACTGTATTTTAAGAACCAATTACTTGATGTGGTTTTTATGCTTTCCATATAATGATTCGATATTCTCCCATATTTCCCACTTGCTGACGTAATCCACTTAGTTACACATGGGTCACTCTAGTTTTTAGCCAAATTATATGCCATTATTATAATTTCGCGCATAAATTTAGGATACTTAAAATCCAAACATTAGAAACAAGCAGAAGAAAAAGAAGAAAGGAGGAAAAGCAACAACAACAAGAAGACCAAGCGTTCAATTCAATTACAGTTAACTGGCAGCAATAAGTTCGAGAAGGAGCAGGAGCAGTGAATGAAGAAGAGAGCGAGTGGGAGCGGAAGAGTGGGAGCAAAGGCGAAAGCACTAACATCACCAAAGGTATTACAAAACAAAAACAAAATGTCAAAACCCAAGACGATTATTGTGAGTGGAGCAGCAGCAACAGCAGCAGCAGCATACCCCGCGCGCAGCTGCGTCACAGTCAACGAGGGCGGGGGAGGCAGAGCGGGGAGACTGAAGCTGCCATTGTGTTGTTGTTGCTTCTTCTTCATGATGGCGGCCAACATGAGCCAGAGAGAGCGCAGAGGCAGAGAGTGAGAGCACTCTGGTGTTTATTGGGAGATTGAGATTGTGGCTTGGCTTACCTACGCTCAAATAGCAGCTGCTGCGTCGAGAGCAACGCCAGCGCCAGCGTCAACGACGACGGCGACGACGTCGGCCGCAGCATCAAGAAGGAACGAATCAAAGCAAGCCAACAAGCAAATGCGCCACCAGAGTTGCCACTAAAAGTCTTACTGGCGTAATATGCCAAGCCACCCACAGGGTGGCAACCCATTGCGCCAGTGAGTACACACTGTAAGTCGATTCGTTTGTGTGTGTGTGTGTGTGTGTCTGTGTTGCGGGTGCGGTTATCTCGCTGCTCGCTTTTCGCTGCTCTCTGCTCTTACGACGCTTGGGAGTGGGCAAGCTGTGCTGTTTGTCCTTGCTGCTGGTGGTGTGCTTTTTGTTCTGCCATACACACACACACACGCACATTGCCGGCCTCTGCCCACTCACCGAGCGCGGATTATATCTACAGCAGTAGTTGTTGCTTTTTTTTTGTCCTATTTCGGGGTTGGCTGACTGGCTGGTTGGCTGCCTCTGCCTCTGCCTCTGCATCTGGAGTGGACAACATCACTCTGTTTAGCTTCTGTCATGGTTTTATGATAAATCTGAAATCGTACATCGAGACGTTAACATCATCATCGCCGTTTGCCGTCGCCGTCGCCATCGCCTTTGCCTGCGCCGTCGGAGCTGCAGCACGAGTCGAGTCCTTCTGCCTGCAATTTGGTGTCCCAATTTTAGATACGCTTTGCATTTCGCCTCGTTCGCGTTGCCGTCGCTTTAGCTTCCGTTTCCGTTTCCGATTCCGTTGTTTTATAACACTCGCTCAAATATGTAAAATCATAGTGTTTGACCTATAGACTCTCCGTTAGAGTCAGTTCATAATCCCGACATAACTCAAGTGGCTGCAACATTTATATTACGTGTGCTTTAAGGCAATCCTTTTTGGCCATGAATAAAGAGGAGAATCTAGCCGATACGCGTCCTGGCTCGCAAGGTAAAGTGTTCAGAGACATAAAGTGAGAAATGACTGGGGATTATACTTACTCCCAATAATAATAGTAAACTCCTTTTAAACTGTGTTACAAATACTTAAAAAAAGTAACTTAAAACTTGTTTTAAAATATGAAAATTCCATACTGTGAGTCTCAAGATAGGAGAATGCTCAACAAATAATGCTCTCTTCTTACTATGTATAATATTACAGAATAAATCAGAGTAAATCAAGATTAAATGTCTCCGAAGATCCGAAACATTGCTTCGTACCACGTTTTATAAACTGTTTCCGTATGAAAATATTTGGTTCACCATTTTTAACGTTTGTTCGTTTCGCGGTTGCGTTTCAAGTGGTCCAGGCTTGCAGTTCCATTGCCGAAACGGTTGATTTTCAAAAAATTAGACCATCCCGACCACATATATAGAAAGTTTCATCTACCTGTATGTTATATTGAACTAAAAAGACCTCGCGAAAGCGAAACCAAGCAATCTACTACGGTTCATAAAAGTTTAAGACTGTATGCAATACTACTAGTAGACGGAGTTAAGTTTAGTCTGTGTTACATTACAATAGTTCCCATGTGTTATCAGTGAGCCAAGGACCGATCATAGCTTTCGACTAACCTATAGCCTACAGTATATTGAAAATCTTACAGCAGTACTGCAAAAACTGTGCCCAAATCATGATTTTGAATAGATTCTAGTTTCAAAATATAGAGTTCAAAATGGATTAATGCACTACGGATAAACCCTCAAAAACTGATCTGTGAATTCAAATTGAAAATATACCAATTTTAACAGTTTTAAAGCTGGACTTGTAATCGATACAGCCTGTTAATAACTGATCCGTTTCGACTACTGATGCTACGATGCTTTAATATATTTTTAATTTTATCTTTTACAAGCATTTTACAACACTGTAAACAGTTAGATTAATTCGAAGTTCGAAAAAGCAAAAATTAAGACTTTTTAACTTTGATAGTAAGTTTTTCTAATTCCCAGTTCAGCATGTAGCAAGTTTTAAATTTCACAAGCGTTTTGCAACACTGAAAATGGAAAACAGTTAGGTTAAGTTGAAGCAGTTGAGTCATAGCAGATAGTAGGAAACTCACGTAGATCTTAAGATTCTTGTTGAAACTCTACTAAAAGTTAAACAAACATATAAAAAGGATGCCTTAGCTTTTACTTTAAAACATAAGCTAATTATAAAAGGCAAAAATTAATTTAAATTAAATTTGAATTAATATTATTACATTAGTAAATTGTTTGTAAAAAGACGCATAATTATGCCGTTTTTCATACACAATTCTCCTAAAAAAAGCTGCCACAAAAACTGCATAAAAAGCTGCTGGAAAAGCTCTAGGAAAAAATGTGAGCACAGGCTGCAAAATCCTTTCTTTTTTTATGTCAAGTGCGACCCTTAACTAATTGAATTAGAATTGGGCATGTAAGCAGCCTAGATGGAGTTGTAGATGTATCAAAAAGTATCTGAACGAGTTCAAGTTCAAGTAAAATCAACCCGCAATCAAATCGCAAGGCTGGAAAATTGAATTTATGATAATCAGTAAATTGAATGTGACTCGAAAACAGGAGAATTTGTGCCTAGGATAATGCCAGGGATATGGATGGATGGGGATGGGGTTAAAGTGAGTTTCAACGAGCTCATAAAATTAACAAAGGCGAGGAAATCTTTTTCACTGTGTAAAATGCAAGCATATGACGCTAATCCGTGTAGCATTAGAACCGCATCAAGTCAAAGCAAATGTCCAGGAGTCAGGCGGAGGAACGCTTCAGCGCACTGCCAAGTGGCGAGTGTGTGTGTGTTGAGGGTTAAGTGCAAGTGAAACTACAATCAAATTAGGGTGTGATGGCCAAACAATTGTTCCCCCGAGGCAGAAGGTACCACTACCACTACTACTCCCAGTGCCTGCTGGCTTAATGGCACCCTAATTGAATGTGTAAATATATTTTGCGGATTACACACTGGGCGTCAATGCTGGCACGCAAGAGGATAAGATCAGCAGCAGCAGCAGCAGCAGCAGCAGGTTCTTACCCTGTTGACAAATTGCAATTTAATTTAAATGAACTACATAAGTGATTTTTTATAGCTCACTCTTCCTCTTCTCTTCTCTCCACTCCACAGAGCTGCACAGTCCGCCCGTGCGCCATTGCTATACACCGCCAGCTGCACCCACTGCTGTAGCGCCACCACCCACACCCGCCAGCTCCGCCGCCGCCGCCGCCTCCGCACTGACCACGCCCAGTCGCCTCTTGAGCTGGAATCATAGCGCTGCGGCGGCTGCAGCTGCTGCAGCAGCGGCTGTTGCCTCCAATCATCAGCAAGCCAGCAATCAGTCAAGTCAGAATCAAGTGGATCCGGGCAATCTGCCACGTCTCAAAGGCCAGAATCTGGGACTCATCTGTGTGGTATGCGGCGACACCAGTTCCGGCAAACACTACGGCATTCTGGCCTGCAATGGCTGTTCCGGCTTCTTCAAGCGTAGTGTGCGACGCAAGCTCATTTATCGGTACGTAAATAAATAAAATACCTCCCCCCCTCTCGACTCCGCCCATGGGCATTTAAAAAGTGTCGCCTGCCATTTAGCAAAGTGGCTGCTGGGTGGGTTTGGGTGGTTTGGGTGGGTCTGTGCCTGCCCTGCTGTCTGGCGGCTTACGAAATGTTCTCCAAATTTATTACAATTATTCAAATCTGCGGGATTTTCTGCGTCAACTTTTGCCGTTGACTTCAAAATGCAAAAAAACAGAAGAACAGCCAAATCCCAGTCAGAGCCGGCATCATCTGCAGCCTTTTTGAAGTTAACGCAAATGTAATTGAATTTTGAAGTGCAGATTTCATTGCATTATATATATTTATACCCTACGAACAGGCATACTCCCTTTATTTACTTTTATTTGACTTTATTCACTGCAAGCAAAGCAAAGTTTATATTCCACAAGTTAAAATTTTGCCTAAAACTATGCTGTACATTTTATATTGCAAAATATAAATTGCTCTATGTTCGATGCAGCTGCCGAGTATCAGAGCTTGCGAACCAGTGCACTAGAAAATGCCGAGAATTTATATGTGAGCTTGGAACTTATACGTAAACTTGGAACTTATACGTGAACTTGGAACTTATACGTAGAGAGAAACGAATAACTTGCGAACCTAGCTCAAGCAAATGACGAGGGCATGAGCTTGGAACTCATACATGAGCTTGGAACTTATACGTAAGCTTGGAACTTATACTTGAACTTAAGCTTACTTATACGCAGAGAGAAACGCATAACTTGCGAACCAAGCTCTTGCAAATACCAAGCCATGAGTTCGTATCGCATGAGTTGAAATATACCCAACAATTTGTTGTTGCGAACCCTAGCTCTGGCAAATGCCGAAGCCATTAGTTCGGTTCGCATCCATGTTCATAAGCTGAGTTTGAGTCTAACAATTTGTTGTTGCTCGCCGAGAGGAAATGTAAACAAAGCAAGTTGCATGGATCGCAGAGCGAACTAAATGTTTGAATAGAAGCGCGTAGCTGATAAGCCAAAGAATAGCACATTATAAGCATGGCAAAAGAAGCTGAATCAAGCAGATGAAAATATCTTTAATTAATGATGTAGTTAAACAAATGGAATATACTATTTCCAAGTAAAACTCAACAATACAGTAGTTGGCGTAAATGCTTGTTATATATGGCTGGAAATTGACTTCAACTCAAGCCAAGCTCAAAAAAGCACCAATTTTGGCGCAATTTTGACAAGTGTGGCAACCTCGGCTATTTGAAACTAAAACTCATATACATAGCCTAATATGCTACTACTTCCACTATTTCTCAGCTCTGCCTCTGTTATGTTTACAATTTATTATTATTATTACTTCAGCATATTTGGTATTTTAGCGCTTTTTCCTCTTGCGCTGGCCTTTTTCCAATTATCATTAAATCAAACTTTGCTGGCGACAACATCTTTGCGAGTCAACATAAAATTATGATACGCTTAATACCATTTTGGCTTTTGCCTAAACTTCTGCTGCACGGTAAATCACACAGAACGTCGAAATCTCTATATCCTTTGCGGGTCCCATGAGAGATTGATATGGAGGGCTTAAGCGCAAAACACTTGGCCAAATGTGACCGCACTCCCTCTACCACCACCACCACCATTCGCCCTCCCCCTCCCCATCTACCGAACTCACACAGTCCATCCACCCACTGGCAGCAGGCTAAGCCAAATCGCAACAAAGTACAGAAAGGAAAAAAAAAAAGGAATCAGGACAGAGCAGAGGGCGCAAAATAGAGCAAAAGTTTGAGCAGATGAGGGTATGACACCAGCAGCAGGTCTAGATAAATGGAAATAGAGAGGCAGTGGAACAAGTTTATTCTTTTATTTGCTTTCCGTTTTTTTCTACTTCTTTGCTACGTGACGTGTTTCTCGATAGTCAGAGGCAAAGTTAATGTGCCAGTCTGCATGGGTGTGTCTATATACAGATATAGTTAGTAGGGAGAACTACTCCCTGTTGGCCAACATTAAGACGATTTCAATTATAATCAATTGCCTGCAATCAGAACTGTAGCGTTGCCTTTTCTTAGATGATATGTGGGGGTACATCTAGATAATTTAGTTAAAATAGACATGGTCAAGGACTGTTATAAACTTGGTATAGTATTCTGCAGAAAGTTCCAAGAAAGGTAAATAAAGGGTGTTTTGGATCGATAGGGATCACTCTTGTTCGATTAGTATATGCCTATTTTTCTCAAATAGACAAGGTAAACTCTCTTTCTGTCTGGCTGTCTGCAGATAAAATTAAAAATCTCTGTAACTACAAGAGTTAGACACTTTAAATTTGGTTTATAAAAGTATTTAATCATTCCACAGAGCCAGCATATTTTCACTATGCTCTAACTACTTCAACACACTCGTAAATCAACAAAAATCGCTTAACTCCCGCAATTTTTGAGTTACTAAAAAGAAATTCTGCCTATGTCTAGTTTAACTTCAGTTTAATTAGTGCTGAAAAATTCATCACAATCATATTACCAATATCAAAGATATGTAATAAGAAAGTTGTGTTTTTTTAAGACATTCTTATTGACAACCTTAACCCTTGGCTAATCTCTCAGCGATATTCATCTGCTTCACCAGCGTAAAGACAGAAAAGGAGAACTTGGTAGCCTGAAAAAGAAAAAACACCCCGTTTATATATTATCTACTGAAGAATTCTACGACTTACACTCAAATTGGTTGCCACGGATATAGTAAACACATTGCCAGCCATGAAAATAATTGGTTTCTGCAGATTCTGCAGGAATTGCAGCAGAGTCTTCTTATAGCGCTGATCCTGGTGCAACCAATTGGACTCGAATAGGGCATCCGCTACCTTGACACAATCATCCGCTAGATAATTGCACAGTATGCATAAGGGTGTGGTCTCCAGTATGACGGCCGTCATGAAGATCAGAGCCGCAATGCGAGAGGCGAAATTGGCGAATAGAACAATATTGATGAGGGTGAAACCGAGGACTAGACCCACTACCAGGAGCTGGACAAAGATGGTGCCCGAGATGACGGGGCGCAGGGTGTCACAGTAGCTGAAAAGGGTCAAGGAATAAGGGAATCGGAGAGAGATTAATAACACAATCACTCCACCTACCGTAGGATCACCTTGTGATCCTGTATGCATTGCACCAGCTGCTCGTAAGACTGCTCCGCACTCTCGTCGGGATCACTGCCCAGTCGATGTAGACGCTCCTCGAAGTTGGCCAAGTGAGCACGGAGGGGGATGACGAAATTTAGGGGATAACAATCGACACACACATCCTGAAAGCAGGCGCCCAACATGGCAAAGTACTCGAGTCCAGCCTGTAGCCAGAACTGAAACCTACCCGCCTTCCAGTCCAGCAGGGGGTAATAGTTCTGATACGGAGGTCGGCCCATGACTACGGCGGAGAGAAACGTGGTCGTGGCATAGATGATATAGACTGCCATATAGCCAAAGAAGACACTATTGCTAAAGGACACAGCCCGATGAGCTCTTCTTCTTTCCAGGGGGAGTGTCAAACGCTTGTCCATCTCATCCAGTATAAGATTCGCCTGATCGAAACGCTTCACCAGATACCAGACAATCACCACCTTCGTGGAGCAGGACCATGCATTGAAGGACACCTGCAACGAGGTGAGGAAGTCGCCCGGCGAGAACTCCGACAGATGACTGATGTAGCCAGTCATGAACCCAATCGGCTGATAGAACGTCGAGCTGAAGTTCAGCGCCGCGGACCACAGGCAGTAGACGAGGAAATAGTTCTTCGGTGGTGTGCGAATGCCCATTAGGAACACGCAGCGCAGCAGATACAGCGTGGCATTCCGTGACTTGACCGGCGCACTATCCGGCTCAGTGTACATGCTCGGAAAGAGATTACGGAGCACCATTGTGACACGACGACTCCAATTGTGGCAAGTGCCTCGCGTTGACTGCTTTTATAGGCCCTGCTGCAACATTAAACATTCATCAATGTGCGTTGAAGTCAATCAAAGTTTATGCCTCAATTGTGGCAGGTGGCAGCGCCCAGTTGTGGCAGCGAGATACCCTTCCTCATATTATTATTTATTTTATATATTGAATGTTTATATATTGACATTATTATACACATAGTTAGGTTTATTTAACTATTTAATTTAATTGATTTTTATTAAACTTTGCTTTCATTATTGAATCTTCTCTCTTATAATTATACATTCAAATAAAAGTCATATTAAATTGAAATTAATTATTCAAAATTATATTTAAATTGACGAGAATAATACTGATTTTATTGCATATTTTTTTGAATTTATATTGAAATACTTTGGTAGGGTATTTTGACCTCTGGATATGCCCCAAACTACTTAATATGTTATGGCTGCCTCTGGTCACGTAAGGCGTTAAAGTTTACACTACTTTTCATAAATAATTGAGCGGTGTTTCAGCGCTTACAACTGCACTTTTTCTCACAGTGCATAATATTGTTTAATATGTAAAGTTTACTAGAAATTTTTATAATTTTTGTTAGAGTCAATAATGAAGTAGTTGAGCCTGACTGAAAATGAAAATGTAGCCACAGATATTTCAGTTAAAACTAGGCAAGAAGTTTAGAGCTGTTTTATTTTATTTTATTCATTTTAAATATTAAATATAAATATACAATAATACACTTAAAAAGACAGTAGTATATTTATGTGCATATATTTATGTGAACTGGATTTTATTCAACAATTTAGAGGCTACTAGACTTTTATATATACTGGGTATAATATTTAACAGCCGAAGGATCTTTCTTATTGCCAGCAAAATAAAAACAAAATTAGTTATTTTCATGGGATTTTTTTACCACAATTTTATATTCTACAAATTTAAATTAAACGTTAATTATATAAATATATTTTGCAAAATTTATTGCGTTATAAGTTTTTTGTGTAATTTAATAAAGTAAAATCAGGCCTGTTCACATTTACAAAATCGATCATTCGATTTACTTTTTGAAAAAAATGGGGTTCCAAATTTCAATTCATCGTTTTCGATTAGCTTCATATTTGCTCCATTTCGAAATAGATTAGCTTCATGTGTAAGTACAATAAACATTTTCATTTCTTGAAAACGATACATCGAATTTAGGAAGCCCATTTTTTTCAAAAAGTAAATCGAATGATCGATTTCGTAAATGGGAACAGGCCTGATTATGTATATTAATATGTATCAGTATTTGCCAAACATATTGACTATATTTTGATATACTATTTTAGTCCTTCTACTATAACTCTAGATTCTATTTAGTATTTTTTTAATATACATAATTTAACCTGCTGCTGGAATATATACTCTCTCGATTTTGATGTATATACTTTTACTTTACGAATTTTCCGAATAGTTAACTATTTTAGTTCATGAACTTGGCAGCAGATTCTTATTTTAAAATTGATTCAAGCGGCCAAAATAAATAAATAAAAATAGTTAAATGTAAAATAAATATATGAAATTACAAGTAAATACAATAAATATTTCTTCACAATTTATTTGCAATTGTTAAACGAAAGTGTAGTAGTATTTTAGGCGGAGAGATAGAGTACGTGTAGCAAATACAATCAACTCCTGACTGCACAGAGTCTATCGCACAGGCTCTTCAATCTACGTGATTTGTTTTGGCAAAGAGGCAGAATTTGCATATTTTATACACAGAAACACACACACACTCAGACACACTCGTCTAAGGCTGACTGTGGCACATGTATCTAACAGATACATTTGGCTAAGTGCTTTGTTAGTTAGTCAAACTTCAGCTGTGGCGCCACAAAACACATAAAATGCTCTGGATGTGTGAAGTATCTACGAGATACAACGAGACCCCCCTCAAGCTGCTGCCCCTAAGAAGAACCTTTGCCATTTTGTGCTTTGAATTTTGCCACAGACTTAGGGATGGCGAACGAGAGAGAGAGAGCAGATGGGGTGGCAAATGATTTCAGACAGTGTTGTGATTTGATTAAAATGCCACAAGTGCACACAGCCAGAAGAAAAGCCGAGTACAAAAGGCCAAAGTATCTGGCAGATACTCTCTAGGCCTGAAGTGGTCTTTGTCTGACAAATGTTGCAATTTTTGACACGCGACAATAACTTAATTATGCTCGAGTTAATTGAAAATGCATTTTCCTCTTTTCTTTTTGTATCTTTGCAGCTGTCAGGCGGGCACTGGACGCTGTATTGTGGACAAGGCTCATCGGAATCAATGCCAGGCCTGCAGGCTCAAGAAGTGCCTTCAAATGGGTATGAATAAGGATGGTAGGTAGACGTACTATATAAGCATTCAACGGGTACTCGCTAAACACTCACTATACACTCACTCATTCATAATTTATTCATCAACGCTCTAATGAACTGTAACGCGTTTAATTGGTCTTTAACATAACCTCAAAAAGCCGCACACACGTGCCACAACGCTAACTAAGTGTGCCCACTGTACCTCGCTTAACCCCCCACTTGCCCGCTCTTAACCCTTTGCCAGCTTCATAGGGTGGTTCAGTTATCTAGTCTGTTTGTGTTAGTGTGTGTGTGTGTGTGCTTCAGTTTATTTACATATTGTGCACTCAATTGATTTGTTACCTGCTCTTGTCTGTCTGTCTGTCCGTCCGTCCCTCTGCCTTGTCTTTGACAGTTTTTTAAGCAGCTTTCGCAGCACTCGACTGCACACTCATTGTTGTTGACTGTATGTAATGAAGAGCTATTGATCAAACTATGAGGACTTTGAATCTTTGTTTGACTCAGCTGCATTGTTCTCTTAGTTAAAGCTTATTGCCGTTGAATGTTATGCAAACTATATACTTTAAAGCATAATTATTATGCAATTATTATTCCATTATTACATTACATCTATCTTCTATTTACTATGTATATGAATAAAACAAAAAGTTCTAACGTGCTTTGTTTCGTTGCATAATTCTTTTGCTACTCTTTAATTCACAATCACAATGCACAATGCACATACATATAAACATATACACACATACACACATACACGCATACATACAGCATCACTAAACTACATCACATCAGCGAATGTTAAGAGTAGTAGAAGAGTTGAAGCTGACTAACTGTTGAAGTGTTAGTGCACTCCCACACTGTCTTTCTCTCTGCCTCTGCCCGCTCTCTCGAACAGCAACGCTGACCATTGCTGCAGTGCCTGAGCGATCGAACTGTTCTATGCAACGCAGTGCAGCGCTCTCTTTAAGTTTGTCGCTCATTGCCTCTCTGGGCAAGTGATGTTGCTTATGTATGTGTGTGTGTGTGTGTTGGACTAAGTCAGTGCTGCAGGCGCTAAATGTTAGGTGAGTGGCCGTGGAGAGTGAGGACAGTGTGGGAGTGCACTAACACTATAAAAGTTAGTCAACGTCAACTCTTCTACTACGTATAAAATGCTACGTTAGTGCAGTCAGTACAGTCGCTGTCGTCGTGGGAAGCTGCTTTATGTATGTGTGTGTGTGTGAATATTATATGCTATAATTTTATTTGCTTAATATTGCAATTGCTGCTTAAAAACAAAAATAACAAAATACAAATTAATAAGTCTTAAGCCATGATCTAGCTTTAGCTGACTTTAGCTATTACTCTCACTATAATTTCTGTGGCTTTTTAATGACTCTTTCTCCCAGCAATAGCCGGCACTTCATTATGCGCCGCTCTCCGCTCTCCCACCGCGCCAATCGAAGCATAATTTATGCTAGGCATATGCAAAATGCCAACAGTTGAGCGCGAATGGAGGGAGTAGAGAGAGCGCGCAAACTGATTATGTGAGTGTGTGTGTGTGTGTGGTAAAATTGCATAAACAAATGGGAAAATGGGAAAACAATTTGTAGGCGTGAGCATGGCACGTGACCACAAAAGCAATTTGCCACGCCACACTGAGAGGGGGAAGTGGGGTGGGGTGGGGGTGGGGTAAGGCACGCGTTTACCTGCTGGATATATTGAAATTTAGTTGAGTCAAAATCTTGTCACAGTGACATTTTGCGCTCATTATGGATGGGCGTAGACTCTCCGCTGGCTGTGGTCGTATTGCAATCTACTAACGTGTTTAGTTTACGTTTTGTGTGGCAATTACAGCGGTGCAAAATGAGCGACAGCCACGGAACACGGCCACTATACGGCCGGAGACGCTGCGGGAGATGGAACACGGGCGTGCATTGCGTGAGGCGGCCGTGGCAGTTGGCGTATTCGGGTGAGTCCAAGTCCACATCACATCACACATTCCGTTCTGTCATTTGCATAGTTTCCCCCTCCCCCCTCTCTCCGTAGACCTCCCGTGCTACTATCGCCGCCCTGCTACGGCTCTGGTCTGCTGCCGCCGCCCAGTGAGTATAGAAGCGCCTCTGGCTCTGCCTTTGGTGTGAAAATCGGAATCTCATTTGCTTCCCTCTCTCTGCTCACAGCTTTGGGCAGTCTGCCCACGGGACGTCTGCTGCATCATAATCATCTCAGCTCGTCCATGCAGTTGGCCACGAATCACATGTCGCATGCGAGTAGTTTTCCCATCTTTAATGCCGCCGCCGCCGGACTGCATCATTCGCCCAAGGAGAAACTGGCCTATGGCATGGCCATGGAGTTGTCCAGCAGCGGCAATGTCTCGCATTCGACCAACTCCCATTCGAGCAGCAATCATTCCATAGATCCCAACTCACCAGCCCCACAGGATGCCGCCAATGAGAAGAACAATGCGGGGGGCAGTGTCTCCTCCATTAGCTCTGCGAGTCCCACGCCCGAGAATGACAATGATGATGACTCCATTGATGTGACCAACGATGAGGAGCCCAACGCGGGCAGCAGATCCGATTCCAGCTTCATTATGCCACAGTTCATGTCACCCAATCTCTACGCCCATCAGCATGAAACGGTCTATGAGACGAGCGCCCGGTTGCTCTTCATGGCCGTCAAGTGGGCCAAGAATCTGCCCAGCTTTGCCAGGTTGTCGTTTCGGGATCAGGTCATACTGCTGGAGGAGTCGTGGTCAGAGTTGTTTCTACTGAATGCCATACAATGGTGCATACCACTCGATCCCACGGGCTGTGCCCTCTTCTCTGTGGCCGAGCACTGCAATAATCTGGAGAATAACGCCAATGGCGATAACTGTGTGACCAAGGAGGAGGTAAGTGGGTACAGTGGGACTCACCATGACATCACTAACATCTCCTCCTCCTCCTTCCTATAGCTGGCTGCTGATGTGCGAACGCTGCATGAGATCTTCTGCAAGTATAAGGCTGTGCTGGTGGATCCCGCCGAGTTCGCTTGCCTCAAGGCCATTGTGCTCTTTCGACCCGAGACGCGTGGCCTTAAGGATCCCGCACAGATTGAGAATCTGCAGGATCAGGCACATGTAAGTGCGCCACTCACTCTTATCTTTAGTTCAGTGGTGCCCAAAATTCATAATTCCTATCACACGTGCGTTCTGCCTTGCAGCGCTGCTTTCACACGCACAGTCGATGCTCTCACACGTACACAGTTTGGGCACCACTGCTCTATTTAGAGTTATTATAGTAATATTATAGTAATATGTATATATTATAGTAATATGTCTCCTTTCCCCTCTCCCCCTTTAGGTGATGCTCTCGCAGCACACAAAGACACAGTTTACGGCTCAAATCGCTCGCTTTGGACGCCTTTTGCTCATGCTGCCACTGCTGCGTATGATCAACTCGCATAAGATCGAATCGATATTCTTTCAACGCACCATTGGTAATACGCCCATGGAGAAGGTGCTCTGCGACATGTATAAGAATTAGTTAATCTGTGGCTTAAGTTTTTATGTAATTTAAATAAATATATGACTACGTTTTTGTGTCTTCGATGTTAATACAGCACACGGGTTTTCTTGCGAATTAATTCGTATTAAAAATAAACATTTTCTTTCACTCATTCTCCCGTTTCAATCAATTATTTCTCCATTGCTTTTCGCGTTTCGTTTTGTTACTTACAAAATGGCGTCACAGTTTTAGAGCTCGACCGCACAGTTTCATGTCGATTGCTTTTGGTTCATGACTTTGCTAAGGTGGTGGTGACAAACTTAGCTAAACGAATTTGTACTGAACGAATAGCGCAGTGCACACTTAACGAAACTCAGCTCATCGATATACTTTTGAATTTGTTGCACTGATATAGTTCTGAACAACAGATGCCGCTGCAGCGAATATGAGCGCTGTATTAATTTGGCGCAACTCTGTTAACTAACAGTTTGAAATAACCCAAGTATTTGTTGTGGCTTGCGCCAGTAAAAGTAAGCAACGGAGGTAGTAACCTTTAAAATGAATTAAAACAGCAACAATAAATATGTTAAAAGTTAAAGTTCTGAACAACAGAGGACGCTGCAGCATGTTGCTGTCAAATATGAGCGCTGTATTAATTTGGCGTAGCTCTGTTAACTAACAGTTTGAAATAACCCAAGTATTTGTTGTGGCTTGCGCCAGTAAAAGTAAGCAAAGCAGTTTACAGTAACCTTTCGAAAATTTAAATGTGAATTAAAACAGCAACAATAAATATGTAGATATCAAAAACAATAATCTTTATAACGACATATTTTCTAATATGAATTTGCATTTGAACTTTCCACTTTGGCGCACTCTGTTAACTAACAGCACATGAAGTTGGTTGCAAAAGTAAAGAAGTTTGCGAAGCGCGGTACAGCACAAAAGGTAAAAAGAGCAAGTTGCATCGAACAAGAAGCAAGCAAATTTTTATTTGAAGTGCGATTCTGATTGGATTGCCAATTACTAACTGCACAAGTAAGCAAATTAATTATTTTTTCTTTAATTTTTATGTTAGTCAAAGATTAATTGCAATAAATATGATGTAAGTTGGTTCTTTTCTTATGCATGTTTGATGCATTCTCATATTCAGAAGTGGCAACCGGGTCTGCGCGTATCAGTTGGATGCTGAAAACTCAGGAGCAGGTTCAGTTTGGAGTCGCTGCTGCTGAGTTATGGCATTGGAATGCGCTCCTTAAACGAAACTACATCGAAAAAGAGTGAATTAAACGGGAAAAATAACTTAAACATCAACATGAACTAATAACAATATGTGAGTTTAATAATACTGTGTAAAACAAATTGTTTTCGTGAAAAGTTGGCAGACAGACAAAAAGTCTCCTGTTGTAGGAGTGTGTGTGTGTGGGAGTGTGTGCGTGTGCGCGCACACAACAAAAATATAAATAAAAATAAAACACACACACAAACAGCGCCCCAGCGTCAATGTCAATGAGTGGATGGATGTTGATAAAAAGTGAAATAAAAGGCCTTTAATTGCCGCTGCAGTCAATAAATCATCAAACGAAAATATGAAAGTATCTCTGGAATTCCGTGTGTAAAATTAGAATCACAGGAAAAAGATACAACTACATCGCGTTGAAGTGCGTCCACACGATGGAGAGCAGCATCGGCAACAACTCAATGCTTGCACAGCTCCCTCCCCCCACCCGCCACTTCCTGCACATATGCCTGCTCCACGCACAACACGAGCAACAACAACAAGTAAACGTGCTCCTCCCGACTGGGGATGCTGCCAACTTCACGTTTAGCTCTCAGAGAGCCGCATAGGCAGAGAGAGAGAGAGAGAGAGCGCGCGTACGACGACGTTCTTGTTGGTGTGCTACAAGTGAGCGCAGCTCGGGGAGTGAGTTCAGTTCAGTTCGACTCGTAACGTCAACGCAATCGCACGTAAGGCGCGGACGACGCGGCGCTTGAACGAATTTGTGTGAGGCAAAATACCGAAACGGCGATCGTGCAATAGCGAGAGATCAAATTTTTATGCGGGAATTCTGACAGTTTGCAGTTGGAGTGCGAGTGCGAGAGCGAGTGAGAGGGTGTACAAGTGTGCAATAAGAGTAATAATAATTCTCGTAATAACAATAACAATGCCGAAGCGCTGCTGAGATGATGATGAGCGTGTTGTTGTTATTATTGCTGTGAGAGCGCAGCGCCAGCAGGATATTCGAAACGGTGTGTGTGTCGGTGTGTCATCGGTGTATCAGTGTGTGTGCGTGCACCACAGGCAACAACATTATGTGAAGTGTTCAATTTAATGAATAAATGTATAAGCATACGTATATAGATGAGTATGCATGTGTATGCGATACACACACACACACACTTGCAGCTGGCAGCAACTATGAAATATTGACATGCAGGATACAACCGCAACAACAACAGCAAGCAGAGCAAACAAAAAACTGAGACTAAAGTGAATAGCGATAAGGTTACAGATGTCCTAAGCACACACACACATACACACACACACATACGCTGGGCAGGCTTAAAAAGGATACATTGTAACTGGATACATGTTTACTCAGAGGAAGGCTCACTCCGTACGCCCAAAGCTGTCGCACTGCAGCAGACAACAAACAACAACGACGACAACTCCAGCAACAACAACAGCAACAACAACAGCAAGAACAACAACAACAGCAACAACAACAGCAACAACAACAACAACGCCAACGCGTAAGTAGCTGCCATGCTTAACTATAATAAGACTCTGCCTGGTCTTGGACATTCCTGTGGCCAAGACAAAAGACCTAGCGGGGGAGGGGGGTGGGGCAGAGCGTTGACAGCGGCCGCTTCCTGCGCCGCTAAGTATGCAATTTCTATTTTGAGCCAAAGCAGAGCAAAGTGCAGCGCGAAGTAGGTGAAGTGCAGTGCGAGTGTAAGCGTGTGTGTGTAAGTGGAGGGCAACTACCGAAACCCACACACACACACACCACACACACACACACACGCTTACACACTCCGAGTTGGACACACACAAAACGTATTCAAGTGTAACTAAAGACGACCAATTCACAAACAAACAAACGGACGTCAGCGAACCATGCGAACCAGGGACGCCGCCCAGGGACCTACCAGGGCTGCCGTAGGGGGAGATGACTTTGTGCGACAACAGAAAAACAACAAAAAACGAATGAGTGACAGTTTGTCCGTTCGTCCGTCTGTCTGTCGCCCGCGCTAATGTTTATTATGAAAAGCGTGCCCTTTTGAACGCCAGCGTGTAGTTTCTTTTTTATTTATTTTTTGTTTTATTTTCTTTATTTTTTATGATTTTTGTGCTGCATGTGTTTTTGTTTTTTATATTTCTCTTGTCAGTGCTCGAGTTCGAGTTCTCTTCGCGTTCTGTAGGCCCTCATAACGCGTGGAGTGCTGCGGCACTTAATGCATTGATAAAAGCTGCAACAACAACAACATGAGGCACATTCAGAGAGAGGGAGAGTGCTACATGCCACAAACGTCGCTCGCGCAATTACAGTTATAATTTTGGGCATGTAACCGTTATTCAAATTCAAATGCGTATTGCAATTAACAACCCTCCCCCCCACCCCCTGCTGTAAAGATAACGAGGGCTGTTTATTGAGTAATACGATATCAGTTATCACACTCAGTCTGCTCAGCATACATACCCGTAATTAACCTTACTTTAATATATTCTCATATATATTATTCCAAACGATATCAGTTATCACACTCAGTCTACTCAGTATACATACCCGTAATTACCCTCACTTTAAAATATTCTCATATATATTATTCCAAACGATATCAGTTATCACACTCAGTCTACACAGTATACATACCCGTAATTAACCTCACTTTAAAGTAATATTATTCCAGTATATTATTCCAAACGATATCAGTTATCACACTCAGTCTACTCAGTATACATACCCCTCCTTAACCTCACTTTAAAATAATATTATTCCAATATATTATACCAAAACGTTCTTCATGAATCACCTTCAGCTGGCCCATATATGGTGCACCATAATCATAAAAAGCTCAGACCATAATAAAAACTCAAAATGCGACATCAAAAAGCCAGTGGGATACATCAAATCTCATATTGGGAAATTCTATATGTGAAATGAAAAATAGTTTCAGCTGATGGAATTTAAATAAATGAGCTGAACGAAGTCATTTGTGAAAAATTAGTTAATTAGTCAGAGCTATGCGATAAATATGCTATAAATACACTAAACGTTTCGGGGTAATTAAAATTTGTCGCCAAGCTATTGATATGCTCTTTATAGGTGGATATAAATTCGAATTTATAACTGAAAATATAGTAGAGGAAAATGAGATGTAATTGAATTAAGATATGAGAATATAGGAGAGGAAAAAGAGATGTAGTTGAAATGAGATATGAAAATATAGTAGAGGAGAATGAGGTAGTTATTGAAAGAGTTCTTGCTGTTGTTCTGTAGGGATAGTTTGGTTTAAGAGATGCAGAGGAAATGGGAGGAGCTGGATAGTTGGGTAGAAATAAAGACAGTTGGAGGGATGGTAAGGTAGAGGGATGGTGAAATAGATAGGTAGACAGACAGTGAGATTGATAGACAGATGTAATGAATATGAGAAGGGATAAACAGATGGATAGTTAGATGGCTAAAAGGTTACAGATATTTGAATGAATAGAAAGAAAGATAGATAGATGGTAATATGGCTACAATGATACAGAGATAGATAGGTAGAAGGTGGATACAATGATACAGATAGTTGAATGAATAGATAGATAGATATTTGGCTATAATGATACAGAGATAGTTAGATAGATGGATAGATAGATTGATAGAAAGATAGATAAATAGATAGATTGATAGATAGATTGTTAAATTAATAGATAGATAGATAGATAGATGGTAAGATAAAGACAGATAGGTAGAATGATAGGTGGATACAATGAAGCAGATGGTTGACTGAATAAACGGATAGGTATATGAATAGAGATATATGTACATCACACTGCCCAAAGAGTAAGACATAGGAACCTAATTATTTTACGAGAAAACCTTATAAACCCCAGAACCTTATGGGTCCTAAGCTTCCTTTTATCGGAAATTTGTTAACTTAACTAGGGACTAAGGACTGACGGTGTCCAAAAAAAGCTAGAATACAACCAGGGGTATGCTCGTATTATGTATATATATATAGATAGACAGACAAATAGATAGCTGTAGATGGAATCAGAGACATATAGGCTGTGTCACTGTGTTTAATCCTTAAGCTAGGTATTAATTTCTACATCATTTTAAAAACAAATTATATAGACAGACGGATAATTATGTCTGCTTGTAATAGAAAATATAACAAATATGTACGCTATAATATACTATTATAGAATCCCTAAACTAATTACTACTTTCTGCTTCATTTCGATAAATTGAGTTTAAATTTACACACTCCCTTAGGTACCAACTCAAGGGTCTATTGTTGCTCCTTCTAAGCCAATTGCTTCAACTACATTCCCTTAGAGAAACTTCACTAAAATTCCCCTCTTAAATTGATTTATCTGCCAACAAACGATTGATCAATTGGTAATCCCTCAATATTGCATAATATTGCACTAATTTCTAGAGTAATTGCATTTCGGATCATAAATCGAAGAAGAAGAAGCGGGTACTAATGCGACCACCCTCGTATGGGTAACGAGTGGGCTGCAACAAACAACAATCGCCAATTGGCATATAATGATCCCCTTTTCAGGCAAGGACTGGCAGACTGACAGACTGACGGACTGCATGAATGACAGAGTGACAGAACCAGCAGCGACAGTCGAAATAATTCTCAGGCCTTGACAAATGCAAATGGTAATGATTCGGACTCACACTCTCTTCATATTATTTCTATTTCTTTTTTAACAATTTACGCGAGCTGTTACCCTTTCCCAAGTCACACACAGTTGCCGTCACACACTCGTTCTCACACTCCACACACACACACACACACACACACACAATTACACTTGAGGAAACATAGGCATATAGTCATAATTTTAGGGGTTGTATTGCTGTAGAGTTTTGAGGCAACCTACGATAGCTTACAGCTGTTGTTCATCGTCCTGTTTCTAGCTTAACAAACAAGGGTTTGGTTTAAGGACAGCCAGCGTGTATTGGCATGGGAACGAGAGGAGTGGGGGTAACAGTAGTACTATGGGAATGAGAACTCTGTTACGTGAACCATCGAACATCTTTGACTCCTGCGGTGATTAATTGTCACTCGAGCTCAGCCCCAAAGAGCAGAAGACCTAAGAAAACTGAGACGGCAATCGTTGGGTTTATTTCGGGTTCATGGATTAGATGTCGATCAGCGATACACACACAACAAGAAGAACAACAACAACAACAACGGCGTATAGATTCTACTTTCTGTTAACCTTTTGTCTGTTCTCTCTTCTTGTTGAAAGCCGAAAGTAGGTAGCTGATGGCAAGAGACCCCATCATAAATTGTTGGCTTTGGGCTGGGCCACACGACTGGGCATCGACTGTGCCTAGTGGTAGTCGAACCACACTACGCCATATCATACAAAGGGCATTAGCATGCTCTACGCTCGCTGATAAATCTATATCTATTTGTGCATTATCGGCTAGGTAAGCGTATTAGGGGAAGACGGTGGACAAATGATGCAGACAGTTGCCGAGGCTCGAGATAAAAGTAAAATGCATTGTTCCTAAGGTGGTGCAAAAGGTATAATCTTTTTAGAGTATAATACGAGTGTTTATCGAAGGTTGACAAATGTTGAAAAGACTTTCAAATGATGGGCGGAAGTAAAGCTAAAGTAAGCTGAGGAAGGTAGGAGTTGGAGTAAGAAGAAACTGCTACTTTATACTCTATACTCTTACTTTATTCGCTATACTCTCTAGAAGAAACAGCCCTCTGTAGTACCAGGTTTTGGTATCTCTCTATACTCTATACTCTATACTCTATACTCTATACTCAATACTCAATACTATATACTCTATAATCTACACTCTATACTCTATACTCTATACTCTATAATCTACACTCTATACTCTATACTCTATACTCTCTACTCTATAATCTACACTCTATACTCCATAATCTCTCTCATGCCCTCTGTAATACCAGGTTTTGGTAAATCTATATTACAGTAGTGCGCAAAATTCATAATTCTTATCACATGTGCGTTTTGCTTTGCAGCGCTACTTTCTCACGCACAGTCGATGTTGTCACACGTACAGGCGTGACGTTTCGTTCATTTTACGAACACTCGCGTTCAACTACAAACACATTGTTTGATAGTGAGAGTTTGGGCATCAACCAAGGTCTACCTCTCAGACCTCACAGACCTTGCGAAAGCCAAGCCAAGAAATCTGCTACGATTCAGGCTGTATGTAATCCCAGTAGTCAAAGTTAAGCATAGTTTATATTGAGCCTCGTTTGGCCCATAGTTAAGAACCTTAAATCCTGCTTAACCTCAACTAACCTAAACTGGTGAAAGTCTTATAAACTTGGCACACTATCTCATTTGAGTCTATGGATAGTTATTTTTGCTTCTGCAATTTCACTCTCTTGCCCACTGTGCCGCAATTTCTTTGCAGTTTAGTGTAGTTTATCCAGGGCCCAACAGCTTGCCAATGAGTGTAGGCATCATCAGTTGTTTTGCCATCGATTTGCTTGTTGTTAGAAGCATCATAAATTAACTGTGTGTGTGTGTGAGTGTATGTGTGTGTGTGTGTGTGAGTGTGTGTGGCAAATAAGTTACGCTACATGCCACATGACCCACTCCCACTCCCCTCCCACTGCCACTGCCACTACAACCACATCTAATGCTCCATACTGGTCAGCTGTGGCAACTTGGAGCTTCGAAAGATTGAAACTTTTTCTAATGAGATACAAATGATAAGAGTCATCATCAGTTGTTGTCGAGCTGAGTCGACTCGAGCAGAGTTGAGTTGAGTTTTGCCTTCGGTTTTGTGCCACTTATTTAACTGATGGCATAATAAATAATTTGCTTATTGCATGCATATGGCTGCCTTCCATTTTAATCTATCTATTGTGCTTGTATCTCGTATCTTTGTATCTTGTAGCTACACATGTATCTATGTGTCCGTCTGTCCGTCTGTCTGATACGGGACATTGCACATAATTCATGGCTGAAACTTTTGTTTCTAATTCAACAACAATTACGCTTAATTAATTTAAAGATGTTTGCCTCTTGTTGTTGTCTCCATGTTGCCTCTATCTCTCACAGTTGCAACCCTCCCCGCCCTCCCCCTGCGAGTCACATACAATATTTTTGAGCAGTTATGATGGCAAACTGGAGTGGGTGGAGGGACTGAACTGACTGTGCACGTCGTCGCTTATAAATAGATTAATTAAAATCATCTTTAATTGTTTGATTACAAGCCCGAAAAGAAGCACAATAGCCGAGGCTCTCTGCTAGTACTATATAGAAGCTCAGCTAGGGATGGCAATTGGGTTGGACAATATCGATATTTATAAGGGGAGAGTATAGCATATAGAAAAATTGACGGTACAAAGAGATTGGCTAGTGTTTATGCTGCTCTCTCATATACACAGTTTTAATACTACCACGAGCTATGGGTGGCTATGGCTGGTGTAAAATATCTTATATAATATGATATAGATCATTTAGTTTTCAACATCGATATTAACTGATATAAAGTCGCGAATTTATACAATATATATAATTAGCAGCTTAATTTGTTAACATATTTTCAATTTACTTCATTTATTAACAAATATTCTCAAAATGTTGTCCCTAAATATTTCAATATATTAAATATCCATCATAAAACAATGAAAAGTCCAACTAAATATAAAGTTAAATGAATTTTATATAAGGAATTTTCCATATTTTTAAAGTATCTTATGTCCCTTAATATTACAATATATTAAATATCGATCATAAAGGCAATAAAAAGTCCAACTAAACATAAATCTAAATGAATTTTACAAAAAGAATTCTTTACATTTTTAAACTACACTTTAAAGAAGTATCTTATGATAGCATTTTGCAGTTTCATTCGAAAACAACTTCGAAATTCGAAAACACTGAGTTTTCTTTGAGTGTATGTATTGCATAAAATATAAGGAAACGAACATGCCTCCGTTTACCAACACAATCCCATTTTACGACGGTTAGATATATTGAAAGTGTAATAAATATATATTCATTTATATACTATTATACAACCTCTAAATTAACTACTCATCTCTGCTTCATTTCGGTAAATTTAGTTTATATTTACACACTCGAACAGTTCACAACTCAAGGGTCTATGGTTGCTCCTTCTATGCCAATTGCTTTAACTAAATTCCCTTTAAGTTCTCTTCTTAAATTGATTTATCTGCCAACAATCGATTGATATTATTTTATATTGAAACGAATATGCCTCCGTTTACCATCACAACCCTATTTTACGACGGTGGAACTTCATTTCGCATATTTGCGATCTTAGGGGAAACTTAGGGCCCCATAAGATGATATCTCCTGAAGAAATTAGATTGCTGTGTCTTACCGTTAGAGTTGTGCGATGTTGAGCAGTCAGTCAGTCAGGATAAAGAACTTAGTATATATAGATTTCACTTTGCTATAGCCATACCCCATCGATATTGCTTTATACTATTACCGATACACATCCCTAAGCTCAACTTGAGTGCCAAGTGTGTGTGTGTGTGTGTGGTGTGTTGTGTGTTGTGCTGTGTGGGCAAAATGCGCAACATGTGAAATCCACATGCCGCAGCGATTGCCACAGTAACCAGCAGCAGAGGCAGAGGCAGCTTGGTCCCTTGAGCTCTAAAGATTTCATTTGTGCTACAGATGTTCAGTGATTGTACAACATAACTACACACACTCGCTCTCCACACACACACACACACAAAAGTCACACGCAATTGAAGCAGCGGCATCTGCCAGCTACACTTGAGTTCTTCAGCTACAGGCTTCGGCTTCGGCTTCTTCTGGCTTCATCTTCAGCCACTCGCTGAATTTCGAGTGGCATTTGATTTTAGTGCGCTATGCGCGAGTGTGTGCGAGTGTGCGAGTGTGCGAGCGAGTGTGTGTGTGCTCTAGAGGCATAAAAATTATTGCTGGCAAGCAATGCCTGGGGTCTGAGTCAGTCAGTCATCAATTATTTTATAGAATGCTCACTTGTTTTCTGCCTGTAGTACGAGTACGCATTGTCTGACTTCTGTACGTAGGAATGTCTGTCTGTCTGTCCGTCTGTCCTTCTGTCTGCTGTCTCCGAAAAGAAAAAGTTGTTAGCTGACACACAGGAAGGGCTTCTTCTTGTGGCAATAGTTGTGAAATTAAATTGAATGCGACGCCGATTATCCCACGCAATCTTTCATTCATTCTCTCGATGGTAGCAAGTACATTTCCTACGCTACTCCTCCGCTTGAAAGTTGAGAAATCATCAAAAAGTTCAGGCGGAACTTCCCCCACACACAGTCGCACACACACGCACACACAGGAGGGCATTCATTCTATACATGCCATACAATATAAGATGATTATATGCACACGCAATCTGCGCTGTATCTGGCCATAAATCTAAAGCACTCCGCGTCTGTCAGTCTGTCAGTGAGTCAATCTCTCAGTCAGTCTGTCTCTGTGGTGCCAAAATCAATGCAAAGTTCTCTTCTTTCCACTTGGTTTTCCAATAAATAAAATCCATTTGATTATAAAGTGCACACAATGAAAACGCCGCTGATAAGCGTCTTACAGCACACACACATTTGCCCTACTTCAGTTCATTAAAAGTCTATTTAAAAACGATGCTGATAAGCTCTGCTATGTGGCACACTTTGATTAAGATTCACCGACAATTCTAATGGCTGCAACAATATACAATATATGTCATTATAATTGTCATAAATTTGCCATAAAATTGCGCTTAAATTATGCACAGGATACACAGGATACTCTTGCATAATAATTATACTCAACTCTCTGTCGAGATTCACATTATTGATTGAGGCCAAAAATCTAATTTGCTTAGACCACACACACACTCGCACACATGTGTGTAGATACTGTATCTGTGTGTGTGTTAAACAAAAGTCTAGACAAATCGAAAACAAAACCAGAAAGCTTCGATATCCTCTCGCCCATAATTGAATGCACACAAGCGCCAAGAGTGTGTGCGAGTGTGTGTGTATGCCATAGGGAATAGCACAATAATAATCTGCTCACACACACTCGCACACTCTTACGAATATTGACAGATACTCAAGTGTCCAGAAGCACCCTGTAAATCCAATTGAATTACGCATAAAAGGCGCTTAAACCAAAAGAAATGACAGACTCGTGACGAGCCGAAGAAGTGGAGAAGATACATATATATATACTACCACTACTACTGCTGTGTGTATCTATGTATCTGAGAGTATTATATATTATTATTTCCTTTTAATTTCTGATTACCCGATATTTTATGGCTACTGTAGGCAGCGCGTGGTCTAATCATAATCACCATCACATTCACATTCACATTTCACGACATCGTTTCCGTAAGCATTTACATAAGTATCTCGTATCTTGTATCTTTTTTAAGTTATGCGGCAAAAGAGTTACTTCTGCTGCAGTTGAAGTTGAGTTGAAGTCGAGTTGAGTTGAAGTTTCAACTTATGCATGATTAATACATAATTACTAAGGTAAACGCATAAACTTCAGCACCATAGCCGGCCCCATAGACAGTTGGGCATTTTAATGCCCCAACAACTAATAACATTTAAGAGACGACGACGAAACGACAAAAGGCATAGTTCCCACACACAGCACGTCCTGTACATAAGAGTTACCCCCATGCACATATATACAGATAGCTGTTATTAATATTTCGATTAGGTACCAGCGATTCGTAGAACTTGACACATGACTTGCATAACAAATAAGACCATTTTTTCACCAGTCAGTCAGTCAGTCGAGAGGCCCTAGCCCAAGGCAGAGCCAGAGCCATCCATACTACGCTCGGGGTCCACTCAATTGTTGTGCTCCCCTACACTTTGATTATGCGCGGGAGTATGGGGCATATCAATCGACTGATTGATGATGATGACAATAACTTGACTTCATCAAAAGGAAATCAAGGTAGACATACATTCGCACAAAGGGCGTCCTCTACTATTCAAGTGCCACAAGATCATAGAGCAAGAGTGTTTGCTCTACTTCTACTCTACGTAAGATGATATGCATGTTTCCCTTTTATTCTAGTTTATGTGAGTTTTGTGGCAATTTATGTTTATTTAGTGCAGGTATTTTATTTGGGCTTAAATCACAAGTGTAGTGGGTTAAGGTGTTCTATATAGAATGAAGTTTCTTTTGCTTGAAATGAAGTCAATTGCAATGCTTTAAGAAGTCAAAAGAGGCATACAGTAGACTTGTCATTGCTTAACATCAACACTGTCATATCCAAACTCTCTTAAAGTATGCCATTTTATAGATACTTAATAGAAATATATTCAGGTATATACATATGTACTCGTATGTAAATAATGATGTCATAGAGTAGAGAAATTCATACGAATTTATGCTGCTATAAAGAGAACAATTTGCTGCATGGAACTTGCTGAAATTTTGACTAGATATAGCGAAGATTGTACTACATATTCTACAGTCATTGTATCTATACTTTTGGCTAAACATTCTGACTAGATATAGCGAAGATTGTAGTGCATATTCTACAGTCAATTCATCTATACTTTTGGCTAAACATTCTGCCTAGATATAGCGAAGACTATACCACATATTCTACAGTCATTTCATCTATACTTTTGGCTAGACATTCTGACTAGATATGGCGAAGACTATACTACATATTTTACAATCATTTCATCTATACTTTTGGCTAAGCTTATGACTATATATAGCTAAGATTGTACTACATATTTCATATTTCATATTTCATATTTCAGCTATATTTTTGGCTACACATTCTGACTAGATATAGCGAAGATTGTGCTACATATTCTACAGTCATTTCATCTATACTTTTGGGTAAACAGCAGCAGTATAACTACTAGTAGCCAAGAGATACTACTAGATACAAAAGATACTAGACTGCTATTCATAATCTCTTACTAGCTTTAACTCTTAATCAATAAAAGTAAAAACTGGAAAATACTTACACACATATACTAATACGTATATAACATAATCCATTCTATAACTTGCTATAGCATTAGCCTTCACTTCTATTACTATGTATCTACTGCATAACCTATATACATATATACAAGAACTGTTCTAAGTATCTCTCTATTGTATATACTCTAAACTCACTTCTCAGTTCGATGCTTCTTACGCTGCTTTATTCTTAGTATATATATATACTATACCTATTAAAAAATATAGACGTTTATTGTGTATACATATATGTGTGTATATAACATAATATATTCTATATCTTTATCACTTCTATTAGTATGTATGTACTGTATAACCTACTCTCTCTCTATGGTATATACCTCCAACTCACTTCTCAATTCCAAACCTTCGACAGATTTCTTACAAATTGTCTTAGACATGCAGCCAGTCAATGCATTATTAGCGCCTATGGATATTTCATTAAGTTGATTAAAAAACCATTTCCGGTTCAAGGATTTCCGGTTTGGTTTGCCTGCAGGTGATAAGCAGGTCGACTAGAATGCTGCAGCACAATTATAAGCTAGGCATAATGATTATAAATGCGTTGATGTGCATGGCATTAGTAGTACGTGTGAGTGTGTGTGTGTGCGAGTGTGTGTGTGTGTGAGTGTGTGAGTGTGTTGTGCTGAAGATATGAACACTTTAGTCCATTCATGGATGGACACTTGCCGTGGCAGTTGACAAACTGCTGCGGCATACACTGATTGCCAAGTGGGCAAATTGCATGCCAACAGCAGCAGCAGTAAAAAGAGAGTGAAAGGGGGAGGGGTAAGGAGTGGAGGGGGGACAGGAATGTGCTATCATATGGCATGGCATGCTGAAGTTACGAAGTGAAGTAAAAGCCATTTTAAATGTATTTCTTATCTGACTCCACAGATCGTCGCCACGACATCAGCATAATCCAAGTGCAGCTAATGCCAGCAACAACAATACGCAGCAGCAGCAGCAACAGTACGAGCAGCAGCAGCAGCAGCAGGTGTAGCAGTTGTTGTTGTTGCGGCACAGGAAACGCAGGACAAAAACAAAGAAGACGTGCAGCACAGTGATAACATAAAAAAGGAAGACAACTGACAACGAATTATTAACGACGAGCCAAGACAAGAGCAACAGCAGCAGCAGCAGCAACACTAGCAACATGTCATTGTCAGCATTGATTAATAAAGCCGGAAATGTGATTGTAGTTTTAGTCAGCCTACAGCTAATATGGCTAAGCATAGCCAGCTGCCGCGAGCTGCCACTGAGCAGCATGGACTATGGCGGCAGTCTCTCCCAATCGGTGGAGGATGCGGACGTGGATGTGGATATGGATGTGATTGATACGCAGGTCACAGAGCAAACGGCGGCGCAGCAGCGCAGTCAGCCCGATGCGACGCTCAGCAACAGCAGCGAGGATAAGCTGGGACTGGGAATAGGAGTAGGAGTGGGAGTGGGAGCGGGAGCAGGCACTGCCAATGGTGGTCCACTACTCGAGGAGTTCAATGGCGGCAAACTGAATCCCGTGGAGGGCAGCAACATGCTGCCCATCTTCCTCAGCGAACCGGAGAGCGTCTTCGTGGTCAAGAACCGTCCGGCGGTGCTCAAGTGCAAGGCCTCGCATGCCCTGCAGCTGCACTTCCGATGCAGTGGCAGCTCACAGCCGCCGCCATCGACGCACGACAAGCACGTGGATCCGCATACAGGTGTGCACATGGAGGAGGTCACCGCCACCATCACACGTGATCTCGTGGACGAGTACTTCGGCAAGGGACCCTTCAAGTGCGAGTGCCAGGCGTGGTCATCGCGTGGCGTCGTCAAGAGTCAGGCGGCCACAGTGCACATAGCATGTGAGTACACTGCCAGAAAAAACTGTTTACCAGTTGGACGGGGGGTTAGTTTACCCTCAAATTATATACGCCTTACTAATTTCGTTTCCCTTTGGTTTTTTGCTTCCCCTTTTTTGATGCAGACATACGCAAGTCCTTTGGCCAGTCACCGACATCGCTGCGCCTCGAGCTGGGCAGCCGTGCGGAACTGCATTGCGAGCCGCCCGGTGGCTTTCCGGAGCCCAAGTTGAGCTGGCACAAGAACAATGCGGTCATCACCGTCGACACCGAGCCGGGCATCACTGTCGCCGGCAACACACTCACCTTCCGCCAGGTGGCGCTCCAGCATATGGCCAACTACAGCTGCAGTGCGGAGAATATTGCCGGCAAACGTGTCTCCGATTCGGCTGTGCTCATTGTCTATGGTCAGTATACAACATTTGTGGTTTACAGTACAGTGCGTAATGGCTATGTGCAACAGCTAACATTCTAAAGTAATGAAAAATGCGAATTTTGTGCATATAATATCAGTACTTCATGTAGAAGGCGACATTTTTTTAAGATATAGTATAATTTATAGAATTTACATATCGAACTAGGGCTATTTAGAGTTGAATATGATAATTTATAGCCTATTTCTACAATAAAGTTAATAGGAACACGAAGTAAAATGTAAAGCAACTGAAATGGCAAACAATCAAATTAGTTTCGACATCAAAATCAGCTGTTTCCTATCGAAATTAACATTTTTTCGTTAGAAAATACTCACTGTTATCGAAATATTAGTTAAAAAACGGTCACACTTTTTATTTCTTGAGGAGTTCCACTAGAGATTTAAATCGGCAACCTTAAAATCATTATTGATTATCGAAAAAATATACTAACCAGTATCGGTTTTTATCGATTTATTGCCTAAAAATATCAGATAGATCGATATATCGACTTAAATGACTTACTAAAATCGTATAAAGTTATTTAAAACTTTTAGCTAGGTGTATTTGAGTTTTTCTTTCCCTTAATTTTAATTTAAAGAGTGACAATTTCATATAATTTGGCAGAAAGATAACTTATATCAAAGAAAATTCAATAGGAAACGCAATTTTGAAGCCGTATAACAGGCTTAAATAGAAAAACAAACAAAATCTATATAATACGTACTAAAAATATCGACTATATTAGAGCTTTTTTGTAATATATCGTAAACTCAAATCATATCAAATATTTTCAAAGAAAATAATCTAAAAATATATTATCGATATACATATATCGATATTTTTAAACTTCAATTACAATTCTTAGAAGAAAAACAGGGCATAATCCGATTGAGTTTGTAAACTGTTTAAGCAATACACTATATCTAAAAATATATAATCGATATATATCGATAGTTCTACATTCCTAGTACAATTCTTAATAGAAAAGCAGGGCATAAGCCCGAGTGAATTTATAAACTATTTAAGCAATACGCTACACTTTAATTTGCTTATTGGCAATATACTATGTATGTATAGTATAATACCCATATTTGCCCATAAGCATTGCCTATAATCACATTACACTGTACCAGCTAACACCCTCTCAACATTCTCACCCCCCTCTCTCGCAACTCAAACAGTTAACGGTGGCTGGAGCGCCTGGAGCCCTTGGCGTGAGTGCAAATGCAGTGGGAAACCGAGTCAGGGCCGCAAACGTACGCGCACCTGCACCAATCCGATGCCCTTGAATGGCGGTGGCCAGTGTGCGGGTCCCCAGATACAGAAGTCCGCCGATTGTGCCGCATGTCCAGGTATGTATGGCAAAGCAATTCACTCTCTGCCTGGTTAGCCACAAAATTTGTGGGGCCACGCCCAGTTGCCCATTTGCCCAATCGCCCAGTTTGGTAACTTTTAAAGTGTGACCGTAATTGAAGTGCCAACAACAAAATTGTCAATTTAAATGACAGACTCGTGAGGGGGGAGGGGAAGGGCGGGCGTCAGTACCACCTGCGTCTCTCCCTCTCTCTGTTGTGAAGCACCACGCACATTTTTCACACTCAGCCGAACGAACAGCAGCAGCAGCAGCAACACACAAAGCTCTGTGCCGCAAAAGTTCAAGGGGCGTTCCACAAAACACAAAAAAAAGTAACAACAAAAGCGAAACATACTGAAATTTGTCAGGTCGAAAATTAGATACACTTTCGGCAGGGCTAGAAAAGGGGGGAGTGGGAGTGGCAGTGGCAGTAGCTGCAGTTGGCGACAGCAGGAGTTGTCATAGTAGTATTACAAGTTCAAAAAGTTGCATAAACAGAGCGAAAGAAGTTGCAGCAGTGCAAGGAAAGTAGAAAAGTAGTTAATATAGGGAAGAAACAGGAGTTGTTGAGGGAGTAGGTAGGCATAAATAAGTAGCAGAAGTAGCTGGATATGAGAAGGAATCTTAAATAGTTGGAGAAGTGGGAGGCATAATAAGAATAAGAATAATTTGAATAAGCTAGTAGTAGAAGAAGAAGTGGAAGTCGAAGTATAAGTAGTAGAAATAGAAGAAGAAAAGGAAGCAGAAGTAGAAGTGGAAGAAAAAGTATAAGTAGAAATAGAAGAAGAAAAGTAAGCAGAAGTAGGAGAAGTATGAGTAGAAGAAAAGAAGAAGAAATGGAAGCAGACGTAGAAGTATAAGAAGTATAAGTACTAGAAATAAAAGAAGAAAAGGAAGCAGTAGTATAAGTATGAGGAGAACTATAAGTAGTAGAAATAGAAGAAGAAAAAGAAGCAGAAGTAGAATTAGAAGATAATGTATAAGTTGTAGAAAAAGTAGAAGTAAAAGTATGAGTAACAATAGAAGTAATAGTAGAAAGAAGAATTAGAAGATGAAGTTGAAGCAGAAGTCATCTCTCTATATGTGGTAGATTAGTATACTGATAAGTATGATCGATGAGTATATTCCTGTCGAGTGGGAAGAAGTTTGTAGTGGGTAGAGTTATAAATCTAGCAATAGGAGCTATAGTAAGAGTAGGAATTTCTTACCATATTTTCAATAGAAGAAGTAGATATATTTAAAGAAAAACAGCCTAAAGAGCCCAGTTATATATTCTGCTGTACATTGTAACCAGTAATATAATATATGTGAATAAAAGAAGAACATTCTCGCCCACTACCTTATAAGGCTATAAAGTCTAAGCGTTGATTGCGGGTATTGCAATATTTATACTGAGGAAAACAGACTTAGTTCTGCTACTAATTATGTATTAGTATTTGCAGTATTGGTAATAAAAGTGGGGAAGCAGAAAGATTGGAATATCGGTACGATATCTGAGCTATCTGTAATCTAAATAAATTCAGAAGAGTAAACTTCTAAGCCTGATAAATTGAAGCATCCATAAGATACTTCTCTCCAGATTAGAGTGATTGATTAGTATCTCATTTATATTAAGTAAACTAGCAATTGGATCATATCTACATAATAACTAAATGGATCTTAAGCAACTAAAACTTTAACAAAAGTAATAGTATGTCGACTGCATTTAGTTGATACAAAGAAATTAAGAAGTAGTAGAAAGCTTAGGTCAAATTTTAGCAGCTATAATTGTAGGAGTATTCTCATTACTATAACTTAAAGACAGGTAGTAGTAGAAACTGCATATAGCAGTAAAAGAAACTGCAGGAAAATAAAAGTAGTAGAAGTGGCAGTTAAAGTAGTAGCTGGAGTCTCATTATTCGCAGTCAAACAAGTAGTAGTAGTAGTAGTAGTAGTAGTAGTAGTAGTAGTAGTAGTAGCGATAAAGCTGTGGCACTATTTACAGCAACTTTAAGCTTTTACTAGCGGCATTTAAAGCGATTGGCAGTAACCACAGAAGATGGGGCAATACGCATGCTAAAGTCGTAATACCCCATGCCAGATAGTAGTATAATAAATTTTTGAGTGAGCGCTGAGTATTTCATTTTAAACACGCATTCGACTGCGGTTGTTGTTGCCCTTTGAAACGACGACAGATATCTCCACATGGCTGAGAGTATATATATGTATTATACTATATATATAGAAAGATGTATAGATTGAAGTTGAAGGGGCATAGCCGGGGGCGCTGCTGTCGGCATACCAGTCGCAGGGAGAGTCGCAGTCGCAGTCACAGTCACAATCACAATCTCCGTTCTCCCGTCACAGTGACTAAACGGTGACAAAGGAACATTGAGGTTGGGGCAAGGGCAACTGGAGGGGAGCTAGAATGCACAACGGGATTGAGAATATTCTCTATATATTCTTCTTTTTTTTCGGGATTGGGATGCACAGAGCCAGGGAGAGGGGGAAGGGGACTGGGGGCGCTCTCTTTTTTGACAGAGGCACGGGGCGGCATGTGTTTGAGACTCTTCACTTTTATTCATGTAAATTTATTGTATTGCACACATTGTATTGTAGTGCTCACACACACACACCCGCACACACACACACGCACACACACTCAATGACAGGCAGGCTCACAGCGGGCACAGCAATGAGCAATTGTTGACAGACAAGCGGGGCAAATGGATGCAGGAGGAGGGGGAGGGGGGACTGCTGCTGCTGCTGCTGAAGCAGCAATAGCAATACACTTCAAGTGGGTGGCAGTGGGTGGGGGGATGGGGGTGTAGCAACGGTCTGCTGCTACTTTTTTTCTATGAAAAGTGTGTCATAAAATTAATTTTAAATTTCGCTTCGGTTTCGTTTTTTTTCTTCTCTCTTCTGCTTCTTGCAATCTTGTGACTTTTCATCCCCATGGAATCGTGTCAACCTTATGCCGCTTCATCTGTGCTGCCACGCCCATCACGGCTCCTGTCGCCCTTCGCTGCCCTGACAACAACAGAGGACACTCAAATTGTGAACGCTGATGGATTTGACATTTCGTCGAGTAAGCGCAGTAAGTTGAAATGAAAGCCCTGACAATGTGCATCCAGCTCATTCAAAAAAGCCCAGTCACTCTAGGGAGGGGAGGGGGAGTGGGGGTCCCCTCAGCAAGTGGAGCTTATAGAGTTCAATATGACATTGTGTGCGAGCCGTTAAAGTTGAATGTTTAACGAGGCAGAGACACACACAGCGCGGCAAAGGGAAATGAGGCTGAAGGGTGTCCAATAGGGTGTGCTAGAAGAGGAGGGTAAGGGGAAGTGGGGGTAGGGTAGTTGGTTACGCTTTACAATTCAATAAACAATTGTGTTAAACTGAGCCGAAGGCCGTTACACATAGAGTTATATGCAGAGTTATACACTCATTCATTCAAATGAAGCTGTTGAATATAGCACTATATATATAGTATGTATATCTGGCAACTATAGCCAGCGCGTGACGTCATTGTTGACGCTTGAACAACGCACAACAGCCAACTTAAAAATCACTTAGCCACGATTTACGCTGTCTGATTCATGCAACAGTCCGTCCGTCCGTCTATGCCTCAGCCAGGACTCGACTCCCCTGCAGGATGTGCCAGAGCGACGAGGGTGGTTTCTGCTTTTGGGGTAACAACAGGAAGTGCCAAATGCCGATATATATATGAGTTTGCCATAGGCATACATCTTAACGCCAACAACAACTACTACAAACATGCACAATTTGCGCTTTTTGTTTAGTTTTCGGACATTCTCCCCCCCCAAAGAAAAGAAAAGCCAAAAGTGAAAAGAAACGAAGCGCATGCGAAAATAGAAAAGCATTAAAATGACAATCACTTTTACTCACACACACACTCAGTGAGACAAGGGGGAGAGCTCCATTTTTGTTGCTGTTAAATATGATGAGAACAATTCTACTCGACTGGTCTCCCCTGGGGTGAGTCGAAGTCCATGGGTCTCCGTTCTGGGCATAGCCATAAATTGTGTAAAGCGCTGCATTTAGTTCAAAAGGTGCCATAATTGCGACGCATCTATTAGCCCAAGCATTGCTATAAAATGTAATGCGACGACCATCAAAACCAAATACCAACCTCACATAGTATCTGGCTTTAGCTTTAGGCATATATTACTGCACTTAGAGAAATAAATTACCTCAATTTAGCAGCACTTACTCAAGAGAGAGAGAGAGAGAGTTCTTGTTGTTATCATAAAGTAGCGCAATTTTATTCAAATTTTAAAAGCGAAATCTGTTTGCTTAAGCCAAATACGTAAAATCTGTTTACTTTTCGCCCTGATTTGATTTCAATTTGATTTTTGAGTGCTTTGTCTTTGGTCAATTTGTGCTTAGGCGTGCATGACTAAGCTGGTTATTCGCTTCGAAATTTGGCATAAATCAGCTTAATGTAGCTGCTGACATTTATTTATTTTAATTAGCTGGCATTTGGTTAGTTAAATTAGCTGTAAAGAAAGTACTATTCAGTTTAGTTGGCAACTGTGAAGCAATTTCATATGAAAAAAGTATTGCATACTTATGGGCTGGCCATAGAATTCAACTTTCTGCTTAACATACCATACAAGTAGATTTCTCAAGGCAGCGCAAAAGTATGCAACACTTTTTTTATAGGAAACTGCTTAGCAGCTGCCAAGTGAACTGAAGCGTCTGAACTCAGTAGATACTTTATTGATTTATATATATTTAATGACAACTAATCAGCACACTAATATTTATTCCTTTTTATGCATATTTGAAGGAAAGTCTCTCTAGTTATAAATGTTTCTTATTAGACTTTTAAAATGTTTGTTATTTTCATTTAAATTCAGTTCAAATATCAAGGAACTGAAGAGTTTGAACTCAGTAAATACTCTATTGATTTATATATGTATATTTAATGTCAACTAATCAGCACACTAATATTTATTCCTTTTTATGCATATTTGAAGGAAAGTCTCTCTAGTTATAAATGTTTCTTATTAGACTTTTAAAATGTTTGTTATTTTCATTTAAATTCAGTTCAAATATCAAGGAACTGAAGAGTTTGAACTCAGTAAATACTCTATTGATTTATATATGTATATTTAATGTCAACTAATCAGCACACTAATATTTATACCTTTTTATGCATAATTGAAGAAAGGTCTCTCTAGTTGTAAATGTTTCTTATTAGACTTTTAAACTTTTTGTTATTTTTATTTAAATTTAGTTTAAATATCACTTCTAAAAGACTTCATAGTCTTATCATTTTCAGTTGATAGTTAGTGATATATTGACCATTTACACTTTAGTGGAATTTCTCCATTCCCTAGTGTAATTTCCCCTTTCGCTTAGTCATTTCTTCAAGTGTACACACACGCGCGCTTTCCCTATACGTCTCCCTATAGTAGGCCTCTGTATTTGGCGCGCACGTTTTGGTGGGGCCGACGTGATAAATGGCACTCGGGCATGCTGCTGTCGGGAATGTGTGCTAAATCATGTTAATATGACTTTTGATTTCTAAAACGGCTTTTCCTTTTGCTTTTCCTTTTGCAGTGGCTCGGTGGTCGTCATGGAGCGAGTGGAGCATCTGCTCAGCGGAATGCATACAAGTGCGTCGCAGAAAATGCCTGACACACGCTGGCATCGCGACTGATGTGGCAGATGAAGCCAGTGAGCTGTTGCTGGCAGGAGGAGCAGGAGCAGCAGCACTAAGCAGCAGCAGCAGCAGTAGCAGTAGCGGTAGCAGCAGCAGCAGCAGCAGCAGCAACAGTGATACCAATAGCAAGGATGGCGATACGGATGGCATAGGATATGGGAAATCATTGTGTGCCGGAAAAGATATACAAACAGCCGAATGCCGTGGAGAGCAGTGTCAGATTGGCAAGGATGGTAAGTGTGTGTGTGTGTGAGTGTGTGTGTTTGTGACAGAGAGTCAGGCCAGTCATTCTCTGGCAACAAAGTAGACAGTTAGACAACAATAACAATCACAGTGGGCACAACACAAGCCAGACCAGACCCGAGCCGAATGACAAAAGCCGAGCACTCAGCACTGATTGTCACAATGGGAAATTAACCAAGTGCATTTTGTTTGTGTGCATGCTACCCCACTTCCGTTCATCCCCCCTTCCTGCAAATAAAATGGTAAATGGTAAAATAAATCAGGCACTAGAGTCGGGAAAGGCACTCAGAGTGCGTCACGGCTGTGTCTGTTCTCACTGTTGTTACCAGAAAGGGTCGCAAATCAATCGCAGCCCAATTGGGCGCCCAAATTGGGCGCCATTGAGATTAAGATTTTCCAACGCAAAGGGGGTGCGAGTGGGCCATGTTTATGTGCTTTGCCAGATAATTAGGCATGTGGCAAAAGACGTTGACAGGGGGTATAGAATCTATACTATAGATAGTAGTATATGCCCAACCTTCCTTTCTATTACGTGCTGTCATTGTTGCCATTTCCATTTCCCAAATCAAATTCTCCTTGTTTCGATTGTGGTCCACTGGGATCAATTATATGACTGTCACCGTGTGTAATTGAAAGGATCAAGCGGGAGCATATAATTTCCCCACATTCCCACATTGATTGCCTGTTGAAAAGTTTCTTCCTTTTGCGAATGAAGAGTGACACTTTGTTGGGTTTACGTTTGAGTTTGAGCCTTTCGTTACCTTTTTCTTTCCTTTTTTTTGGCTTATTTTCCATTTTATTACATTTGCTAGAGCTTTAGCTGACTTTTCCGGCTCCCATGGGGCGGCAACAGTTGTATAGTCCTGTAGTCTAAAGCTTTATTATGTGGCTATTGTGGCGGGCAACTGGTAGTGAGTCGGTAGCGAGTCCTCTAGTCCTTGCCTCCTGCAGACTCTAATCTCTTAGCATGACAAATACGCTTTTGATGTCCCAGGCAGAAGTCTAAAGAAGTATATGACGACGGCAGAAAAAAGAATCAGCATGCAAAATGCACACAGAGCAGAGGGAAGCATAAAAAACCGTATAGACGAATGGAAAACGAAAGCGCAAGAAAAAGTCTCAAAGTTGCCAAAGGGTGGGCAGAGGAGAGGGGAGAGGGGAGGGTATGTTTCCGATGCTGTCGCTGATTTACAGCGAATATAATTGCTCATTTCATACATTGTACAATGCGTGTGTGTGTGTGTAATAATCATAATATATATACTGAGTAATTCCTTGCGTTGCATTCGGAGGGCTCCAAGCAGTCAGCGCCAGCGCCAACCAACAATGACGACAACAATCACAGCAGCGGAAACAAGCAGCCCAACAACAATGCCAGCCAGTTGATGCAGTTGAGGGGCGGCGAGGGGGATAATCGTAGCAGCGGGGGGCGCCGACAGCGCACAATAATGCGAAATAGACGCCGAAGCGAGTGTAGTATGTCGGAGTGAATGGAGTGTGGCAGTTGGGATATGGTCTATAGTATAGTGGGAGCTATGGACAGAGGGATGAGCATACAAACATAAAACATTAAATACAGACATGTACGAGGAACTGGAGCTGGGAGCAGTTGGGCTACGCATGGCTGCTTTGGATTGATGGCAACTTTTTGGGCGAAGGATGCGACCGCGTTTGTTACACACAGCGAAATGTGTACTCAATTCGAATGATTATGATAATGATAATGTAGAAAGTATGGAAATAGTTTTATCTTACAGTCTTTCAGTCAAATTAGAGCGTATAGCGAGCACACAAGTACACAGAGCAGATAATGTAGAAAGTATAGAAATGGCTATAGCTAACAATCTGACAGTCAAATTTGAGCTAATAATAAGGCAGAGAGTGCATTACGCTTAGGCGTGTGAGTTTGTGTTTATGAAGACTGCAAGTAATTTTAATATAGCGAGCACACAAACACACAGAGCAGTGAATCAGTTGGTGAAATAAGACTCTATTATCAACCGTTCAATTGGTTTGGCAGCAGAAGTTAATTGATGAGCCACCTGTGATGTAAAGTTAAAGTAGAGACTTCTATTATCAACAACAGCCAACTGTAGTCATTGATTTGAATGTTTTACCATCAAATTCCACCTAATAAAAAGCCCAAGACCTAATAGTTACGCATATTCATGCGTGTTCATGTGTATTTATGCTTATCTTGACTCTTACGTAGCTCTCACAGCGAACACACAAACACACAGAGCGATTGATTAGACATACATACAAGTAAGAGTCTTTGACCTGCAGCTCAATAAGTTCTTGGGAGGTAGTTACTAGGTGCAAACATAGAATGATGAGGAGGTACCTTTGTTGTATAGTTAAAATACGGACTCTTTTATTATCTTATTTGTTCCCATAAAAATTACGCATTGCTGTGCATGCAAAGCGAGCACATAAACACACAGAGCGACCGATCAGTGGGAGGTAGGATATGAAATCAACTTGGATGTAAAGTTCACTCTTGTATTATCGACAACGTCCGACTGTAGCCATCATTCTCTTTATACAAAAAGATTCAATTATTTACATTTTAGAACATATTATAGTAAACTTGCTATATTCAAGCGACGACTTTTCTCGCTGTGTATGCTTCGGTTTCGGTGTTGGTTTCGGTGCGGTATATTTGGTATTCGCTTTTTGGTTTTCATTTGGTTGATTCAACATTTTGCATGAGGGTGGCGAGGATTTACGCAGCAACAAGAACATGAGCAACTTTGCCAGCTTGTTTGGTTTTTAATACAAAAGACAAAGATTAAGATTGGCATGCAGGCTAAAGTGGGGGCGGGGGAGTGGAGAGTGGGGGAAAGTGTATATTAAAAAGCCAAAAATCAGCAGTTTTACTTATCCCTCAATCGCACTCACTCCACTTACTCTTTCTCCTCTTCTCGTCCCTCCACAGACTTCGATTGGACACTCTACTTGGGTCTGGCCTTCATCACGGCCGTGTGCTTCGCCTTTGGCGCCGCCCTCATCTGTTGTGCTCGACGTGGCATACGCGGCAATCCGCACTACAATATGGCGCGCTCAGGTGAGTTACTCTTACGCCCATGCCACGCCCCTCCCTCGATTGATTTGTTCTCCTCCTCTTGGCAGTTATGGATGCGGACTATATGCCCGGCGTGGTCGATAAGAAGGAAATGCGCATGCATATCGAGGCAGCCAATTTGGGCTACGATTACGTCAATCCCGGACATCGCTATCTGCCTGGCATGCCAGTGGGAGTTGGCGTCAGCTGTGGCGGCGTGACGGAGCATCACTACGATGTGCCCAATCTGGCAGCCAAGTGAGTGACGAACTCCTTGATTAACCTTTATCTCAGCTTACTTAATCGTCCGCTTTACTCCCTCACAGCTACACAAATCCCATCGATGACCTCAGCGCGGATTATCTGTCGGAGACAGGAGACTCCTCCACAGCGGACACCTGTAAGTAGTCCCTACTGCTCCCTGTACTGTACTGTAACTAAAGTCAATCTCATTTTCCTGCAGCCAACTCCACATTCGATATGAATGCCAAGCTCTCCCTGCTGAATGCCTCGAAGAGCAGCAGCTATGAGCTGTTGGGCAGCACTGGAGGTCAGCTGCGCCTCTATAACGGCGAACTGATGCTCTTTGTGCCGGAGCTGGCCATTGGCAAGCAGCTGAAGAAGCACGTCTCACTGATGCTGCTGAGCGATGAGTGCAGTCGCATCGCCTGTGCCACCGACAGTTCCATACTGTGCAGCAGCGTGGTGCACTGTGATCCACGTGGCTATAACTTTGTGAAGCCCGTCATACTGAGGATACCGCACTGTCTGCTGGCGCCGGAGCAGTGGTATGTGCACATCTACCATGCGGACAGTGAGCACGATGATCTCAATGTCAATTGGAAGCGTTCGGTGTGCGTGGGCGAGGAGACCATCAATACGCTGATGTTTGTGCAGCTGGAGGCGACGCATGTGTACATTATGACCGAGCAACTGGGACACTTTGCTGTGGTGGCTGAACCACGGATACAGCAGCCGGCAATCAAGATGAAACTGTTGGCATTCAGCCAACACACCCCGCCAAGCAGTGCCAATTGCAGTCTGCGCATCTATGTGGTCAAGGACTTCCCCAACAGCCGGGATCTGTGTGCGAATGTCGAGTGTAAACTGGGCGGCAGCTACCTGGGCGAGAGCCAAGTCTTTGCCTTTGTGTTGAACAATCTTAATCTCAATATACGAGTGCGTTGCACGGACGCCGATGCCGCGCCCTACGAGCATGCCATACCCTATCAGCACATCCTCGGCAATAACTCCATACTGCACTGTGAGTTCTCGCTGCGTCGCCAGGAGCAGCATGCCCTCTGCGTGGACTTTGGACAGGGCGATGACTTGGACTTCTATACGTTCAGCATTCCAGCGCAGCATTCCATGCACTCGGGCTCCGCCGAGGAGTTGGCCTCGACGACCAATACGACCATATCGATAGATCGTCAGGGCAACTATGTGAACGAGAGCTGTGTGCTGGACTTTGTGCAACTGCCACATGCCACAAAGAGACTGATCTGCGCCGCACTCGATCCGCCGCGTGCCGACGAACGGGACTGGCGTTTGTTGGCCAAGAAACTGAGCACGGATCGGTACATTGCCTACTTCGCCACCAAGCCCTCGCCCACCGAGCAGATCCTCAATCTGTGGGAGTGCCGGGCCAACAGTTCCACTTCCATCTCGCATGCGAACAGCATAATGTCGCTGCTGATGACGCTCAAGGAGATGGGCAGACAGGATGTGCTGGACATAATTGTGGAGACCATTGGACCGCTGTGGATCTAAACGGAGAAGGGAAGGAAAAACGAAGCGAAACGAAAATGTTCATGAGTTGCCTTTTATTTGAAAAATGTATTTGAGGAGAGTTTTGCACTTGCAACGAAGCGAAGAAGAATTCACAAACGAAGAAGATACCAATAACAAAACTTGTAATCAAAGCCTAGACCTAGTGGATAGTCTATATACTAGTTATAGCGGTAGTTGTACTATATACATAAAGTATTGTCTAAGTTATGAACTCGGCTCAACGAACTCTGTTCCCCATGGGTGCCATGCATTTTTGATACTACTTAAATAAGTTATAGACACTAGCGGTTATTTTGTGGCTTAGCAAACTTATAGTTTTAAACACAAACACTAAGTATAGTACATAATGTATTACCTAAGTCAAGTTTCTACCCCTCCCCGACGAACTGCTGCCAGGACTTCTGCAACTTCAGAGAGTCCTGTGCCAGTTGTAAACTGTTTGCCAAATCGTTGAATTTCTCAACTCGACTCTAGTTATAGCCGATAAAAGATCTAGTTTCTAGTCTCATCGTATATGATGAGAACGTAGCATACCTATATACACTCACACACTGGCATATATAAAGGCATACATACACACACATATATACAACGCATTATATACATAGTCTATGAATTTAAAACAACAAATGAGTAGCTTGTTAGACTTACTCAAGTGATAACCTTTGTATTTGTCTTTAGTTCATAAGTCGAATAGAAAACTGTCGTTTAAATCGTTAATCAAACAAATATTTCAAAACAATAATAAAGGCCCAATAAGAAGATACAAAAGCAACAGCAAACAGTAACTAAACTAAATTACGTATATGCATTAATTAAAAATCAAACTTGAACTAACTGTAGTTGACTAGTAATTGCAATTTCAAACAGTTCCAATTGCTGTTGTTTGACAAAAAACAAACGATGATTTTTTATGTGCTGTAGTTTTTATGTATTTATATACCGAATATAATATATGATTTAAACTAAACTGACAAAAAGCAGCAAATGAAATTGAATAAAGACGTTACTTACTGTATAAACATTTAAATTGAAATTAATGCTGAAACTTTCAATTCAATAATTTAATTTAATTCTCCGTTGAATATTTGTGTGCTTGCTAAGGTAAGTGTCTTGGCTAGATTAGTTCCAAAACAGAAACCAGTTAGCACGGACACAGCGTAATCTGAAATGTAACGAACATAACGCCATAACGCCATAGTGTACATTATTCTCAGCACATTTAACGTGCCACCTAGCGGCAATCGTATTGAACTAAACTTTTTCTAGTGGCGCTAGCTAGCGAAAACCCGAGTGAAACAAGTTTAACACCGCCTATCGTCAACTTCTGCGAGCCTGGTATGACAGCGGCACACAAGTGTTGATTTGGCTTGTGATTTGGCCATTTACAGTTAGTTAAATATAAGCTATCAATTACTTGTTGTTGTTGTAGTTGTAGTTGTAATTTCAAATTTGTGTCCATTTGAACACGCTTTGCACGCTCTGCAGCAACCAATTGAAGTAACAGGCGACCAGCAATTAGTAGCAGGAGCAACTTGTCTTGATTACCTTTTTGGTTTGAGTTCGCGTGAGCACCGGAGCACACGGACTTGTTGCAAGTGGAAGGCGCTTGGCATTTTTTAGCGGCAATCGTATTGAACACAACTTCTTCTAGTGGCGTCAGTTGACAGAAAAAACTAGTGAAAAACGCTGGTGTTTGGCTTCGCAGTTGACAACGTGTGCTAAAGTTGTGTTTTATTTCCTATTCGCGCAATTTACTTCTATTTGGTGAATTTTTACAGTAACTTTGCAAGATATTCAAAACAGGAAAGCGAAAAGATAGTCAAATTAAGCGCATTTGAAGTGAAGTGAAGTGTAGTATTACATTTATTTATATTATTGTTATTATAAAAATTACAGATTTTTTTAAACCGATGCTTATTGTTTAAATACTATTTTGAACAATGTATTGGCTTTTTTCATGTGCATTGGTGGTGTTTTTTATTGTGGTAACAGTATGTGTCTGAGTCGTGTTAAGAAATAACGACACGCGCCCATCTCTAAGCACGATAGAAAATCGTTGCGATGGTAAAATCGATAAACGCTGCGCTTGCTGTGTTATCGTCGCTTGTTTGGCGCTAACATTCAAATTTTATTATGGAGAGCAAAAGAAAATGCGGTAAGTTGTTGTTTACAAACTATTGATATTACATAGCTGATAATTAGCTTTAATTATATTGTTTCACCTTGTCGCTAAATGATGATTGAGTTGTCTAAATGATTTAATAGGAATTGCTGTTGGCATAGCCCAACACTTGCAGCACACTGCGGCAATTGGCATTAATAAAACAAAATTAAGATACAATTATTAGTTTGGGCAATCAGCAGCAGCGGCAGCAAGAGTCTCATGCACAGACAAACATTTTAACAAGCCGTGCGGCAACAAATAACAAATCAATAATTTCATGCAATACAAAATGATTGCTGCTGCTGTTGTAGTCGTTGTTGCTGCTACTGCATTGGCGGCGCCTTTTATATCCAACGGCATCGAACGTATAAATAAATTTAAACGATTCGGCTTTCTTATGTACAACTTCTCTGCTTTTTTTTATGGCTGCTGCTGGCAAATAGAAATCTACGAAGGCCACTTACAATGCGAGCAGAGACCAAATAATAAAAAAGAAGCTTGCAGTTGATATAAAAAAGGAGACCTTCGGCAGCCACGTCGACTGAGAAGTCGACTGCGACTGCGAGTGCTGTCATCGTCAATTAGTTTTCTCACCGCAGACATAACAATATATTTTATGTATCGCTTCTTCTCGATGCTGATCATCCCAGAAGGTTTTTGCATTTTTCCGCTGAAAAGGAGCAACAGCAGCAGCAGCAGTCGTTCAATGTTTTGAAAAATTTCCTAATTGGGTCGAAATTCCAATCTAACAACGATTTTGAAAACGCTTGACAATTTCTTGGCTGCTGTTTTTGGGGTCTGTTGCTGCTGATGCTGCTGTTGCTGTTGCCAACTTATTTTGACAGCCATAAAATTGTGTGAACCTTGATAAGGTCGTTGTTGTGGCTGTCGTTGTTGCTGCTGTTGCAAGGTGCCTTAGCATAATTTATTTGATCTACACTCCACCTATACTCGTATTGCCTGCTTTTGTGCGTCGATTGACTGTTTATTGTTGCAACAACATTGCAAGCTCAAGCGTTGCATAAATACCACAGAAAAAAAGAGGAAAATATTCACAACAAAAGCTCTTGAGTACTTGAAGTAATGAGCAAATAAAGCAAACGGAAGTTGCAGCTTAAAAGCAGAGTGTGGCATGTAGGTGGTGTGTGTGTGTGTGTGTGCCACATTTCATGTTCTATCACTCGCAGCGGCAAGCTATCAATCAGAGAGTCTCTTCGACTGGAGTCGAAGCCAATGAACTGAGCTTAACTCAGCCTCTGCAGAGGCGGCAACAATTGCAGCTTAGCCGCAGCTCAGCTCATGCAACGACGGCAACAACTCGTACTACAAATTTTGTGCATGCCACAAATCGCTGCATGCATGTAATCTGGCCAAGCTGAACCTTTGATTAAACTCTGGGCTCAGTAATAGTAGGTAGTGTGGCAGCAGCTGCCATTTTGAATTTGTCTGCTTGCAACTTGCAACATGAATTATGTTGAGGCAACAGTTGCTGCTTCTTCCTCTTCTTTTTCGGGGCAGACAGCGAGAATCACAGTGTTGTTGATCGCGAGGCGTTGAAAGCGCTGGATAAGCCGCAAAAACACAAAACAATACAAAATGCTTGGAAAAAAGAAGCAAAAACTAAAAGTCGATAAAAAAGGCAGCGAATAAAAAACAAAGCAAAAGCAAAAGAAATGAGCCAATGCTGCGATGCGGCGACGGCTGCAACATGTCCCTTGTATACAGACTTGGACTTGGACAATGGACAAGCTGCTGCTGCTTCGACTGTTGCTGCTGCTGCTGCTGCTGCAGTGGCCGAAAGGCAGAGTCGCAAAAGTTTGCAGACAGCCGCAGTTGTATTACGAATTTATCTACCTGAGCAGCAACCATCGTCAATCGTCCATCGAGATGTTCTGCTGTTGTTGTTGCTCTTGCTGTTGCTGTTGCTGTTGCACATCCCAAAGGAGCAGCAACAGCAGCCACATAATGGCCACCGCACGTCAGCAACTGCGACTGTTGCCGTTTGCCATTGCCATTGCCACTGTGTGTATGCAACAGCAACAGCAACAGGCAACTGGCAGCAGCAATGTTTTGTTGCAGTTGTTTTTTAGACCCTGTACTTAAAAAAAGCACAAAAGGGTCTATTAGGTTTGTGCAACTCAGAAATGTCTGCAAAAAGCAGAAGGAGACGTGGTAGACCACACAAAGTATATATATGCTTGATCAGGACGACGAGCTGAGTCGATATAGCCATGTCTGTCTGTCTGTCTGTCTGTCCGTTCGTATGAACACCTAGAAGATCTCGTAAACTCTAAGAGCTAGAGACTCAATGCTTTTTTTGTTAGGTTCGTTTATTACATAAGCAAGCCAAGTTTATGTTTTTAATTTGATATTTCATTCCCCTCCTCCTCAAATTTGCAAAAATAATCTTAGCAGAAACAGTTTTAGAGTCACTGGATTCCTTCTTTGCATAAATAAAGCTTTAGATGTTTTGCATATTTGGTGCGATTTGCAGCCTAATCGAATAACAAACACCAGAGATATTAAATATTAAATATCAATTTCCTGTTGTAGGCATGTGGCTGGGGGAGGGGAAAGCCACAGTGTACGCGGCCACTACACATGTATATGCTGCTGCTATTATCGACACCCAGGCCATGTCAAAGTACAAAGTACAGGATCTTCTACTGTCGGTTGCGTCCGACTGTAGCTTTCTCGAATTGTTTTTTTTCTTTCAGTGGAAATGGGGCCTGGGTCCAAGGTTTTGCTGCTGCTTATCAATACATTTGATATCTGCGCTGCTGCAGACGTCCGTTTCAGGCATCCAATTGGTACGCTGCCTCAGCCACATCCGCACTGACCCCCCTCCCCCCACTCTCCACTCACCCCCCTCTGCCCACTAGTTGTGGCATTTGCTGTTGCCTTTAAAGATTGGCTGCGTTTGCGTAGGACTCACGTAGATGTTGCTGTTGTCCATTGTTGCTGCTGCTGCTGCTGCTGTTGCTGGCAGTTAACATTTCGAATGCCATACAAATCGACTAGCGGACATTCGCAAATGGCAACATACATAACTATCTGCAATGTCTGCTGCTGCTGCTGCTGCTGCCGCTGTGACAGCCTCAATTGTTGCTGTTGTTGCTGCTGTTGCTGCTGCTGTTGCTGTTGCTCAGTGGCATTGTTGTATTGAATTGTAGCTGCTGTGCTTGTGTTCTGTTCAATGTTTCAATTCCAATTCCTGTGAAATTCTACTACAAAAAATTGCAATTGCTGCTGACTACACTGAGAGAAAAGCTGCAGTATTTTCCTTACATTTCATTTAACACTACATTAACTTCTATAATATTTAAATACAATTTTAAAAACAATTTTTATACTGTTCTTGCAATTATATTTTGCAATTGCTGCTGACTACACTCAGAGAAAAGCTGCTGTATTTTCCCTGCATTTCATTTAACTTTACATTAACTTTAATAATGCTTAAATATAATTTTTATAATATTTTTACAACTATATATTTTGCAATTGCTGCTACACTCAGAGAAAAGCTGCTGTACATACTAATTTTCATTTCATTTAACTTCAATAATGTTTACCTTTTTTTTATAATATTTTTACACTTTTATATTGCCATAAGAAAACTAATTCAAGTCTCTCCCTTCCGCCTTTCTTTCTACTGCCACTCTTTTCGCTCAGTGTAGCCGCTCTAGTCGCTTATTGTATGTTCACTTTGGCCTCTGCGCTCAAGGCACACATTATTGTTGCTGTTGCTGTTGTTACTGCTGCAGTCACGCCGCCAACATTGCTGCTGTTGCTGCTGCTATTGCTATTGTCGGCAACCATTGCATTAGCATGCAGCATGTTGCATGTAGGGAGGCACACACACACACACACACACACAACAGCTGCATAATCAAATTTTCAATTTCTTCTTCCTTTTTTATTTGGCATTTGCATAATTCCTATAAAACCAGAGGCAGACAGACATCAATGTCTGCTGACTGAAGATGCCCAAATGGTTGCATGAGCAGACAGCAATATATGAGAGCAATGTGAAAATAATAAGCTGATGAATAGCTTAAGTTAAAGCTAAAGAATTACTATGTCAAATTTGCATTGCGACTTATCTTTATGACTTTTTAGCTGAGTAGTCGTCAAACAAGCAACACCTTCATTTACCTGGCTGTAATGCTCCACTCTGTTACCTTTGAGTTCAAATTTGTTCCACTTGCAAGGTGGATTTTCGATAATTTGCGAGCTTAGGGGCAACTTAGGGCCCACAAGGTGTCATCTGGTGGAAAAATTAGAGAGAAATGTCTTACTGTTTGGACTGTGCGGTGTTGAGCAGTCAGTCAGTCGGTCAGCCAGGACCAAGCACTTTATATATGTTGAAAGGGCATGAATTTGTATACTCCGTAGGGTATAAAGTTCTTTTAGTTGGCCCTCAGACAGAAGAATGTAGAGCGCGTAAGTATTGGGTAGGAACTTTATTAAAATTTGTAACAATTTCTGTAACAATATCTGTTTGAAAGAGTGAACATTAGTCTAATTGAATAGAAACTAATGCAAATTATTAATTGCTCTGCGGAAAGTGAGATACATGACTTAATTTATGGCGTACATAAACTTGTTAAGGTAGAGAGAGAGACTTGGTTTGCATTACAAGTAGTTCACTCTTTCGAGCAAATGGTGTACTCGCCGCACTGCAAATCATTTTAATATTTGGCAAAAAAAAATGAATTTATAAAGTCCTTTTATACATTTTCCTTTATATATTTCCATTTATACATTTCCGTTTATACATTTTCATTTACACATTTTCATTTACACATTTTCATTTATACATTTCCATTTATACATTTCCATTTATACATTTCCATTTACACATTTTCATTTATTCATTTTCATTTACACATTTTCATTTATACATTTTCATTTATACAATTTCATTTATACATTTCCATTTATACATTTACATCTAAACATTTTCATTTATACATTTTCATTTCATAATGTACAGTATTATATCAAGAATTGTATACCCTGACCTTTGGCTAAGGCCATGAATTCTATAGCAAAAATATGACTGATTCAATACATAATAAATATAAAATAATCTATAATTTTGTACAATTAACTGTAGGCAACCAATCAATTGTATAAATTTGATAATATAAATTATATAAATGATTTATATATTATGCAATATGTGGTCCAACTGCAGCTCCTTTGTACATATATTATATATAAATTATATAAATGAATTACGTATTATGCAGGTCCAACTGCAGCTCCTTCACTTTAGTTCAGTGGCTCAGTCTAATGAAGCTAATATAAAATATAATCATAGTATCATATATGACTCCACTTTGCAGACACTTTTCCCCCACCCCACCCCATAATAAAGAACATTTATTATTATAATAGTTATGCCATCGAACTCAAGGCTTTAGTACGTGGCAGCAGCTGCAGCTAGCTACAGATACAACTTGAGATACAGATACGGCTACAAGCAGAGATATAGATACAACTATATAGCAGCAGATATGGCAGAATGGACAGCGAATGGATAGCTTCGCCTCTGGACGGTAGCTGCTGGCTGTTGTAGTAGGAGACAGGCATCAGCAGCAGCATCAGCCTTAGCTTGGCAGCTGCAACTGAGTGAGTGGGGTGAGTGTGGAGAGGGGGGAGGAGGGGCAGACATTTGGCCAAGTTGGCCAAGCTGTCAGAGGCTGCTGCGTATTCTATTTATTTATTTATGTATTTATGCCCAGTTGTTGGCAGTGGCAGCTTTTTCTCTTTATTTCCTTCTTTTTTTTGGTTTCTAGCTGCGTTTGGTTCGTCTGCCAAATGTCATGAGTTATGTTTGCCGCAATAGATAAATAGAAGGGGGAATGTGGGGTGTGTATGGGGGAAGGGGGAACGATAAACTTTGCTGCCAGTTTGTAGCGAAAAACCCCCCGATGAGCTGAGGCTGCGGCTGATGCTGAGGCTGTCTTTTATTATTTTGTGTTCTGTTTGCGTTTGGCGGCCATTTCTTTCTGCATTGCGCAGAATCTCAGTGTGTGTGTGTGTGTGTATGAGTGTGTGTGTCGCCATGGGAGCACAAGAGTTGGCCATGTACTATTGTTCTTGTTGTTGTAGCTGCTGTTGTCGTCGTGTGTTGTTGCTGCTGGCACAACCACTGTCAGCAGCAGCAGCCATTGTTTGCCCCCTCCCCCCACCCACTCCAACAGCCATACGCACGCCCCACAAACAAACAACGTACATAACACAACCCAGTTGAACCAGGCCAACCTTTTTTATGCCACTATACTAAAATATAAATACATATTTTATTCAACACACAGTGCATAGCTAATGTTAAAGTACATGGAAAAACCTTTTGCAATTCTTGTTGTAAATTTTATAGCAAAATGAACTGCATTGGTGTTAACTGTGGTGTTTTTTTTTGCTCTATCAAACACAAGCTTCTTTTTTAGGAATACCCTTCATGTCTCTCTAACGTTTAAAATAAGCAAAGTAAGTCGAAACATTTAGTTTTTAGATCTTATATACTTTTGATATTGTAGCAAAATTTTAAACATATTTTTTTTATAATATTAAGCATGCAATTGTTAATTTATTTCAATGAAATTATGGCAGAATTACAGAAGAAAATATAATAAATATAAATGAAAATAAATAAATAAGTATAACATGTATTTAAATATAATTTCTATGAAATTATGGCAGAATTGCAGAAGAAAATATAATAAATATAAATAAAAATAAATAAATAAATATAACATATATAATATTATATATAACATAGAAAATATAATAAATATAAATAAAAATAAACATATAAATATAACATATATAGTATAATATATATATGCAATTCTTTTCTTATGACATCTTGCAGAATTACAGTATAAAATAGTTAAGATTCTTTTGAAACAAATTCTATTAAAATTATTAAATAAAAATTAATTAAACTAAATGAAAATCTAAAAATAAATATAACTTTTTTCTAATGAAAACTCGAAAATAAAGTAAATAAATTCTTTTAAAATTCTTCTTCTTCTTATTTTATTTTTGTTATTCATTTCTATTAAAATCTCGTAGAATTATAGTGTAGAATTATAAGTATAAGTAGATGAAATCTATCCTTTAATTATTCTACATAATATTCTACTTAATCCCTGTAACTACTCTACAATCTAGGCACTGTTTCTGCTGGGCACCAATGGCATTCGCCATATTCGATACTCTTGTTGCTCTTGTTGCCATTCGCATTTCCATTTGCAATTCCTTTTTTTATATTTTTTCCTTGATTTTTTTTCCTCTGTTGTTTTCATGTCTCGTTTGTTGGGTCTGCGTGGAATTTATTTTGCCATTTTGCGCATGTTTTATTCATAACTTGCAATATTTGGCATACAATGACTGCCCCGAGTTAAGTTTATGTAAATTCTTGCAATCTTTTGTGTTTATAGCAAACAAACTGCCATACAACAACAGTAACAACAACAGTAACAGGCAGCATCCAATCAGCAAGGCAACAACAACAACAGCAACAACAACAACAACAACAAACGTCAACATCAATATCAACGTCAAGAGTTTTCGCATTGTTTTATTTTATTATTTTTATTTACTGCACAAATACGTTTCACTCTTTGCCATAAATATTATGGCAGCCATTTTAAAGCTTGAGTTGCCAAATTTTTTGTTATTGCCGGGGATCGATAAAATTACAGCTGAAAAGTTCGTTGAACTGACAAAGCGCTCTCCTCTCCGCTCACGCTCTCTTCACTCTCTCAGCTGCTCTCTGACCATATTCAATTGACTATTTTGCATTTGCGAGTGGGCGTCTGTGTGTGTGTGTGGGTGCGTTGGTAAATTCAAGTGCAGCACTCAGACGCACACACACACACACACAGACACAGACGCAGACACAGTTAGCAACTGCAGTGGGAGAGAGCGGCGTCTAATGCTCTTGAAATTTTCAAGTGTTAATTACTCGCATTTGCCACACAAACGCACACACACACAAACACACATACATATACACATGTTAAACATGTATGTATGTATGTGGGTATATGGAACACATTCATGGATACACGTATTCGCCAGACCTGGACCCAGACACCGAGCGAGCCTAATTGTTCAAGGTCACAGACATGCGCATTTCTTTAGCCAATGTATTCAAAATTAATTAAAAACAACTACAACACACACACACACACACACACATACATAAACAATGCACCAAAATGGAGCAGCAACAGCCAGTCCAACGACCACAATTACAACAACAGCAGCAACAACAGCGACAACTCAACAGCTTAACTTGTACGTCAGCGTCGACGTCGACATCAAGGAGGCTGACGCGTCGCTGCCGTCGCTGCAGTCTGCAAATTAGCTCAATGGCCGGCTGTTGTTGTTGTTGCTGCTGTTGCTGTTGCTGTAAAGATTTCACTTTTAACATAATTGCAAACGGCAGACGGCGAAAGTGTCAGTTAGCTTAATTACAGCGCCTTTAAAGAACAGAGAGAACAACAACAACAACAACAACAGTAACAGCAACAGCAACAGCAGCAGAGTCAAAGTCAATGCTGCAAACTCATTAACAGCGCCCTCTAGCGCTCGCTTGTCGCTGTTGCTGCTGGTCAGTTTAACATTAAGCGTGGCGACAAAAAACTGCAACTACATTGATCACACATATGTATGTGTGTAAGTGTGTGTTACTGCGTGTGTGCAATTTAATTTTAGTTCAATTTATCAGCATTTAGATCTGTTGCTACATGACTGCAGAGCACTGTTAGCCATCTGTTAAATTTGTGCCCATTGCCTTGGCGGCGGCAATGCACGTGAAACATGTGTTCTGCAATTAACATTGATCGTCGCACCTGCAGCTGGACAAAAGCCAGAGCCAGCCATTGCCAGCCATTGCATTCCGGATTAAATTCAATTAGTCGCACAATTTACGTTGCGTTTAGTTATCATACTAACTACAATATGTGGCACGAGTAGTATGTGTGGCGCTTGACACTTGTAAAACGCAATGAATTTGTTTGCCTTGCCTGTGTGTTCACTGATTTACGCTCTCACTACACTGCACCGCTCTCCCTCTCCGCCTCTCCCCTCTCCCACTCTCCACACTGTTAATCGCCCGAGTGTTGGCGTGCCAAAATCTCAATGCTCAGTCATTTGCTAGCCCTTTGCCGCCGCTCTCCACTCTCCACTCTCCTCTCTGCGCTCTCCGCTCAGCACTCTACACTTGCAGTTCAGCTCCCTCTCAACTCCCCCCTCTCCCCACTCGCACATGCGCTGCGCTAATGTTTATTCATTTTCATTTACATTGCAAATTGCTTTTCATTCGCCATTCGCCGTTTTAATCGCGTGCGTTGTACGATTGTGCGAATAAAACGCATGCTTTTATTTCTACCTTTTTCTACCTCTTTTCACCTGTGCTTCTTTGTCCGCACTTACAGTTATCACAAAATAAAAAAATATTATGCGCAATTTGTAACCTTGGGAAGCTGCGGCTGGCTTTGTGTGACTATTTTTCAGGGCTCTTCAGTTATTAAAAATGTTACAAAATGCTGGAGTAAATATAGGGCTTATTTTATAGTAAGTAAGTATTAAGTGCATAATAAATGCCATGCTATATTTGGACCATGCGATTGTAGAGTAAAAATAAATATTCTAAGGGCGTTTTTAACCACTTTTATCTGTAATCCAAGTCTTGAAGTTTTAAGCGCTGCAAAAGTTTTGCATAAAGCACTCATTAGTTCAGAAGTTAACGCTTGCGAGCTCTTGAAGTGTTAGATATATGTATGTATATATAGATGTATGTGTACATATAAATAGAACAGTATCTTAATACTTAGTTATATTAGTAATACTGGCTGGGTAATAAAATATTTATGTATACTATATAGCTCCCCATTGAAATGATCCCGACTGTAGTCTTCCTTTCCGTAGTCGGTCTAAGCAATCTATACTGAAATCTATATTCTAGGCTATATTATTATCATCAAATTTAATACTCATTTAAAATTCAAATATATATAACTCCCCATTGAAATGGTTCCGACTGTAGTCTTCCTTTCCGTAGTCGGACTAGGCAATCTATACTGAAATCTTTATTATAGCCTATATTATTATCATCAAATTTAATACTAATTTAACATTCAAATATAAATAACTCCCCATTGAAATGATTCCGACTGTAGTCTTCCATTTCATAGTCTGACTAAGCAATCTATACTGAAACACTATTGTTTTCATGTAGAATCTATAATATAGGCTATATTATATTATATTATCATCAATCTTGATGCTCATTTAAGTTTCAAGAAAATATATTAATGATATTTACTTTCCGAAAAGCCTTACAGTCGGACGCAACTGACATTATCAGACGCTGTACTTTGCTTTGCGTCAGACGTTGATAGCTGCAGCAAAAGTCGTAAGCAGCAGCGCTTTTTCATATACAGCGAAAACTCTCTACAGCGGACACTCGTCATTGGACACTCGTATACACACTGAGCGCATGCATGCTGCTAGTACTTTTTCTCTCCACTATTAAGCTCAATTTGCACGAAACCTTCACAGAATTACCGCTGAATCATTATAGCACAATTTGCTGTTAATCGAAAAATTACAATATCAATTGAAGACCATTTCAAGGGGGGCACTCAAAAATGGAGCTAAGGGCTGGCCATGCTAGTATTTGATTTTCATTTCTGCCATCGAATTGCACTCGAATCATCAGCGGAAATCTCGCTCGACCTACCACTCGAAATAAATGTAAATACTTGAGATTTCATGGAACTGTGGCCAAGTGTTGTAGGTAGCCAAAGGAATAAACCGAATTCCAGGTAAGGCGCGCAGAACAATGGGCGCATATAAGCACGGGAGGGGGTAAGGAGGGGGGATGACAGCAGTGAGTAGGGGGGAGTGGGGGAGGGGAGAGCAGCTTGAACTTTTGCACAATTGTGTCGCCGCTGTTGGCTTGTTGTCAAACGTAAGGTGCTGGCCATGCCGAAAGGGGAGCATTTTAATCGATGCCACCACTCCCCCCTCCCCACTCCCCCTCCCACTTTTACTACTATTTAGTTACATTTTTTTCTGCTACTTTTTTTTGCTGCCTGCCTCTATGTAGCGCCGGCAGCAGGTTTCAGCTGTCACTGCGCAGCACTGAGCACATGACACCCTGTACGAGTGTTGCACATCTACGCTTTGTGTTGTTGCTGTTGCTGTTGTTGTTGTTGCTTCCTGCCCCACGGGCTGCCATTCGCACGCGTACTTCACACGTCGCCGTTGCTCCGTTAAATGTGTGTCGGTGTCGCATGCTCGCTCTCATATTCCGATCATTTTTTCACACGCAAATTCTTATGCTTATTCTTTTCTACACGCCGCAAGGACCAATCGCATAATGGGGCGTGGTGACGACAACGGCAACAGCAACAACAGCAGCAGACGACTACGAAGTTGCTCCCTCTGCCTGCAACAAAGTCGTCGTCGTCGTCATCGTCTCTCTGCTTTTGCTTTTTGCCTTTGCCTTTGCTGTTGTTGCTGTTTATGTTTCGTTTTGCCGAAGCAGCAGCAATCGCTACAGTAACAACTGCTGCTGCTGGTTTTTCTCAAGCCAGCCAGCATAGTTTTTCCCTCTGTTCACGCGTGCAATCCAGACAGCTGCCCTTGCCCTGCCCCTGCCCCCGCCTCTGTCCAGAGTCCTTTTCTTTTTGGCAGCCATTTTCCGTTTGCCTTCATCATCATCATCGTTTTCTTTGCTTTATCATCATTATACACTTCAGTGGCTTGCTACCTCAATAGCGTAAAAGTGCCGCAATGAAGCGTAGCGCGTGGAAAATCAATGCGTTTTCCCGCAACAACATTGCGCATACGCCGCATGGCACACACAGCCCAAAAACGTACTTTTTGCCTTGGCAGACAATGGGCTTAACATTTTGTTAAGCTGCTGCCGTTTAAATCTGGCATTTTACACGCCCAACAACTATGCAGGTTGCCTGCCCCCCAACTCAGTCCTGCTCCTCCTCATCCTCATCCTCCTTCTCCTCCTTCTCCTCTTCTTATGCTTTGGTTTGCTCAAAGTGAAACCAATGGCAACAATTCAACTACGTATGCTACGACCACCAAATGACTACAGACAAATCCAAACATAAAGATACTTACACACACACACACCCACACACCCACACACCCACACTTACAGTTACTTTAAGCAATTGCCACAATTCTCCGTCTGTGAAGTTCACGTGACAGAGAAACAAAAGCGAAATTTAAAACTCACACAAACAATTGCACGCATCGACGACAGTTCACAGTGAAAACAGAACAGCAGAAAAAAGAAGCACAAAATTAAATAAAATTTAAAATAAAAAAGTACACACACACACACACACACACACACACACACACAGAGTAACGTAAAACGAACGAGACAGGACAAAAATTCACTTGAATCCAACGATAATTGGGATAATCCGTGATGTCTTCTTTGCTTGCACTGTGGTAGCCATAGCCTAAAATTGTGCTTAAAAATGAGGTTTATAAAATGAAACATATAGTAATAATTAAATTTTAAAAAGGTTGCCTTGATATCAAAAACACTCCTTATAAATTGTTTAAAAGCTGAAAGATTAATATTAAATTGTATAATTTTCCTTGAATTATTTCTAAAAAGTGTACTCAAAAAGAGGTTGGAAACCAATTAAATATAAAATTTTATTGATTTAGCTTTTAAAAATTTTATTATTTGAAAATCCTTTTTGACATAAATACCATATAATAATTAATTATTTATATAATAACAAAAGCTGTATATGCGAAATAGAATATAAAATATTATATATAATTTAAATGTACCAGTAGCGAGTGATTTATTTTATTTCTTTATTTAAAATGATTTTATATTTTATTAAAAATACGTTTTGGTATTAATAGCTTATCATAATTAATTAATTAGATAATACCAAAAGCCGTATAAGCCAAACAGAATTGTATAAAAAGTTTCAATTAAAGTCTGGCAAATATTTAAAGGTAAAAAATCTTTTTCATTTTATAACTTAGTGTTGTGAAAAATCGGAATATAATATAAAGTATATTATATAAATATATATGTACGAGTATACTATATATATAAAAATCAAAATATTTAAAACAAGATACTTGAAATACTCGTACTTAATTAATTTGAATTTTTCATAGTCAGGTACTACTTTTTCCTTGCTTTATTAAGTATAATATTCTTATTATTATGATTATTTTTCTTTTAATTAAATTTAAATATGGAAATCTTACTTTTTGCTTGCTACTCCTCCTTTTATTATTATTATTTTTTAATTAAATTTAAATATAGAAATCATTTTATATAAATTTTTTTCCAACTTTCTGCAGCTGACATTGAATAACCAAATATTTAAATAAACGAATTTTGCATAATCTAATAATTTTTTGCATAATACTATAAAATTTTGTATACTTTATAATTTTCTGACATTTTATGTGTAATTTTTGACCACTGTGCCACGCTGTTGCACAACCTGGTAGCCGAGCGAAAACCCAATCCTGATGCCAATCCTTCGACTTTTGTCTACAGTTGCGTGACCATATTGTACGTATGCGTGGGTTGTGCATGTCACTGTCGCTCCAAAGACTCCCCCACTCCCCTCTCCCACAACTCTTGCTGCGGCTTGTGATTGTGATTGTGTGTGTTGCCGGGTGCAAAATGCCAGGCATTGTTTGCAGCTTGACTACAAAACTGATTTTTCAAGTGATTTCACGCCACTTGGCTGGCTACACCGTATCAAAGAGAGCCCAGTGGAAGAGCCGCAGAGAGGAGGAGGGGGGAGGGGGGGGATTTAAAGAGACAAAGATCAGCATATGGATTTAAAGTTATGAATACAACAAACAACTGTACCAAAGGGTGGTGGGTGGAACAGAACAGTTTCCATTTCAGTTACCAGTATTATTTGCCATGGTTTTCCCAATTGTTTGCGATATATCAAAATTTATACCCTAAAGCGAGGGGGGGTCACACTGGTTACTACTGTAAAAGCTCAAGCGAACAGGTTGCCATATTAACTTTTGAGCTTTTTGTGCTGGGGTCGGCCATTTTAGTAATATTTTGGAAAAGGGGAGAGCGATTGAGAGGGGGAACGATAAACAAGAGCGCGTGAATTGTTTGCTCATTGGATTATCCCTTTGCTGTCAGCTGAGGTCACTCTGCTCCTTTTTTTTCTGCCTCTTGCTGCGCATTAACATAAATTGCAGTTCCGGAGCGGCTTTTAGTCGCTTTGAAGGGTTATCAGGCGGCAGCTGCTGCACCTGTCACAAGTGTCAGAGAGCGGAAAAAATGTGTAGCCGAGTGTACTATAGTGTAGACAGGCGAGTGCTGACCTCATTCAGAGCAGACGACGACGACGACTCGACGCCTCGCAGTTTTTAAATGATTTATTTTAATTTAATCAGCTGCCAAACAGAGCAGTGATAAGCACCAGAGCAGAGGAGTAATACCCAGTACTAACTCCCCGATTCCAGTCAAAAAGCCGCGCTAAAAAGTCAAAGGACCAGCACCAATTATAGCGTGCAAATCGGCAGCAAAAGCCATGAAGCAAACACAGACATATGTTGCACTCATTTCACAAAGCACCACCATAAAGGGGGGACGAGAAGGTGGAAGGTGGAACTGAGGACTGCAACTGGGCCCGGGCGGTTGGCAATGGCCACATAATTGAGGGTTCAAGTAGCGTGCCTCAATTTGTGGGAGCGTTTCGCTTTATTACACACTTTCGACACGGCAAACGCCAGCGACATTCTGCTAAAAGTGTGTACCCGATACCCAGTGAGTATACCGAGTGCCAGGTACTCGGCTACTGGGTACACCGGATAAGTGCATACCATGGCTAGTACACCTACTACACCAGTACCCTCTACCCTGTACCCTCTACCCAGTAACCAGTACAGTACTAGTACTCATCATCATCATCAGCATCAGCATCGTCATCAAGCATCTTCTGGTCGCTCTTGGGTTATGAGCAAGCCGAGCGTATCGGGCCAAAAGCCAAGCGAGCTGAGCAGCTACACTGTAAGAAATTGTAGTTAGCTTAGTCTTTGTTTAGTTGTTCGTAATATATTGTAAAATTATGCAAATTATCAACTAACCTAAAGCGCTTTGTATTAGATGTTTAAAATTCCTTTTGTTCTATCTACTATTTGCAGAGTACTTTGTCCTGACTGACTGCTTGACAGCGCACAGCCCAAACGGTAAGCCATAGCTATCTAATTTTTTCGCCAAATGATACCTTTTGCACCCTAAGTTTTCCCTAAGGTTGCAAACCTTAACTCGCATTAGCTTTAGTTAAACATTTTCATTTTTTACAGTGTATGTTTCTGCTCTTTGATAATAATATGTTGTAAAATTATCCAAATTATCAACTAACCTAAAGCGCTTATTCTCTTTGCTGTGGTTCTTTCTATCTATACTATATACAGATTACTTTGTCCTGACTGACTGACTGACTGCTCAACACTGCACAGTCCAAACGCTAAGCCTTAGCAAGCCAAATCTTTCGCGAGATGATACCTTTTGTGCCCTAAGTTTTCCCTAAGCTTCTAAACCTTAGCTCACATGAACTTTAGTTAAACAAGTTCATTTCTCACAGTGTATGCTTCTGCTCTAATGAGTGCCTAATAGCAAAATTTGCTCGCGCTGCAGCAGCCAGAAGGAGCTGCAGCTTGGCCTGACTTGGCTTGAGTATTTCTTTGACTTGCGACGTGCCACACACACACACACACACGACCCACACACACACACACACACGCACACACAGAGGCGTACACTTACATGCTTTTTACGGCGGAATTGTCGTAATAAACTTGTGTAATAGAATAAACGCCACACGGCGCAAACAAACTCCCGTTGAGTTGCTTTTGCTCGAGTGGGTGCTCAGGGGTTGGGGTATTAATGCGAGCAGAGAGTAGGGGTGGGGGTGGGTGTAGGGGTGGGGTAGGGCTATTGGTATGGGTGGGTTAAGGTGATTTGGTTCACTTTGGGTTTCGTATGGCACAGTGCAAACACGTGCGGCATTGGAAAAATCTTTGCTTTGAGCACGTGCACAGGATTTTTACATAATCAAGCACCCGACAGAGCACACACACACTAGCACACACACTCGCACACTCGAACACACACACAGCAGCAATGTTACGTCACGTCATGTCAGACATATCAAAGCTATAGAGCTATAGCCATAGGGTAAAATATCATATGCTTTTTGTACAATACGCAGCACACCCACCGAACCACACCACACCACACCACACCACAAACCCATCGAAGGGCTACCCGCTGTGCCTGTGCTCAAACCACCTGAGAGCTGAGCGCTGCCCCTCTGTCCCGTCTGTCCGTCAATCCAGCTTCTGTTTGCTCAAAAGATAGATTTTGACTTTTACAAATTTTCGCACAAGTTGCCAATGGCAAAAGCAAAAGCAAAAGCAACCACCCATCATACCCTGCATACACCCAGCATGTGACCGGTATAATAGCTTAGCTCTGAATGAGAGGAGGAGGGGGGTGGTGGGAGGGAGTTGTGCCCTGCCGTAACGCCGCAGGTATTTCCACGGATTAAAGCACGCAAACCGTGTCATTTGACACCACTTGGGTAATCTGAAATGCCGCAGCCGCCACGACAGCCGTTGACTGTCGTCTCACTGCACCCCACGCCGCACCCCACATCCCACCCGTAGCCCCGCCCCCCATTACAATCAGGCCCAGCCTCAGTCGAATTGCAAGCATATTTATTTTTAATGACGCAAATTCTCAGTAGCAATAATAAGTTACAAATAAATGTATTTTTTTGTTTAAATACAATACACACTTGGCCCATTGACTGTGGCCGAGAGTAATTGAGATGGCATCGGGAGTGGGAGTGGCAGTGGGAGTGGGGGAGTGGGAGTGTGTGTGGCATCAGTTTATCCTCTTTCAGTTAGGTTTTAAGTTCACACTGATTGAATTACCTACGGGAAGCTGCAGTTAAATTCGAGTTGAAATCAACATTTTTTATAGAACATTCTGTAGGTTTTATATAACATTTAAATGAGGCAGTTGTTGCTATTTAATATGACAGCATTAAGAGTAGTAATTAAACTGAGTTGAGTTGTATAAAATTTAAACAAAAAATTGAATTTATTTCATTAATATTCCCTTTAAAATGCTCAATGCTCAACTATAGAAATTGCCTCAACATATTCCATACAAGCATTAAAGCAGTTTGACTCTATATTTACTTAATTTTTCTTGTTACACAAATGGCAATATATAGAGCTAATTTTCTTAAATAATATTATTTTATATTAATAGCATTAACAACATATTTTTTTAAAATTATTTCAACACTGCTTTCTTAAGGATTCTACTTATATCATACATTAAGGCTACTTTTCAGTTATGCAACTAGCCAAGTCTCTAGTCTCTAACAAATTTTCATCAATTGCTTTCAAGATAAAACTTCACTTTATATAAATAAAATTATTTATATTAAAAAGTCAACAATGCATATAATTTTTTGATATTTTTAAGTAGGTTCATAGTTTTAAATTTTCCTACTTTAAATATGCTCAAACTTCAGCCTCAGCTCAGCACACTTTCAAGAATTTGTCATCAATTGGTTTTAGGGTCTAACTTTATTTTATGAAATTAAAAAAAATGTATTAAAAATTCACCAATACATATACATTTTTTGTCTTTTTTTAGTAGGTAGGTTGGGTTAGAAGTTATCAATTGTCCTACTGTTATTATGCTTAAACCTCTGACCAATTTCCAACGATTACTTTTAGGCTTAAGCTTTGTGTTATAAAAGTAAACATAAGTTACTAAAAATGCATCTCAACATAATATTATTTATAATATTTTCACTGTAATAGATATTATTATATTATATCTATACATATTATTACATGACAATCTACCCTCGCTAGTTTTCAATTCTTCAACTTTTACTACTACTTCATAGCCCCAGCCCCAACTCTTTCAACTCTTTCCGCTATTAGCTAAGGCAGACCTACGCGTTGTCTACTACTAATAAAATGATCAATACGTAGCGTAAATAAGAAGCCAATCGTTTAACATCAACCGAAACTCGGCTCAAATGATCAAAGTATTTCACACCTGGCACCGAATCGAGTTGCTAATAAGTTGGATAAACTTCAAACCCAAAAGAGAAAAGTACGCCTCCCCAATGGTTGAGGGCCTACCGGACTACACGCTGCGTTGGCGTTGAAACCCACACAATGAACTGAACCTCCATAGAGATCCAATCTAAACTCAGGGGGAAAAGACGCCATTGGTAAACACAATGTGCTGGGACTGAGACTGAGACTAAAGGCTGGAAGATTCGAAGACTTGAAGACTTGAAGACTTGCATTGACCAAAAGTCGCACCTACGCCTCGTATGGACATGCATATAATCAATATAAACAAAGAGTAGCCTATGTGCTCAGTCGATTAGCAGGGCGATCTTAAATACCTTTTATGAACTCACAGTAAGCCAAATCTAAAGTCAATTCAAGTGCAGTACAAATAGTGAGGAAGCAGAGAAGCACTAGAGTAAAAGTGTAGAGCGTATTTATAGATATCAAAAGTGCAGAATATTGTTGGTAATATGAAATAAATGTAGATAAATATAGATGAAAATAAATGTAAATAAAATTTTAAATATATATACATATGCAAATAAAAATATACATAAATATACGGTGCGTTTCATAATCATAAGACACTTTGTTAAAAGAAAGTAAATAGGATTCATGCAAAACCGATTGATAGGGGTTCTTCAAAGTCGATAACAATATACTAAATATAAAAAAAATTTCAAAAAAATGTTTCATCCGTTTCTTGTTTAAAGGATGGGTGTCTTATGATAATGTACGCATTGTATTAGAAAGCTTTAACCTCCAGATATACTTATATATATACATAAGTGTCCTATGATTATGTAACGCACTGTATATACTATATTTAGAATTTTATATACATTTATTTTGATCGTAATAATATTATTGATAATATTTTCAACCAAATAAATGTAAATAAAATTCTAAATATATACAGTACGCTTCATAATCATAAGACACTTTAGAATTTGAGCCTGAATTGTTAAAATAAAATTAATGGGATTCATATTATCATCATCATTTCGAGAACCTCTACTCAACAGCATAGGAAAATATAATATACTAAATTTAAAAAAAAAAACTTTAAAAAATGCTCCATCAAACGGTTCTTGTTTAAAGGATGGCTGTCTTGTGATAAGAAGATCAGATGTATATGCAATGTATCTGAAAACAATAACTCGGATTTAGAAAGCTTTAATCACCAGTTATAATATATATATGGGCATATCCGGCAAATGGTCAACCAGGCCCGAAAATGAAAATCTTCATAATTATCGTATTTTTGTGTGAAGAAAGAAATATAAAATATCAAATATCATAAAGAAATGGCAAAATTTTCATAATACAATGAATCCATACCATATCTATTAGGAATTTGGCCTAAAAACTAAAAAAAACTGTAATTTCTTCACTTTTAGCTACTTTTAAAGGCATTTTTACATTTAATTATTTGGCAATGAAAACATATGATATGTTTGCACCTTTTCTACCAAATCTCTTTACCGTAATCTAATATAAAGGAAATATGAAGTTATTCATAAAAGAAGTAGATGTAGACCAAAAAAAAAAACAACTAAAGTAGCAGGGAAAAATCGTACACGTTCGCGACCCGTACGTTCGCGACCGGTACTTAATTCAATTAAAAAAAAACAAATGGAGATATTTTCTTGGGAATAGGCGCAATAGAAAGCTACATTAATTCATTTTCATAGTAAAGTTATTGCTTTAGAATATTCCATCTCAATTCGCTGATTTTTGCATTTTACTAGATTAAGCCAAAACCGACTTCTATTTTGCGTACGTTCGCGACCGCATGTTTTTTGCCAATATTTAAAAAATGAAAACTCGATAAACCCCATCATTTACACTAAACAAAGAGCTACCAAAAAGCTATAAAAAAGCATAAGAACATTTTTTAGAAAACGCTTGTTTTCTATTTTATTTTTGCATTAAAAGCGTACGAACGTACGTTCGCGACCCCTGGAAATGCCCATATACATAAGTGTCTCACGATTATGAAACGCACTATATGTATGCAAAACCCCAAGACCACTCGCTGCTATCCCACACGTTTCTATTGAAGTGTTTTGGCCACATTTTGTGTTCTCAGTCTCAGCAGCTCATTGGCAGTTATTTTTTACTGCGAAACAATGTGAACGTATCGCTTCCGTTTGTCAGCAAATATGCGGAAAAGGACTCACTGTTAGGAGGGCCTAAACCAAAAATCGAGACGCCAAAATGATAAAAATTACCACTTAATTGGTTTTTGAGACCTCAATATGTGTCGAGCCACCCAGAGACGCCACGCCACAGCGTCGAACTTTGTCTTGTGTTCTGTGGCATGTTCCCTGATTTCTGCCTCCAAAGAGATAAGCATCTAATTTATGGCAGCGCCTATTGCCGTGTGATCATATGAGGGAGCCAGTTCCAATCTCCTACAGGGTCAGGTAGGAAGGAATACACAAAATACACATTTTTGAGCCAAATACTTTTCGGGTATATAGTATTCGTTTTTATTCTTAATAAACGGCTACCGAATTTCGCATTTCCTGTCCCCGTATTTGGCTATAATTTTGAACTACCAATTTTGGTTAACGCATTGTGTCATTACGACGCCCTCAGGAGTGAAAGAATCGCAACTCAATTGTAGTGCTGCAGCAAGCCTTTTGCTTTTGCTTCTGCTTTTGCTTTTGATTTAATATAATTTGAGGTGTACGTGCCGGCATTTGGGGCAGCCGAAAGAGGAACTCAGCTGAGTCAAATCCCACGACAAGTTGATAGTAGTAGTAGGAAATGCCCATGAAAATCAAAAGCCGGCAATGATCATGCAAAATTCTGTTACCGAACAATCAATAAAACTGTTGACGATTTAATTTTTACGCTGACGCATGCAGAGAGTGAATATACACATATATGTATATAAACATATAGTTATATATGTATTCAGACGATCCGACATGCCTATAAGGCCAAACAACTGACCTCTGATCATAATGATGATGATGATCAACTGGTTTCGCTCTTCTTTTCTGTCTGTCTCTTTGTTCTTCCTCTACCACTGCTTCCTCTGCTACCTTGTGTCTCTTCTTCTTGCGCTTCTTTTTTGGTTTTGTATGCTTTTTTTTGGGGGAGCTCCAAAGACCAGTAGCAAACGGAAGGAGGCCTGTCAGCCGGCTACAAAGTAACTTAATTTACACTACGAACGCCCCAGAAAGTGTCCAACAATTGTGCTACCCTGTACGAGACTGGCTGAAGGGGAGTATACGCTCTGATAACTGTTAGTTTTGTGGGAGTCACAGTACTAAACTGATAGTAATTTTGGATGATTCAGCGAAGAAGTAAGAAGTTGCCTAAAGAGTAATATATTAAGGAATAGAGTGGGTTAAGCTAGTATATTTTGGTCAATCCGTCAATCGTTTAAGAAATTTGATTAAAATACTGTGGCACATTTGTATTGCGGTCTAAATTTCGATCAAGAATTATAGTAAATATTTAGGTTAGGTTAAGTTAGGCGGTAGCTGAGGAATAGACCTCAGCTCACTTAGGCCAAAAGAGGCCCATTGTGGTACAGCATGGGCAGATTTGATAATTCCCAACTACTTCGCTTTAAAACCAGCCTGAGGCTTTTATGAACCGTCTCAGATTCCTTAGCTTTATTGGAGCAAGGTCCGTCAGGTCTGTCAGATTGTAGGCTCCCAGGTGAGAAAACCTGGTTCTACATAGGGCAGGACAAGAGCAGAGGAGGTGATGGACTGTTTCCTCCTCTTCTTCGTCACGACAGCTTCTGCAGAAGAAGTAAATATTTAAATAATTATTTTATTCTGTGTAACAATCAAAAATTCTTACTATGAAAGCAGCCCACGTTTCTTTGTCCTGACTGACTGACCGATGAACCTCGCACAGCCAAACGGTAAGACAAAGCGACCTAATTTTTTCGAGAGGTAATACTTTATGTGCTCTAGATCTCCCCTAAGCTCACGTTTACAAAATTTACGACATGCCGCCATATTTATGGTGATACGAGCGCATTCCTTCCCCCTGTCAATGGAGTTTCAACCAACCAGGGGCATCCTAGTATTCTTATAACAATGTTTCAATATTTGCTTAGAGAAATTTCAAAATAATTCTTATCTATGGAACTAACTTTACCCATATTATAATTATAACTGGAAAAAATAGGCTTACACTCAAAAGTTTCTGTTGTTCATCACAGGGCATCTCTTTAGTCTCCACACTCGTCAACATAGTTCGGTTTATTTGGTAGACTTAGCTCCCCTGACGTGCTCATGACGTGGTCACAATTATTACTACGATTTCTTCATATATTTTTTATGATATTTTGTTAGTGCGGAGACACAGTGGCAATACATGCTCATACTCATAGTACTCATACTCATACTCGTACTCACACTCGTATATCATTGTTGTTAGTGCCTATTGTTGTTAATCATTGTGCGCGACTTTATTCACACTTTCTTTCGCCTTGTCTATTGGTCCGTCTGTCCGTCTGTCTGTTTATTGTGATTTACTTTTCTTTGGCTGCTTTATCAGCCGTAATCACAACAAAAAGTTGTACAAATACAAATAGTACGAACTGTTGCTGCCAACAAACAATGTAACGAGCATAATACAAAATATAATAAAAATAATAATAATTTTTTTTTTCCACTACTTTTTGGACAGCGAGAGTTTTGTGGCAGCTGTTGGAGCTCTCAGGGCTCCCGAGCGCTAGAAAGTGTTTGGCGCTGACGTCATGGCGCAAAGCCGCCACAGCGCAGCGACCATGCCCACAAAACGAGGGGGGGGGGCGGTTGGCGCACGCTCGCCACTCATTTAAGCTCAACTAATTACAATTAACGCCTTGTTTACATTAAACAAACCAAAAATATGCTCAAGAGCTTGGCTTGTAGACAGAGTACACTGTAAAAAGTATGGGGTGAATTCGATATGACGCTGTACTGTAATACAGTGCGTTTCATAATCATAAGACACTTTAGAATTAGTTAAAGTAAAATTAAGAGGATTCATGCAAAACCGATTGGTAGAGGTTATCAAAAGTCAAGGACGATATACAATATATAAAAAATAATTTATCAAAATGGTTCATCATATGGTTTTTGTTTAAACGAATATTAAGCTTTAATCACCAGATATAATACATGTATGTATATATAAGTGTCTTATGATTATGAAACGCACTGTGTAGTAAGAGTATTAACTTTAGGTTTCAAATAATCTTGATAAAGGGGAGTTATAGAAATAATATTGAAAGGTATTAGTCGGCTTTACCCAGGTTATCCATATATGAAGCTGAACTGTAATATAATAAGAGCATTAACTGATATAAAATGTAGGTTTAAAGTAATCTTGATAAAAGGGAATTATAGAGAGAATATCATCTGGTATAAGTCGGCATCAAAAGGTGTTATCCAGACTATCCCTATATGCTTGGAGTTTCTATATATGATGCAAGAGACTTTCTATGAAACTTAGGGTTAAATTTCACACTTGAACTGATTCTAATTGAAACATACTACTGCCTAAATAAATTTTGATAACTATATACTATTTTTTGTAACAATTATATAATATTATTTAATTATTTACAATTTATTATCCAAACTATCCATATATGCTTGGAGTTTCCATATATGACTCAAGAGACTTTCTATGAAACTTAGGGTTAAATTTCACACTTGAACTGATTCTAATTGAAACAAACTACTGCCTTAATAAATTTTGATTACTATATACTATTTTAAGTAACAATTATAAAATAGTATTATATTTAAATATTTATAATTTATTATCCAGACTATCCATATATGCTAGGAGTTTCCATATACATATAACTCAAGAGTCTTTCTCTCGAACTAAGGACAACATTTTCCACTTGACCCACCTCTAATCTAAACAAACTAATGCTTAAATAAATTTTGCTAATTATATACTATTTTTGGTAACAATTATACAATATTATTTAATTATTTATAATTTATTAAGAATACTTATAAATAACTATTCATTCTGCAAATGATTTCAAACTTAATCCTATGAATCAAAGCAAAGTTATACTGAGTGTAACCCCTGAAAACTATCAATTGCCTGCATTTCTGACAGTGTAGATTATATAAATTTGGTAAACATACTCAAAACGTGCTTGCCGCCCCTGCTGCGCCCCCTCCACACCCCTATGAGCTACCCCTTTTGTGTGCACTCGCTGGCGTTTCATTGAGACATCAGAAATTGTTTTGACGAAGAGCGAATATGACGTTTATTTAATTCGAAGTAATGATTTCATCGCGCGCCTCTGTAATCGATAAGCATCTACAAACACAAACAAAACAACTTACACACACACACACACACACACACAGAGTAGTGTGTCCTTTACGGGCAGAGCCAGAGCACTTGAGATAATCGCCTTAGGGTTGTTTTGTAGGTCGAACAGCGAACGGCGGGTACCCGTTGCCACGTACCATAAACGATCCTGTAATTTTGGTAAGGGAGCACCCAGTGCACACACACACACGCACAAGCATATAAAGGACATGCCATAAAGGACAAAAGGCCATTGTTGTTGTTGTGCCATGTCGATTATTATCGCGGCAATGAGCAAAACTATTGCCGACACATGTATCCGTTTATTTGTCATGACTTTGTACCCTTGGCTCTAGACTCTCAACTCGCGAGTCGAGGTCCCGCAGGACCTGCTCGACTATCGCACTCCCTTGTGAGCTTTTTCCTGACATATTGTCTGCTAATCAGTTCCGCCGCAAAAGGTTTTTCGCTAGCAACTTGATGAAATCCTTTAGCACTCCCTTGGCAATAGACACACGGACGGACGGACGGACGGACGGACGTGCGCCTAAACGAGCAATCGCTGCAATGACATGCCGCATAATTTCAATTAGGGTTGTTTGCTCAACCTCCCCCTAGCCCACATATAGACCGTGGCATTGCAGGGGCGTAGCATGGCGCACGCTTTAGAGCGCATTATCACCAGTCATAACTCAATTTGACACTGGAAAATCTGGAATTGACCACTTCATTAAGATTACGGTACGCTTAAACAAAGGGAAGGGACAGGGGTAGTGGGTAGTGGAACAACCCGTTTGATGTGGCTAATCAAATCAAATGCTCTCGACCATATGTCGGGGCCCTTACAATCAGCTAAATGACTCTCTCTAGGAGCGTTACCTTAGCTGGCACTCGCTTGCTGAATCTCATGTTTGCCCTAGGTACACTAGAAGTTGGGCATGATAGGCTTGTGTTAAGGAAAATTAATAGATCTCTGGAATTTACAGAGTTAGGCAGTGCAAAATTTGCCTGTTTATTTGTGAGTAAACTAAGCACAGAAAGCAAGCATTAAAATTAGAAAAAGTGTCTTTTGACTAAGTAGAGAAACCAAAAACTTACTGTCTCTATTATTGTTGCAGAAAACTAGCTGAAATTTTGTCTAAGCATTTTTTAGACATCTCACAATCTATGGTATTCATTTCATAAGAATAAAACTGCAAATTGAAGAGTTATGCATTAATATAAATGATCTGTTAAGATTATAGCTTGATTTAGTTAACAAACTTGAAGCTTGAAGAGCTGTAGCTCTATCATCTGAGACTACTCCTTAGCATAGCTCATTCTAATGCCATCCTCAGTTGAGCACACTCGACTGTCGCACTGCAATTTAATCTTTACGTTTTTTATATGACAACGCCGCAAGAATTATGGCAGCCAGCACTTGGCATATGCCTTGGGGACACATAAAAGTTGTCGTTGTCGTTGTCGTTCTCCTATAGTAGTTGTTGTCCACACGGATCTCGTGCCATAAGGACAAAGAGTCAATCTGGTGGTGGTGCTGCTCCTTCAACTGCTCTCCACTAGCATTTGCCAATCGACATGGACATCGTGTTTCACAATACACTGCACCGAGTCACAAATTAGGACCCTGGGGATCAAATTATTTAAAAAACAGCCTCAAACGGCAGAGCAGAGCACGTTCTCTCTGCCAGCTAAATCAGTCGGTCACACATTTCACAGAGACATTATTGTAATGGCTTAAAGTGGAAGAAAAATTGGCAGCCTTATTTGGTACGGCCTAACGGTCGCTCACTCTTCATAGGGGAAATGCATTTCTATGCGTAGTTGACAAATGCCTGATGCTAATTTGGCAGACGGGCAGTAAAGAAATTTACGCTTGATAGTTGATTGACTTTTTCGCAAATAAAATATGTGATAAATTGGCATAATGTTGTAAAGCAAGTAAAAGTTGTGAGTGGCCTTAACTGCACTGATATAGCTAGAATGGTTAGACATTTAACTGACATAGTTTGAAAGATATCATATTCATATTTCGTATCAGGCTAACTTAAGATTCCATTAATCTATAAAGAAAATTTCAGCTTCATTTGCAGATAACTTTAAAAGATTAATAATTATTTACATAGTCATTCCCCATTGTCTATAAGCTCTTCCTCAACAGCTTAACTTACAGATCTCATAGAAGAATTATACACTGTATTATTGCTAAATTGAACCTAAATTTGCCTAATTATTTCTGATATAGCTAGAATTGTTATACCTTTAAATTCGTATAACTGATTTAGCTTGGAAGATATCTTCTTCATATTTCATATCAGGCTAACTTAAGATTCCATTAATCTATAAAGAAAATTTCAACTTCATTTGCGGATAACTTTAAAAGATTAATAATTATTTGCATAGTCATAGACTACTCTGTCATACTTATAGTCTCCCATTGTCTGTAAGCTCTTCCTCAACAGCTTAAATTACAGTTGTCATAGAAGAATTTTTGCTAAATTGAACCTACATTCGCAAAACTATTTCTATTTCTATACTTTGCTTTATAAGCACTTCCTGTGCGACTTATATCAATTCCACTCCATCGATTTGAAGTACCTTTTCCTCTCTATTTGGCTGTGAGAACTTGTCAAGATCTAATCAGAACTCCATGTATTCATATAAACCACTCGACTTGATTAACACTCCCGTTTAGTTAGCACCCTCTATGGGTAGCACGCGCTAATTGATATCATCAAAGAGAAATTGGCTTATGTCGATGTCGATGCGACAAAAAGCTAAAAAACCACAACAACAAAGGCGAGAGGAGGGACTAAGCATCTTTGGGCGATTGCAACAACTGATAATTATGAGAGTTAAATGCAAATGATGAACATGTCTGGGTCTACTGAGTTCCCAGCTTGCACCATGTAGCCGGCGCCACACCCAACGCCCACCGCAAAGCTCATTGTAGTTGTGATATCGGACAACCTCGGCACACACACGCACACACGCACACAACGGCCGAGTCGACCAAGTGGAAGTTTAACGAGACCGACACGTGCACGCCTTTAATTTGTTTACAAATCACTTCAGATGCGTTACACGCACGAGTGGCACATACACACGGAGAGGGTGCTGCGGGGGGTTAAGCTAGACCCAGCCAGACCCAGCCAGACTCGACTCGACTCGGGTCACACGCATGCCACGCCCAGTCTCTGTACAGAGAGAGAACTTATGGCAACCATGGTCATTGTCATTGACACTGCATTAATGAGAGTTGCGACTTTTAGTGGGTTGCTCGGTGGCAACTCATTGACTACCGACTATCGACTGCAACTGGTACGTGGTTTGCTTTTGCTTTTGCTTTTTGCTGTTTGCTTTTTGTTGCTCTTGTTATCGCAGTGCTTTTGTTGATCAATGAGCTGCTTACAAGCGGCTTAAAAAATAATAACAAAACCCACACTCACATACCCATTACACACACGTGTTGGCAGTCTTGCTTTTATCAGAGTTTTTTCAAAGATATAGGATATTAATTCCACTGATATTTCGCAGCATAATCAATTAGTAATCCGAGCCTATTTTAATGAGCTCTGTATATATTTTAAAGCTCAAATGTTGAAAATACTTTATTTTAAGTCTAGAATAAAGTCAGAGAAATAGGGTTTAAAAAAAGTAATCTGTAATAGAGGATTAACAGTCTAAGTAGGATTGAAACAGGATTGGTGATAGAGAGGAGAAGAGATTTAAGAATGGGTGAAGAGAAAGTTATGGACTTAATTATAGAAAAGTGATTTACATACAATTGGAAATAGATATAGAAATTTGTTTCTCAATTTGCAAGTTGATATATCGCAATATTATAAGCAGAAAGTATAGAATCTATTTCTATACTATAGATATATGAATGTCTATAAGAAAAGTCTTATATGTATTAATGAAAAACTACTTAGAGAACTTGTTTCCCAATTCTCCTTAAAGTATTGTGGGAATTTTCGTAATTCCCAAGTAATTAGATATACCTCAATATCATAAACAGAAACTACTCTGCAGTTTTCTGTGTTTCCGTTCAGGAAGTTCTATAATTCTATCCAAGTTTTTATATCTATAAAACTTTAAGAAACCTTCGAAATATTTCCCACTTTTAATAACTACACATTTTGGCCAACTAATGAAATTCATCACTTAATTTCTTAGCCAAAAACTTTACGCCCAAACTTTCCTTAGCCAAACAATAAGTAAAGCCACTTGACACGCCCCTCCTCAATAAAAAACAGCCCCCAAACAGTCCACCATCTTGTATTGAAGAGTGCACATGGTCACCCAATATCCTGCTAGCATTCTGTGTACGCCACAACTCGCACTCCCCCATCCCCCATCACCCACTGTGCTCAGCCACCCTTTTGTAGATGTTTGTGGTGTGCCAGGCATCAGAAATAAAGAAGAGGAAAACTGAAATTAAATAAGGGATGGGGGGCATGACAAAGGGGGGGTTAACATGCGCTACGCTCTTTGGCTTTCAGTGGAGTCTTTCAGTAGTCAATGATGCTAGGCAACGAATTGAAAAATCCAAGCTCACAAAATTGTACACAATTTTCTGTCTATTTAACTTTGATGGTTGCGGAGGAGACGGTAGGTGGGGGGGGAGCAGTCAGTCAGTCAACATGGCGGCTGTTGAAAATCCTTTTTTGCTCGGTGCCCACATAAAGAAACATAAAAACCATTTCGCTCTTTGAAACTTGGGCAAAAACACAACACAAGCTACGGCTCCAAAAGGAATTGAAGCTGGTAGCCATTTCTGCTATACTACGGGAGTAATAGCAATGTGCTGGAGGTTCTATGCTGACTCTGGACTTTGCTAGCTGGGATTGCACAGAGAGAAAAAGAATACAAAGATAGGAGAAAAGAATGTCATATATGACCTAAAATTATAGTATTAGAGTGCACTATAGATGTAGGATGTAGGATAAAGTGTGAAAGATTGGGATGGAAGATATGGTATAGAGATTAAACGATAGGAGATTAAGAGAATGTAGTAGGTCATATATGACCTAAAATTATAGTTTTAAGGTGCACTATAGATGTAGGATGTAGGATAAAGGGTGAAAGATTGGGATGGAAGATATAGTATAGAGGTTAAACGATAGAGGATTTAAGATATAGGACATAGGACATGGGATATAGAGCAAATGATATTGAATAAAGATGGAGAATATAAGTAAAATGACGGCACAGGTCATATAAAGTAGGAAGGAGAATGTGGCATAGAGCCCAAAGATAAAGAATATAAGATAAGGCATATAAGATACATATAGGTTTAGGATATAGCATAGAAATATGGCATATAGGAGAGAAGTTAATAGGTTGGCATAGGTCATATTATGGTAGATATAGGACGTGAAATGGAAGATGGAAAGAGGACCATCGATAAATGAATATGATTTAGGACATATTACATAGAATATAGGAAAATGATATAGGATTGAGGATATATGTTAACTGAAGCCATAGGTTACTTATTGTAGACGCTTAATAATACAGAACGGAAGGATAGATGATGTAGAACATAGGAAATAGTCTAAAGAATACACGTTATATAATGTAGGTCTTATAGGATCCATTTGCTATACTTTTCGCTCAGTGTAGCCATCAGTAGGAGCTTCAACATCAGCAGCATCAGCATCAAGCACAGCATGGTTGTCAAAGTTTACGTTTCAGTTCGAGTGCGATGCTGCTGCTTTGTGTGTGCGTCAGGACGAGGCAGGATCACAGGCAGAGGAGGCCAGGCCAAGTGAGTATCTGTGTGTGTGTGTGTGCGAGTGTGTGACTGTGTATGCCCTACAAAAGCAACCTTTTGGTGTTTCAAAAGTACATAGAGACCAGAGCAGTAACAACAAGAACTATTGCGATGGCAAACGGCGACTCTTTGCACTGTCTGCCCCACACTCCTCACTCTGCCGCTCCTCACTCGGTCTTACACACTCTTCCACAGACTCTGTGACTGTGTGTGACTGGGTGTGTGTGTGTGTGCCAGGAACCGCAGTTACGTAAATACGAAAATCCGATATTACGTTTCCACTTCTCAACGTAGGCATGTATGTGTGTGTGTGTGTGTGTGTGGTGTGTGTGTGTGTGCAACGCTTGTTACACAAGTGCTGCGCTTTGGCGTTGCTCACTCTACTGAAAAAAAAAAACAGCAACAAAACGACAGCAACAAAAACTTTTACAGCACGCAAAACCAAAAGCCCTCGTTTCGAATCCTTTTTAGAAAATGTTATGCACGCACACACACACACACAGGCACACATACACACACACTTGCATATTATACTATTACAACTACAAACTGCATAACGTAAGCTGCAGCAACAAAAAACTTTTCAAATGGCAAATTTCAACGGCCAAAGACAAGTAAAACTCAAGTCTCTCTCTCGCTTTTTCGGCGGAAAGGCGTTCATACAACTCTTGTGTATGTGTGTGAGTGTGTGTGTGTGTGGTGTGTGTGTGTTGAGGTGAGTGGGTGCGCCTGCCACACCCTATACAAAACGTGCCAGGAAGCTGCCTATGAATACCAGAAGCCTCTGCAAAAAGCGAAAAACCAAAGCAAAACGATGACAAATAAAGTGAGCTAAGGCTGTTAGAGAACGAAGACGAGATACCCTGTATAATATATAAAATATTATAAATAAATAACAGATCATAAATAATAGTAGACTAATAATAAATATTGAAAAAGAGACCTTATTCTAACTTTCTGCCTCAGTTATGAGTTTTCACTTTTCAGACAGTTAAAAAATGTGATCTTGCTTTAGAAAATGTGATCTTGCTTTAGAAAATGTAAACTTGCTTTTGAAAATGTGATCTTTCTTTAGAAAATGTAATCTTGGTTTTGAAAATGTGATCTTGCTTTAGAAAATGTAATCTTGCTTTAGAAAATATAATCTTGCTTTTGGAAATGTGATCTTGCTTTAGAAAATGTGATCTTGCTTTAGAAAATGTAATCTTGCTTTTGAAAATGTGATCTTGCTTTTGAAAATGTGATCTTGCTTTTGAAAAAGTGATCCTCCTGCTTTGGCTAGAATATATTAGCATTAATTAAAATGAAGTTCTCTTCGCAATAAATGTATGTATTACTATTAATTTAATAGAATTATATTTAAAATAATTACAAGTCTGCTTGGTTTCACTAAGAAGCTTGAGATCTATGTGGTATCTCTCATGGAAGTGGCCGTAGATCTAATCTAACCCAATACTATTTCTTTTAAATAATATGAAACGAAATACAAAGCAAGCAGAATTATAGTTAAATTTAGTTAGTTATTTTCCAAAATGTAACAGCTATAAATGCCAAATATACCCCATTTACAGACTGTTTGTTAGGGCATAACAAAAATGCAAACTTCATGTACTGCAAAACGGCACAGAAAATGTTGAAGAGCGCGCCCCAGGGCACGCTGGGCTCGAGTTCGGGCCAAGAGTCTGTCGATGGGGATGCAAAACGTGATGGGGAGATCAAGAGGGAGCCGAGGAGCAGAGGGGGTAGCGAGGGGAGGGAGGGTAACGACGACGACGACGACGACACCACCTTTGTAACTTTCCGCAGACATTCAACACTTTCGAGCAGCAGCAGGCAGCAATACAAGAAAATGTACTACAGTGCTTGAAAAATAAAATAAAAATAAAGTAGAAAAAGGAGAAAAACAACAACAAATACTGCGTTGGGCAGCAGCAGTGAAAAGAAAAGGAGGAAAAACAGAGAGAGCGGAGGGACAGGCCAAAGAGTTGGCAAAAAGATTTCAGAACGTTGTTGTTTTACGCTGGCAATGCTGCTGCTGCTGCTGTTGCTGCTGCTAGTTGTTGCTGCTGCTGCTGCTGTTTTTATTCACAATTGCCAGAGCACACAGCACAACAAGCTAAAAAGTCTGCCCTGCACTGTATGCTGGTTTTGTTTGTTTATTTGTTATATGCGCGTTGATGTACAAACATGCCACACACACACACACTCACACAAAGACACAGGTGTATGTGTGTGTGTGTGTGTGTGTGTTACCCCCTTTTGAAGGCTCAGGCACTTTTGAATTTTTATTCTGAAATGCGAAACTCAATGACAGCCATCGACAACAGCAACAACAACAGCAACAACAACAACAACTACAAGGAGCAAACGTAGCTATAGCAGCAGCAGCAGCAGCAGCAGCTCCTCTCTTACCTGCCACGGCTTGAAGCACAGCGCCATCGCCACTGTGGCATAAAAATCACATTGTCAACTTGAGAGCATCTATCAATTCTTTTAATTGATCCTTCTCTGTGTTGCCTCTGCTTCGTCTCCTCCATCTTCTCCTCCTTCTTCTCCTTGACTTGCCTGCCATCATGAATATATTCATATGGAAATATGAATACATAGCGCATGCATATGTTATGCTTCCTCTTGCATAAATTTAACTCAACTCAACTCAAAGTTTCGCATTTCCATGCAGAGTCATATAACAAGTTTATTTACGTTAAGCAAAGGCCAAATTGACATGAGAAAATGAAATGAAAATAGTATAAATAACATTGCATAATTGAAGAGTTCTTTTGAGTTGAAAGTTGATGTAATCATTTGGCCAGAGATTAGGCAGGATAACTCCTGAATAAAGGAAAGTTTAGTATTCAAATATAGTAGTAATTAAATAACTATAATAATTCTCTAAACATTTTTTAAATATATATATTTATCAGATTTAAAAGAAGTAGTAAATTTCTCTTATATAAATATTAATTGAAGAGTTCTTTTGAGTTGGAAGTTGATGTATTCATTTGGCTAGAGATTAGGCATGATAATTCCTGAGTAAAATATAAGAATATAAAAGAAATTTTAGTATTCAAATATAGTAGTAATTAAATAACTATAATGCTTTTTTAAATATACATATTATTTAGGCTTAAAAGAAGTAGTGAATATATACTCAGATAGATACTAATTGAAGAGTTCTTTGGGGAAAGTTGAGGAGTTACATTAGGAAAGTAAATATATTATATGATAAATTATATGAGCTAAGACTAGAAGAAATATTATTGTATTAAAACGTTGAATTTTAAATGAAGAATATGATTTAAAATATACATATTATTCCGGCTTAAAATAAATACTATATAAAAAAAATCTTATATATATTTAAAAAATACTTGAACTTGCGCACTTTTAGCTTAATAGATGCTCAAACAGATACTAATTGAAGAGTTCGGGTATAACTTAAGGAAAAAATTATTTTATATTATATTCTTTGTAAAAAAAAGACAGCTAAGAATAGAAAGAATATTTTAGTATAAAAATGTAGTTAAAAAGCAACAAATACTTTTTAAAATATTGTTTAAATATTATTTTTTTTATTATATTTATTTATTTATTTTATTATTTATTGTTTTGATAAGTACATACTATTCAGGCTAAAAAGAAGTACTTATTGTAATTATCTCTTATATATTATATATTTCACTTAAATTAGTGTACTTGCAGTTTAATAGCTGCTCAGCAGCAGTACTAAAACTCAACTCTACTCTAAGCCTGCCACATGTGTTTGTGTGCCACATGGCGTATGCGTTATCTGGCTATAGCACCAGTGCCATGCAGCATAATTCTGCCCTAATTGATGACGGCAGTTAAACAAGTTGCAAATGTCAAGCATTTGCCGTGAGAAGTTTATTAAACTTTGTCAGATGTTTTCACCTGCATTAAGTTCTGCTCCAAGCAGAACACTTCACTCCTCTCTCTGCCTCTTCTATGAAGTAGAAAACATTTAAGCAGAGGCCCAGCGAACTTGCGCTTAAAGAATTCAACAAAACAGAAAACCTGAAGGAAAAAACTTGTACAAAACTTTTGTACATAATATGTATGCTGTAAGTACATACACACACACACACACACACACATACAGTTGTACATGGCTTGTGCTGGGCCAAAGGAAAATCGCATAAGAAAAGCTGACAATGCGAATCCGATACTTATGGCCGAAAAGCTGCAACCTCAACCCCCAAAACCCTTGAATGAATTTTTTACTTCTACTATTTTTTATAAGCCATCAACAAGAACAACAACAAAGCAGAAAAGAAATCGACAGCAGCAGCAAAAAAAAAAAACCTTAAAGCCACGCAGAAAAAAAGAAGAAGAAGCAGCAGCAAAATAAAGAAGACAGCAGCAGTAATAAAATGTATAAAAAGTGTGTGTGTGTGTGTGTGTGTGTGTGTGTGTGTGTGTGTGTGTGTGTGTGTGTGTGTATATGTACATCATAAAATGCCCAAAGGAAAAAATCTAAATAAATAAGACCTGCTCGATTTTCTTCAAACTTTTTTATTTCTGCCAAGACGTAGAGGCGCAGCAAGGGCAGGGCAGGGCAGCCATACAGATCCCAAGGCAAACGCACACACACACACACACACGAACAATCGCACACTTGCGCAGAGTCTCCAATAACAACAACAACAACAACAACGATGACGACGACAAGCAACGTCTTCTTCTTTGTTGTTGTTGTTGCCAGCAGCCAACATCTTTTGCCAGCGAGCGCAAAATTCCTGTCATGGGGTCCAAGTGATGCCACAATCGGCGGCTGCTGCTGCCACTGTTGTTGCCTGTGTTGTTGTTTTTGCTATTGCTTCTGCTGCTGTTGCATTATTCATGTTTGGCAGCCAGCCATCGTATGGGTCTCTCTCCCCCACCCAAGCAAAAACTCTCCCAACAGAGTCAATACACAACAACACAGCAGCAGTAGTCGCAGCAGTAGCAGTAGCAGCAGCGCCTGACTGACGACGACGGCGACACCACGCCCTCAAACGGCACTAGGCACACAGGTGCAGGCGAGATGGCCATACAAACACAAATCAGCTGAGAGCGCCGCCATTTGCTGCGTGAGAGCCGAAAACAAAAGCAAAACACAAAACGTGAGCGAGAGCACGTGAGAGCATGCAGGCATGCACACAGCAAGTGCAAGCGAGAACAGTGTACGTTTCGGTGGTGGGCAAAGAGAGCAGGCAGCGCACGCGTTGTGTTAGTGTTAGTGAGTGCGTGTGTGTGCATCGTTCGGGCGAAGTTGAGCTTGTGAATTCGCCAGAGGGCACACACAGTAATACGCCGCTACGCTGACTGGTTGTCGGCGCGGAAGAGTTTCGAAAATCGAATCGTAACGCGAGACCAGAACGTGAGACGAGGCGAGAGTCGCGTCGAGTCGAATTTGAGATTTGAGTTGAGGCGAGAGTTCAGTTTGTAAACGCGTGGCAACAACAACAGTCACTAAGAACGCAACGCGCTGCTGATACGTCGCTCGCACTTTTTTCGTTTGTTTTTCCACTACCAAGCCAACAACAACAACCACAAGCAAAAGCAAAAGAACGACAAAAAAAAGAAGGGAAAAAAGAAACATTGAATTCGTCTGCCGTTTGAGTTTGCCGCGGGCGTAACCTCTTAACCTCGCTGATTACAATTCGCCGTCGGATTTTGTTTCTGGGTTTCTTTTCGTTCGTGACTAAATAGTATTCCGAATTCCAGAGTTTCGCAGCTGCAAGACACTGCTCGGCCGTCCAGAAGTCTAAAGTCTTCTTATTATGTTATCAAATGCGATCGGTAATAAACAGAAACAGTAACAGGAACAGTAACAGTAAGAGCCACAGAACGGAACGGAGCTGAACAGTCCGAGCGTCAGACAGACAGACAGTCTCTAATGCCCAATGTCGTATTGCCTTATCAGCAGCACAAATCTCCGGGGGCTGCCGTAGGAACGGAACACACAGAGACTGACCCAGACCCAAGTGGACCTGCTGCTGGACCTTCCAACCACTCAATTTCAATCGAGAGTGCCATTCTCGCGCTGTCTCGTAAATTAATGTCATAAATTAATTTTCGGGAACCCAGAGACTGTCCTCGTCCACGTCGGGTATCGGGAATCGGGCGTTTAGCACCGGTCTATATAGCAGATATAGTAATACAAGTCAACTCTACCTGCCGCTAACAAGTCAAGTCAAGTGTGTGTACATGTGTCTGAGTGTGTGTGCGTCGTCGTGTGTGTGCGTGTGCGTGTGCGAGTGTGTGTCCGTGTGTGCGTCACCTAAAACCCAAATGTTCCTTAAATTACCTTGATGCTGAATAAGAAATAAAGCAAATTAAATTATCTAGTGAAATAAATAAATTAATGCAAAAATACAAAAGAAAAAGAAAAAATACCAATAAAAATACTAAACAACAAGCGGATTCCTTTTGCTGACGACAACAGATTTTGGAGATCGTAAAAATGTTTATGTGTGTTCAAAGGCCTCTAAATTGAGTTATAACAATAACAGCAGCAGCAACAACAAGGAACTTAACAAGTGTCAAAGTGTTCTACATACCCGCAATCAAAAACGCACAACCTAAAGGATTACAGGACCAACCAAACAATAGCCTTCGTCATCAGCAACAACACTTAGGATAACAACAGCAACAGCAACTGCACAACAGCAACATCAACATTAACCGCAACAGCAACAACAGATCTATAAAGACAGACATCATCATCGTTGGAAATAGACCTCGTGTCATTCCAAAAGACGCACATGGGCGTCTGCACCGAGGAGCGCCCTGTGATGCATTGGGTAAGCACAAGAGAGAGAGATGATGTTCCCATTCCCACTCCCATTCCCTTTGCCACTGACCCCCATCATATCGTACTATCATGTTGCATGCGACTCTTGAGTCAGCGGCAGCAACAGTTGCTGATTAATTTGTGATTTATCTCCGAGGTTAGGGTTATCAATGCCAGACCAAAAAGCAGCGATAAGGCGCTGCCCCAAACCCCTTGTGACTCTTTTTTTAGTTCGTCGTTTTTCCCGTATTTTGTTTTCTATCTGTGCGGCTGAGCCTGCTATTTATGATCGACAGATTAGAGATATGACGGCGATCACCAGAGTCCAACACACATTACGCATACGTCATGTGGCACGCATGAGCATTCGAAACAGTTTTATGTGAAACGCCTATCAGAACTGACAGCTATCGATGCTCCATTCCAATCTTTACCTACTACTATTTCGGGTCTATATCATCAATATCATCGTATCACAGTCTAAGCCTCAGACGCGTATTGTATAGAGCGAATGTGTTGAAACGCTGCCATGTCTAATAAGATATCATGATAGACACACACACACACACACACTCACTGCATAAAAGACGACACCCGAGGCAAATGTTTTTACATGCTGTGAGTGCTTATAATTCCTAATCGGTTTTAGCACGGAATGACTTGCGATCGAGTGAGGGGGAAATTCCTTGTGAAATTTTGCAAGTTATGATTTTCCAGCTATTAAACAATGCAATCAAATTAAAACCTACAACTTACCTATTGCTAATAATAGTAATTATAATATGCCAGAGTCAAATTGCATTTAAAGTAGCAACAAGCAACAAGTCTTTAAAACACTACACAGACTACTAGTACTGCTAGTCTTTCCCCCAATAAACTAGTTTTATACATACTGTATGCAAATTTATGTATCTTGGTACTTGATCAGTAAATCTTTTAGTTCTCGACAGCTCTACATAGTTTTATTTAGGCAATTGTTTGATGAATGTCTGTGCGTTAGGTGTATCGATTGGAGGGTTTTACTATAGGCATATAGAAGAGCAATTGTTAGTAGTAAAGATAGATACTTCGAGGTAGATACATAGTTGGTTAGGGGATTTACTTTGAGGTCTTATGAGAAGCAGTTTGAGTCTCACATTGATTGATGGCTTAAATAAATTTGACAAATTTCTATATGTAAAGCCTAACCTGAAGTAAATGAAAAAAGATATAGGCAAAAAAAAAAATTAAGAAAATAGGTTTTCGATTGAGTAGTTTAAGCTACTAGGTTTATGCAATAGAAATAGTTAGTAGAACTAAAAATACAACAGATTGATTCACGTATTGATTGATAGTTGTAATAAATTTAATAAACTTCTATATAAGAAGTCTAAATGATGATAAAGTAACTGATGAATGATATGGGCAAAAAAAAGGTTGAAATATTCAGTAAATAGTTATTTAATTGAGTGGTTTAAGCTACTTAGTTTAAGTAATGCAAAAAGTTAATAGAACTTAAAATAAAGCAGTTTGACTAACATATTGATTAATGGCTTAAATAAATTTGACAAATTTCTATGAATGATGTTGGTAAAAGAATATGAGAGTATCTATAGAAAATAGTTATTCAATTATGTGTATGTGGTTTAAGCAAATGAAATACTTAGTAGAACTAATAATACAACAGATTGATTCACATATTAATAGATAGTTGAAATAAGTTAAACAAATTTCTATATTTTAACTTTAAGTTTAAGTAAATGATGAATGAAATTGGCAGAAGAAAGTACAATATGTTAAAAAAGGAATTAGTCAATTGAATTCTACTTGGTTTAAGCCATAGAAATAGTTAGTGGAATTCAACAACACTTTATCCAAACAATAAAAATGGTAGGTTAACTTTGATTAATAGAAAAAGTAAATACAAATATTTAACAGTTATGTTGTTACACAGAAATAGTCATTAGAAATATTTGACATTCATTTGGTTTTTAAGAATAGTAGTAGTTTTATTATTGGAATAGTTTTGAGCTCAATTTGAATAGTTCTATTTGAACTTAATTTCAATGCTGACAACATTGAATCATTTTTGAAATCAACATAATCAGACCTGTTCTGAATTTCGATTCCGAGTAAACTGCTCGGAATCGTTTTGATTCCGAACGTTTTGCTGTTCTGACATTTCGATTCCGAGCAAAAATGCTCGTTTCGAAAACGAGTGCCTTTGAGCAGTCGGAATGAAAACGATTTGGCAAATTTAACATGTATATGGGTGTTTTTCCGCCCTGTTCTAATTTTTCAATGAAATTTCAGAATTTCGGGGCTTATAAAATTGTTTTGTTTGAATGGTTTTCATGGAATTTTCATGTAAACTTTAATTTACAAAATATGCTTCTAATTTTGCCTAGTACAACCAAAATGACAACGTCTGACATTTCGACTCGTTTTGTGAGGGGTCGCTTGGCAGAGATGCCAACTTGAGTAAAAATATGTATAAGAGTTTTTAGTTTTGGTTTCATACATAAATGTTGCTTAAAATATGTATAGGAGTAAGTATAGTTTATAAATAAATAGGTTTTGTTTAAAATATATTTGAATATTGGACGAAAACAGTAATTAAAAAAATTATTTGCGAGTGAAAGTAATCGTTTCATTCGATAATTGGCATCTTATCGATAATAAAAATTAAGTCGATAACGAAGCTTACATACAGCTGACTGCAACTGCAACTATGTAAGTAATTTAAATAATTCCTCTATTTTGATTTTGGTAATGTTTGATGAGTGCAGGCATTTTTATATATTTGAAACAACTATGTTTTCTTTGTTGCAAGCACAAATGTCAAACAGCTGTATTCTACGATATATATTTGCTATCGAATCGTTGTGAAAACGAGTATAAGACGAGTATACATAAGTCGATCGAAAACTAGAACAAGTACGGTCGAAATCAAATCGTTTTCCCCTTTCAAAACGACTCGTTATTCAGAACAGGTCTGAATGTTTTGAAACAATTTTTTACAAAAGTATGTGTTATTTAATTTGTTTTATAAATGAACTCTATTATTATAAGAATTTGCAAGTATTTTATATTAATAATCTGAACTATAAAAAGAAGATTTATTTATTTTATTTCATTTTATTTATAAAACGTGGACTATATCCAGTCGACAGAGTACATTGAAATTAATGAATTATGAAAAGTAATAAATAAATAAAGTAAAATTAAATAGATTGCAAACAAATTTCCAATAATTCTATTACACAATGGAAAACGCTTATAGAGCAACAGGAAAGTTTCGTCAGAAGAGCCTTTACCCGTACTATTTGTAATTTTACGTGCTGTGATTTCAGCTGCTCTCTTTGGACATGTTGCACAAACACTGGCAAAAAATGTGTAGATAAATGAAAAATGTGGTTATGCCTTGTCAGTGGAGGGAATAGACATAGCATCTATGGCATATAGAAATGTTGAAAAATGAAATAAGAAATCGTGCTAAACATGGCCAGGCAGGTTGCAAGACCCCTAAAGGTAACAGCGTGTAGCCAAAAACAGACAGAAACATACAACAGACAACGCAACAGACAACATCCCCAAAACACACACACACACCAATACACACACACACACGCACAACAACAAAATGGCTGTGGCAAAATGTTGGCAAGCAAATGCGCAAAATGAAGTTTTTGGTCTGCTGCTGTTGTTGTTGCTGGCATTTTCCTCAATTTGTTGTAGCTGCTGTTGCTGTTGAGAAAACCTGTCATCCATTCTAAGCTACACAGTTGAAATCTATTTTCAACTAATTAATCAAAAAATAAGTAAACTGGAGCATCGATGATACGTAGCAGAGCGTCTTGAATATACTATAAAGATTCTCATACTTTGTCTGTGCTTCATTCCCAAAGTACTCGCACTCGTATTCATATTCGCATTCGTATTATATGGTCTGTGATCTTTAGTTTTCAATGAATGTCTGGGGTTCTTCCATTTCTGTGCGCAGAACTGTCTGTCGCTCTTGGGTTTCCCTCACATGTGCCGTGCTCTTCAAATGTCGCGCAGCATTTTCGTGGAAAAACGCCGCAAAAACTTTTGCTTAATTGAAATTAACTTGATTGCGTTTGGGACTTTTTGCCGCCATTGAAAATTTCAGGCATCATTTGTTCGTCTCTCTCGCTGCAGATGCTTTAATTTGGAAATTTGTGAAAAATTTCAAAGCTGAATGACACCGCAATGAGGCGGCGCAGCAGCCACGCCCAGTCCCTTTGGCAACTGCTACTGCTATAGCCATATAAGCGCATATATTTAACCCCATATAAAGCTCACTTTTTTGTATAAGTTAGTGTACTTAAAGCTCTCTAAATGATACTTAAAGCTCAAGCTGAATTCGCAGTTTGAGGCTAACTTTGCTATTAGATTTTATTAGATTTTAGTAAACTGAAAGCTCACAGTAAAGTACTTAAAGCTTTCCTTACTTTTCTTAAAAAGTTTAGTATTAAAATTAAAGCTTAAGCTGTTATTATACTAAATATACTTACGGCTCAACTGAGAGTACTTAAAGCTCACTTTATTAATCAAATTAGTAAGCTAATTAAAGCTCAGTTTTTGGTTAAATTTGATACACTTTATACACCAGAAAAAGCTCACTATATTTTGTGAATATTTGTTGAAGAATTTAGTATATTTAAAGCACACTTAACAATCCCTAAGTATAAGTAATATATGTGAATATTTGCTTAATAATTTAGTATATTTAAATCATTTTCAAAAGCACACCTAATAGTGCCAAAATATTAGCAATATATCTGAATATTTGTAGAATAATTTTTTATACTTGTAGCTTACTTAACAGAGCCAAAAGATTTGCCATATATCTCAATATTTGTTAAATAATTTATTATACTTATAGTATACTTAAAGCATACTTAACAGTGTTCAAAGCTTAGTAATGTATTAAAGCTAAATATATTTAGAAATTAATAAAAATATCAAGACTTGCCGTTACTAAAATCTTACTGGACTACTTAAAGTTCACTTCATACTATTGATACAAGCTATATCATAAAGCTCGCTTTGTTTTTAACTATTTCATAAAGAGTTCTTTTCATTATAAAGCTATTATTATTACTATTACTACTTCTGCTTATTAATATTCGTTTTCCTTTCGCATTGCAGCAGCAGAGCGCAAGATTTCTTGGGCCCGGCGCAAGGGAGAAAAGTCCAACACCACCTGTAGCACATCAAGGGAGCAATCAATGTGGCAGTGCTGCAGGTGCTAATAACAATAACAACAACAATAATAATAATCATCTATTGTTTCGCACATGCTCCACATCATCGTGTCCAGATATTTGTGATCACAGTACAAAGCCATTTGGCAATGCATACGGCAGCGAGTCATTTAGAAGGTAAGCCCATAGATACAATAGTATTGATAATAGATAAACATTCTCTTATCATTTGCTACTCAGCTATGAAACCGCGGATCGCGCCACATTCGAGGACTCAACGGCCAAATTCTCAATTAGCCGCAGTCGAACGGATTGCACGGAGGTCAGTGATGAGACCACATCGGGCATATCATTCAAAACGGAACCATTCGGACCACCCAGCAGTCCCGAGTCCACCAACGATAGCAAAATAACCCGCAATCCAGATGATTGCGCTGGCTGTGGCAGACAAATACAGGTATGTAGATGCACTAGTTGGGAGTATGGAGTTTGTAGAGTGTCAGATGAAACGATATGCCGACGGGAATGAGTGGAGTAGAAACTGTCTTTAGTTGAATTAGAATTAGTAAGAGTAAGGCAAAAGTTTATATGTAAAAGTAACACTAGAAGCATATACAACATAAAACATTTTTTAAATTATAAAGGGGCAATTTGTAAGTCCCCCTTCAACCTATTAAGTCTGGGTTTACCCCATTGCCTAAAGTATTTTGCAAAGTCTCTATTATTAACCCTAATTTTCGTTTAATTGGGGTTTTTTGGACTTACCCCAAATCTTCTAAGCTATTCATATATTTTTTTAAAATATTTTATTCCCAGATTATCATTATATATTATCATCAACATCATATTGTAGACTTCATCCTGTATTCTTAACCTATGTACATAACCCTTAGTTTAAGTTTAATTGGGGTTTTTTGGATGTATGCGTAATCTTCTAAATTTTTCATATTTTTTTTGACATTTTTTACTTTATTATTTTATTCCCAGATTATCAGAATATATTATCATCAATAAAATACGCTTTTATTGATTAGGTTTCATTTATTTTAAATGGCAATTTTTAAGTGAATTTCCAGCTTTATTCACTGCATTATTTGTTAAATAATTTCATTTGAATTTTTAGTCAATTTCTACTTTTATTCACTGTATTAGTTGGCATTAAATAATAAAAAATTTAAATTAAACAAATATTCTCTACAAATACTCAATCAAAATAATCTTATAAGAAACTATCTTACTTACATTTTAATTTATAAAACAGTTCAGTTTATCTGCCAAGCTATTACATTAATTAAAAAATTACACTTCATATCACAAACTGTTATTATTTTATTAGCAACTGATCTGATTTATCGGCTATTGAAATTAGTTGGAAATAATAGTAGTACAATGTCATAGAATTTATTCATTAAAATGCTCAAATTGTTGGCGAATTATAGGAAATTAAGTAACTGCCTAATTTCAGATATTAGTCGCTTTATTTATACTAATTTAACTTTAGAGAATCTTCTCTGATTTCATTGAGTTTTGTTCGATGTCTCTTGCAGGATCGTTTCTACCTCTCCGCTGTGGAAAAGCGCTGGCACGCCAGCTGCTTGCAGTGCTATGCATGTCGTCAGCCGCTGGAACGGGAATCCTCATGTTATTCACGTGATGGCAACATTTATTGCAAAAACGATTATTATAGGTAAGTTGTACTTAAACTGAGTGTAGCTTAAGAGTGCCAATTCCTTCACTCATTCGCCGTAAATGTGTGGCTATAGTACCTTTGCTTGCTTCTGGGAAGCAGCAGATCTAGAGGGTTCTCTATATGAATGTGTGTAGTATGTGTGTGTGTGTGTTGGGTCTGATGAATCAGATAAAACCTCGAACTGCATGCCAAGACATTGACTAGAAAATGATTTCCAAACACGCAAATGGCAAATATTTATGCATGCATTGTGTTACGTGTTGCCTGCCCTCACATGTAAAGGGTCTAAAAAGGGTATGCAGAGTTTGCGTAAGTCGAGTTTTGCTTAGTCGAAATCTTGACTCAAGTTGCTAATATTTTCATACTCAATCGCTGTGGCTTGCTTTGCCTTAGCAGTCAGCTTTAACGCAGTTAAGTCTTATGCATAGCAGTCAGCTTTAGACGGGCGATTAGCTTAAGCAATGCTTGCTGTTAGACTCAGCGTCAATAGTGTAATAGCAGTCAGCCACTTAATATGAAGTGTCATAGTATTCAACAACTTCACTTCTATTTGGTTTTACATAGAGAGTGTCGTAGAAGTCAGCTTCAGAGCTGATACACCTGTTAGCTGGCCAGGCCTGAATTGAATATGGAGTATCATAGCATTCAACAACTGTACTTCTATTAGGCTAAACCTTTATATGAAATGCACTGTTAGTTTATTTCGCTCTTGTCAGTCGTTCACACTCGACTGTAGTCTGCTTGCTTGGCTAACTTTTGCACCACTGTGCGAAGGTCTACGACGTTGGCAAGAACCAGACCGCAACCATGCCAAAAGAAGACACCACAGTGCCAAAGCGAGTGGCTCAACCAACGCCTGAAACTCCTCCCCCTGGCCACCCCCCCCTGGTCCCATTGCTGTGGCGGAGCTGCGGCTGGCTGCATTGGCCTGCGTGTGTTCTGCTGTTGTGCATTCCCATTCTCAAGAACGCGACTTCAACGCTCGCCACACGCTAGTGGCACGGTTGCACGTTGCACGTTGCAAGTTGCAAGTGGCAAGTGCAGTCGCTAAGCCAGGTTGACACTCTGCGCATGGGTGGGTGCTGCCGCTGCTGCTGCTGCTGAAGAAGAAGAAGAAGAAGTAGCGGCCGCTGCAATGCAATTTCACGCGCAGCAGCAACATGCAACAAAACACGCGAGATTAGCGGCAGCCACATAACAAAATGAAATGAGAGAAACAGGTTATAATTATGCCAAATTTCCACACACACTCAAACACACACACGCCCACAATTTGTTGCAGCAGCGAACTCTGTGCCGAGCGGCAATTAAAAGCTTGCAACTGCCGCTAGTTGCAGGCTCCGCTCTGGCAGCAGCAACAGTTGCCACTAGCCGGCGTGCAACACCTGCCACAGCGTTGCGTAAATCAAAAAGTTTATCATTCATGCTGGCCCCAAATAAATAAAGTACACACACTCACACACACACACACACACACTCGCAGAAGAAAAGAAAAACCAACAGCAGAAAATACATGAAATTTTCAACTTGCAACAGCGGCAGCAACATGCACCATAAATCCAATGCAAGTCACGCTCGTCACTCGTATTTCCTCTCAAATGATTCTTGTGACATTTATTACCGCTCCATATTTCAAAATACGCAGAGAGCGAGGCAAGAGAGTCTGCGGGAGTTTGAGATAGAGTCCATAAGTTCAGAGACAGCACAAAGATCCGAGTCGAAATCGAAGTTGGTGTTGGTGTTGGAGGTCGTTGCACTGAAAGAAATGGGAGGCTAAATGCAAGAAAGAGTAATATAGAATCTATAGATTACATAGATATATGCATATATATTATGTAGATATTATATCTATATAGTATAGATGTTGAAATAATTCGATAATATGGGTTATATAGTTGAGCCAAATATTCATTCATAAACTCTCTTGACAAACTGTGACTTGAGGCTATCAAATATTAGTAGGCGATGGTCTTTAATGGCAGCACCCTCTTCTTTATTTCACTTATTATATTATTTTCTATGCTTTTACATTAGTCTCAAGAAATTTGCACAATTCCTTATTGAAAATTCTAGATAAAGTAGCCTCAAGAAATTCCATCAATTCCTTATTGAAAATTCTAAATTTTTTAGAAATATTTATTTTAAATTTAGAAAATTTAGAAATATTTATATTAATTTAATATTTATTATGTATTTCAAGAAACTTCATTCAGAATATGTTTGTATAAAATAATCTATATCTAATGCAGATTTTGGGCTACATAAATGAAATTTGCCAAGTTCATATCTTAATAATCCAGAAAGTTATGCTGAAAATTTCAACTCAAACGCATAGAAAATAGAGAGATTACAGCACCTTAAAGCTGACTCTTGGTTGATATAGTTGTGGCCTTAAACTGGGTATAGATTGAGGTGAATTAGATAAGAAATAATATTCTAATAAATTATGCTGAAACTTTTAGCTCAAGCGTATAGAAAATAGCAAGATTATAGCAGTTCAAAGCTGAGTCTTAGTTATGGCCTTAAAAGGGATATAGATCGAGATAAAATGGATAGGAAATAAGTCACTGAAAAGAGTAGTGTTTAATATGTTAGTACTCAGTTATAGCTAGGCATAGATAAGTACCATGTGATATAGTAGAAGTAGAAAACAGTCGCTCCAGAACCTTCTTGTTATTCCTTCAAATATCATTCCTCAAATATAGTAGTACCTAGTGTTTTCTGTCAGTGCAGTCAAACGCCGAGTCAGAGTCGAGGTCTGTGGCAATGATGCTGCATGCTGCATGCTACAGCCCTGATCCCCCGACACTTGTTGTTGTTGTTGTTGTTGTGGCAAGGCAGCGCAACCGCTTCGCTCTGCTTCCACACACTGAGAGTGTAGACATAGGTCGATCTGTCAGCTTTTTTACAGAATGACTGTGCGGGGAGGGGAGAGCGGGGAGGGGGATGAGGATGCGCTTGGCGTCCGCCATGTCATGTCACATACATACACACATAGTACGCACAACAAAATCCACAATCTCACAATCCATTCCGCCGTAAAATGTTTCATTTCGTTTCATTCCGGCGGCGTTTGCCTTCTGTTCTGCTATTATCAATCAAATCGAATAACCCCCCTTCCCCCCTAGGCTCCCTCTGCTGTCCCTGCTGTCCCTGCTGGCTCTGTGCTCCTCTCACGCTGAATTCCACGACATTCTCTGTTGATTTATAGAGCTGATGTCAAATATGACAACGCCGGAGAGTCGACACAAAAGTCAAGTCACACAGGCGAAATTTATATGCCCTATATGCACCGTTAACTCTCGCATTGAAAAATCGGGTGGGTGTCTCTCCCCTCCCGTCTTCTCCCTATAAAATCATGTTTTATTATATTCAGAAAAAAAAACCACAGAGATAAATTTTATTCACTTTAAAAAATCATAAACAATCGTAAACATGTGCTTGGGCTGCAAATAAATATTTTGATATTATGATCTGCTTAAGTGGCATCAATAGCTGCCCCCGAATGTTGCAAGTTTAAATACACTTGAACTCGTGCTAAGCTCCCATTTAATTAGAGCCTTTGCCAAGGTATTAGCATTTTCCATTTTCCGTTTTCACACACAAATTCGCCTCGGCTTAGGCACAGAATATTCTGCTCTTGTTTCTCGACTTTTCACATTTTCCATTCAATTTTCTGTGCGTGTGTTTGTGTGTGTGCGGTCAAGGCAGTTCAACTGTGATTATTAATAAATATGTACACACACACACACACTCCTGTCCTTACACTTGTTGTGCTAAATATTATCAATTAAAATCCGTTTTCTTGGGAATTCCATTTTGATTATGAAACTCAAGTATTAAACTTTAGTCAATGTATACATTTTCTATGCATCATCAATATATTGTCAATGTATCAGTATATTGTTCAGAAATGAGACTGTTACTTAAGCTAATTAAGTTATGCTACGCTAGATGGCGCCAGCCACAAGTTAAGCTCTTAGTGTGGCACACTTGAACTTAAACCTCGCAAAACTTTTGTGTTTCTAAAGCGATTGTAATGAAAATTTCAGCATAACTTTATAGATTACTTAGGTGTGTTTGTCTGAAATATAAAACTTGAAGCTTTAAAATTACGGCAGTTATGCGGTTTATATAAAAGTAATCTTAGAGCTGTGTTAGAAAAAAGTCGTATACAACTACATTTCTAAATAAACTGCTACAACTATTTGAAATATTTTAAATATAGTATATTTATATTATTGTATAGCTCTTCTTTCATTATTAGAATATAAATATAAATTACATATAAATTGATAAAACATACACAAGGGTAAAAGAATAGTTACAGTCAGTTATTCGTCCTTACTGCAAAAACCTTCTTAGTATTTCTATTGCTACTACATCAAATTGTGTAACTTTTTAAAAAAGGGTTTCTCTAAATTCTCGTTAAATTATTTACATTATTTTAACATGAAAATTTCAAGCAGTTTTTCCCTCAATATAATATTAAATATCACCATTAAGTTCGCTCAGTATTTTAGCAAATTTAGCTGCCATAGAAAGGCAACGTTTGATAGAATTTGTCAGATATTTATTTACATAATTCTCAATTGCATTTTACTTGCACTGACCGCAAGTGGAAGCTGCAGAATTAAGCTGCTGTGTGGAAAATTGTTTACATTTTCCGGGCTAAACTCGGTTTAATTGAGCCTCGAGATGGCAAGTTATTTGATGGGAATTAAAAGCTCGAATGAAGCGAGGAAAATGGAGAAGCATATGTCGCTATACACGGCTACCGTTAGATCAGCTGACTATATATGTATTTACCCGTTTTTTATGGCCGTTGTTATGGCTGCTAATCTGGCCATCGAAACATATGTTTGTGGTGTTAACAATACTCGCGGTTCACGGCTTCGGCTTCGCCTTCTGCTTCAGCTTCAGTTTTGAGCTCTGGTCATAATTCTGTTGCTTAGGTTTTAAGCAAATAATTGGTTTGTTTTTGTGGATTAAACTGAGACCCGCAAGACTCCTGTGTCGTGTCGTGCTATGTACCTGTTTCAGCTGCAGCTGGCCAAAAAATATAATAAAAATTGTTGGCTGTCACCTCGTTTTCTGCATACATTTGCAGTTGCTCCTGCAGCGACGACAGCAACGTCATAAAAGTCCAAAAGCCAGTTCAGACTCAGACTGAGACTCTCGCCTCTTATCTATCATGATGATGTTGTGCTGATGGCAGCATGGAGATAAGCTCGAGGGGAAGCCACTGCAGCAGCAGCATCTTACACACACACACACACACAGATAGCTACACTTGTGTCTGCCCTGGAGAGTGTCATAATTTTTATGTGGCCCCCAGAGCTGGACGCTTCTCATCTTCATGGGGCAAAATTTGCTGATTGGCTTCGTTATCAGAGCAAAAGCAAACAGCGAAGAAAAAGCATAAAAAATATGTATAAAAAAAGAAAAACTCGTAAAAAATATATATATAAAAGAAAATACAATGCGTTTCGAGGCTGCGAAATATCTTAATCAGCGACTAGAGCCAGAGTCGTAGTGTAGACGGGGGGAGGGGGAAACAAGTGGCAAAGCAAAAGGGGGGACGGACAGACAGCCATCAGGCTAAAGGGGTGACCACTCGAATTACCTGTAGAAAAAACTGTTTACAGTTTGTTTCTGCTTCCTCTTCTTCTTGCTCCCCGGCACTTTTTTATTTTATTTTGAAAGTCAACGAAGCGCGTCCAATTTAATTGTGGCCAACGAGTGGCAAAAGATACTCGAGCACCAAATTTATGGCCAAGCTGAAATCGCGCGTTATGCAATAAAATAATTTCTTGGCAAAGGCAAAAACAAGACTTGTAAAAAATCATAGAAAACTTACAGAATTCATTAAGTAAATGGCAAGCGGCAAAAACACGGCATATTAACAATAAAAGAACAAAGAGAAACAACTTCACGAAAACCGCCAAGTGAATGAAATTGAAAATCTGCAGGAAAAGCAACAACAGCAGCAGCAGCAACCTAACCAAAGAACAGTTTAACGATACTATCTCACGACGTTTTTTATGTGCTAGCCACTGGCCAAGATATCGCATTTAAAAAAAGGGCTGAGAAGCAGAGGTTGAGAGCGAAAAAAGCGCAGTATTTATTTTTTATGAGCACTTGTCAGCGAGAGATCCCATGTAGCGCCATGTAGCGTCTTCAGCAGCACCCGACATGACATAAACCCATACAGACAATGGCTGAGAGTGGGGAATTTTGTGCACAGATCAAGATAACCGATCAAGTGAGGATCAAGCATGACAAATGTAATGGCAAAATTATAAATAAAATTGGCATGAAATCATAGAAATGAATAATGAACAGAGACAGTAGTGAACTTTTCACTAAATATTATATTATACTATTTAAAATTGGCATGAAATCATAGAAATGAATAACTTACATACCCAATAGTGGACTTATCACTATAAGCACTTCTTCCTTCTACGTACTTTATAAAAGGAGGTAGTCGATTATTCATATTTTAAGAACCTGTACTTTGAAATAGTACAAAAAGGTCTATAGATTTTTGACCAAAACGCCGAGTTGAGTGTATAGAGTCAAGTCAGTCTGTCTGTTCGTCTATATTAACATCTCTATCTCGCCAACTATTTGAACTAGATTCACCATTTTTGGTAGTTGGGTTCTCCTATAGTGCTAGAGAATCAAGTATAGTTTAGAATTTTTATATCACTATAAACCCTTCATCACTCTATATACTTTTTAAAAGGAGGTAGTGAAGTATTTATATACTAAAACCTATTCTTTGAAATAGTACAATAGGGTCTATAGATTCTTGACCAGGAGACAAGTCATTCTGTCTGTTCGTCTGTATAAACAGCTAGATCTCGCCAACTATTAGACTTACATTCACCATATTTGGTAGTTGGGATCTCCTATAGTTTAAAAGAATCAAGTTTAGTTTAGATTTTGTATATCTCCGCCGTTTAACATATTTCTAACTTATATTTCCCTTCAATCAGTCCATATAAATCATATTTTTAGAGCCGTAGAAATGTAAATTTCTTTGACTTTAGTTTATGTTAAAGATATGCAGCAAATTATGTTTTGTTCAACGTTTTTAACAACGAAATTCATGCAGCAGCATCTGAGTTATGCGCTTTCATTCCACTGTGCGTTAAGTTGGCTGCACTTGGGGCTAGACTGCGACGCCGTTTAGGCCGGTCGTCAGTTGCAGGTTGGTTCGGTTCGTTGGTCAATGCTGTCATGGAGGAAGAGGAAGCCCGAAAACAGAAACACAAATATATATATATAAAAGTCAAGATGGAGAAAGAGAGGTGAAAAACTGAAACCTACTCACAACGCGATAATTAAAATGTTTAATGGGCATCTTAAAAAATCATTTTACGCCGAATTTATGCGAGAGGCGCATAGACACAGCCTCGACACTTGAGAACCGCAGGCAGTCCAAAAAAAAAGAGTAAAGAAATACGAAGCCAGAAAACATATTCGGTTCCAGCTGCTAAATAACAATGGGGCGCTAATCTAATCAGCTAGACTATAAAATAAAATACAAAAAGAGAATTATACATGCAATTTCACTGAGCATTAGAGTTGGGGTTGGGGTTCTTGGAAACCGGAAGAGTCCTATTAAAGAACGTTTAAAACTTTTAAAAGGTTAATTCAAATGTAAATGCAAATGAAACTACTATTTGAAGACTCATTCCATCGAGTCTTTGAGAAAGGTCGGAGCTGTTAACTAGCTGCAGACATAAACACATAGATCTCTGCATCTAAAAGAGCTGGAGTTATGAAATTTGGCCTATAGCTGCTTGAAAATGTTGGACAACTTAAGCACAATATATGAACAATGCATGCAGACAGTTCGAGCGTAAATCTCACACAAGACCGGGCCATGTTGCATGTGGTAAATCGCATGGCCACAAGCTGTAATCTATCTATGCACAAAAGAACTAAACAGACAGCAATACAAACTAATTTTCCAGCGCATTTAACATGGAAAAAACTGGAAAAAAAACGATCCGAAAACTTGTCGCAACTGCAGATCGAAGGGTCACAACAGAAGTGAAGTGAAATATAAATGCAAATAATTATTGTATATGTTTAGGCAGCAGGCTCTGCCCCTTCCCCCTCCCTCCCCAGTGTAGTCCAGAGCGCCTAGAATCGAATTATCGCCATGGGACGTCCCCGAAGCGCGAGTTTTTAGCTCTCACGAAATCCCAGCCAAAAAAAAAACACATTCCGGTCTATATAGGATGCTTGATGTGTTTTTTGCATTTTTCGAACGGGGTGGCGTCTGGGAAATCCGTTGTAGCGGCGGCTACTTGTACTTGAGTTGTTGTTGTTGTTGTTTGTTGTTTTGTTGCATGTAATCGGAAGAGCCGGCCACAGCGGGTGGCACTTCAGAGAACTTCCCTCCGTGTGTGCTGCGTGCATTACAAATGCTCTCACGTTACAAAACGTGGCCGCCGCAATATGCTATGCCTCATGCCTCCTTGCAACAGCAGCAGCCGCGGCAGCAGCAGCGGCAGCAACCGTTGTCGCGCCACACGTCGGTTTACACTTCAGCGTGCATAAAGCCAGACCCCGGTTGTAGTCCTCCGTATGTGTTGCCGCCCTCCAAACACTGAGCTCTATACACCACACGCTCTATGCTCTATTCAGCCTCTCTCTGTATTCTATTCTCTATGCTCTGTGCTCTGTTGTTGTGATGCAGCCCATCGAGCTGTCCATGGAGTGGCCACGAGTGGCCCGAGTGGCTGACTGGCAGACTGGCAACTGCTCCATGGCTGCCGTTGGCCTCAGCCTTTTGCGCCACTTAACCACGATTCCAATGTCTGTTATCAGCCACGTCTAAGTTGCAAGACCTGCCCTACCAATCCCTCACCCCCTCACTCCTCACCCCTGCCCTAGCGCACTCCTTCACATGATGCTTATCAAATAAAACTTGACTTTGTTCGGCGACAATAAAATATATCTACACTGCAATAAATTCTGCTATAATATGCAAAAATTCATAGTATAGTAAAATGTTAATTAAGTAAAATAGGAATATAGATTATACTGAGAGTTAGGTTAGATTGCGTTAGGCGGTATCTGAGGACTTGGGTCCACAGTTTACTTAGGCTAAGAAAGACGCTTTTGATGTCGCACAGACTAATTTCTATTACAACTACAGAAGTTACTAAGGTAGTTAAGATAGTTTCCTTACCTATATATGTATATCAAGGTTTTTTGATGGATATATATAAATAGTATTTCGACTACAGAAGTTACTAAGGGAGTTTAGTTCGAGTCCTTGAATGAATCGGCATTTCTCCCATTTTAGACATAATCTTAAAGATTCTTTATTATTACTTTCTATGCCACAATTGAGCTACTCAAAATAAGTTTGAATTTAGGCAGATATATTTCAGGGTTTTTTGATTAGAAATATATATTATTTCCATATATTCTTTTCCATAAACTAACGCAGTGTATAACTTTGCCTTAACAAGTAAATATTACTGTTAAAATTTTAAATAAAACCTAAATATAATATCGGTAAAAGGAGGGAAATATGCTCAGTGTATAACGCTGCCTTATCAAGGGAAATTGCTGTGAAAATTTTAGATGAAATTGCATCATAAAATCAGCAAATGGAATTTCAGATTATTTATTTAAAATATAATATTTATATATACATATATATTATTCAGGCCTGTTCCCATTTTCGAATTCGTTCAATCGATTGACGTTTTGAAGAAAATGGGCTTTCTCAATTGGATGTATCGTTTTCAAGAAACGTAAATGTTTATTATACTTACACACGAAGCTAATCTATTTCGAAATGGACCAAATATGAAGCTAATCGAAAACTATGAATAGATATTTGGAACCCCATTTTTTTCAAAAATTAAATCGATTGAACGAATTCGTGAATGGGAACAGACCTGATTATATTATTTTTATTTAAAATATAATATATAAATGAAATTAAATTAAAGCTAAATAATAATAGTTTGTTTATTGAAATTTGATTCATATTTTCTAAAAATATTAGCCAAGATTTTGCTCATTGAGTTAGGAAAGTCCTACAGAGAGGCTTATAAGACCCAAAGTTTTTTCCACCTGCTGCTTACATAGTAAATGAATTACAGCGAAATACATAGTAAATATGTAGGATATGAATGAAATTGTTATTTACTTTCTAAGCCAGCTCAAACTGGCAACTATTTTGTGCAGTGTATCTATGTAAGCAATAAAGTCAGAGCAGAGCAGCGCAGGACATGGCTATCAGGCGAGTTGCATCTGCTGCTGCTGTTGATGTTGCTGTTGCTGCTGCTGTTGCTGCTGCTGCTGCTGCTGTTCACATGTGTTGCAGCAGCATTTCGCTTCGCACGCTTCAAGTGTGGCCACGCCTCTGCAAAAGAAACAAGTGCAACAACAGAGGCTGGGCTGGCTGCGGTTAACCCGAGTTGACTTTGGCTCTTGGGTTTTTGGCTGTGGCTGGAATCGGGTCGTGTCGCACACTCGTCTCCTGTGTGTGTGTGTGTGGATTGATGTGCGCTATGTCATGGTGGGAAATAATAGTCGGACAGAAGCCAGCAACAGCAGCAACAGCAGCAGCAGCAGCAGTAACAACAGCAGCAGCAGCAGCAACTGAGCTCAGCTGCGGTTAAAACTGAAGTGTTTAGTGTGTCCAGCTTGCTTGTGTGTATGTATGTGTGTGTGTGTGTGTGTGTGTGTGAGAGTATCAGATTTCGAGGGCTCGAAAACATAATCATATATTAGGCGTTGTCACTTTGACATTTCGCCTGCTCTTTTACATGGCAATAATCATAATTCATTTTTCTCTCTCTCTGGCTCTGCCATTGCAGAGGCGCGTAAACAGGGGGCGTGGCAGCAGAGGGGGGATGGGGGATGAGGCAAAAAGATATAAAGTGCCACGAAATGAAGGCATCGCTGGCTGAAACAGTTTTATGAGTTGGTAGCAGGCACCACGTCGCCGTCGGAGTTGAGAATTGGAATTGGGAGACGGAGCTGGAGTTGGAGACGGAGACGGAGTCGGCGACGGAGTCGGATGAATGTTGGCTGCATTCATGTTTAATATTATTTATGGGGCTTACGTCTTGCGGCACACAAGGTGAAAGATCGCCACAGAGAGACGAGAGAGAGTGACAAAAAGAAACACTTATAATTTTATTTCAAAAATCTCAGCGTCACATCCCAAATAATTTTCAACGAAATGCAAATGAAACTAGAGTACGAGGGGAAATGTCCCTGAAAGTGCGCTCTATATAAACCGAAGAGTATAAATATGATAAATTTATATGGAATTGTTTGCGCTGTCTGCTGTGTCTGCTGCCAGTTGCCAGTTTTATTTTTGCCAGAGACTGAGACTGAGTGAGAATGAGTGTGTTGAGGCGCAAGTTTGAAGTTGAAATGCGCCAATTATTTTGATTAATGTCAAAGAAATCGCGTGTCTCGTGCATTTGATGTTTCCTTGCTGCAAGTCCCGCTCCCTACACCCTCCCCTTCCCCTCTCTACCTCCTGTATATAGCGAGAGGGTCATCATTATATATGGCACGAAACTTCAGCATGATTATGACTGATGCTGGGTAATCTTTGATCTGTCATTTGCGCAAAAGTGAAAACAGTAGCCAAAACGCACGAAATGATCATCATCGGGGCTCATCATCCCCTTCCCAATGATCATTATCCTCATATTGTTGCACACTTTGACGATGAGTGGGCGTTTTGTTCAACCAATTGTATTGTGCCGCGTCTAGACTCTATAGAGAGTTTGATTTGCTGCAACACCGCACCGTCGTGGTAGTCGAATCTCAGATCTCCGATCAACTCAGACAGTAGCAACAAGACTGAATTGAAACCTCCAGCCACAGACGGTAGTCAGCTTCCTGCCTGCAACATGTTATTAGTTTTGAGGCACCATCATCATTTCTGGCCTCTGCCCCGGCTAAAAGATTATTGCCTTCACAAATATTGCATATATTTTTATTGCTGCCTCAACTTTTATTATAATCATGCCATATAATTGTGCTTAAATCATTTCAATATCTTGCCTAGAGTTGTGTGAGTTGAGAGAGCATAAAATGTGGGATTTATAGGTAAACTTGGAATTGAACTAGAAGCTTTGCTTTGACATAGAGTGTAAGGCAAATATTGCCAAAGAAAATGTGCTTAAATGTAGTTTTAGCAAATATGTGAGATTTATAAGTAAATTTCAACTTGAGTAGCAGTCAAATATTACCAAAGAAAATGTGGTTAAATGTAATTTTATCAAATATGTGAGATTTATAAGTAAACTTGGACTTACTCTAGAAGCCTTGCTTTGACTTGAAGTACAAGTTAAATATTGCCAAAGAAAGTGTTAAGTGTTGTTAAATGTAATTTTAACAAATTGTATTTTTAAGTCAAAGTTTTGCGAGCAATACCGCATAATATAGCTCAGTGTATTTATTTATTAATTTATTTGATTTATGACAATGCAGCCGACAGAGAAATTGAAAGTTATTTAACCAATTTTAATTGAAAAATATTATAAATTTACACTTAAATTATAGCCATGTCATACAATAGTAAAAGTTTCAATAGAAAACAGCATCAGTTTGTTTGAACAAACTTTTGAAACTGCTGAAATACTATACTATATCCATACTATAAATCATACACCCATGAAGTTAAACTATTTTATTTCTTATTTTGATAATTCAAAAAGAATTACATTTATATTTTTCTGAAATGTCTCTTGTTTAAAAAAAAATCATTAGCTTTAATATACAACCATAAACTGAACGTATTTTATGTGCACATTTACTTATTTCCTAGAGGTAGTATAGGTTTTTAAATGGAGACTTAATTGAATATTATTATTATTATTTATTGTAACATATTCTTCATATTCTTCTTCTAGAAATACTATTTCTATTGATTTGAATATATTTTCTATGCACATATACTTATTTCCTAGAGGTAGTATATGTAGGTTCTACAGTTTCCATTTAATTTAATATTAATTACACCTATAAAGTTCAACTGTCTTAGGTTTTATTTTGGTATTTCAAAAAGAATTTCATTATTATTTTTCTAATATGTCTCTTAAAAAAACTTTTGTTAAATAAATTCATTAGCTTTTATATAAGTATTATAAACTGAACTTATTTTATATGCATATATACTTATTTCCTATATGTAGTATAGGCTCTACAGTTTCCATTTATTTTACTATTATTATTATTATTATTTATTGTAACATATTCTTATTTCTATTTTTCAATATTTCTATTGATTTGAACATATTTTCTATGCACATATACTTATTTCCTATAGGTAGTATAGGTTGTACAGTTTCCACTTAATTTAATATTATTATTATTATTATTTACTGTAACATATTCTTCAACATTACAAATATTTCTATTGATTTTATTATATTTCCTAGAGGTAGTATAGGTTTTACAATCTCCATTTAATATAATAATATTATTATTATTATTTACTGTAACACATTCTGCAACACTTCAAATATTTCTATTCATTTGCCTTTGCAGTTTTTTTGGTACTCGTCGCTGTTCCCGCTGTCTGGCCTCCATCAGCTCCAATGAGCTGGTGATGCGCGCCCGCAACCTGGTCTTTCACGTGAACTGCTTCTGCTGTACGATCTGCCACACGCCGCTCACCAAGGGGGATCAGTACGGCATCATCGATGCGCTCATCTACTGCAGGTAAGGCGAGATAACTATTACTGAAAGAACGTAAACTAAAGATCTATTGTTCCACAGAACTCACTATAGCATAGCTAGGGAGGGTGATGCTGCCTCGTCGAGCATGAGTGCCACGTATCCGTACAGCACGCAATTCGGTTCGCCGCACAATGACTCGTCGAGTCCGCACTCGGATCCCAGTCGCAGTATTGTTCCTACGGGCATCTTCGTGCCCACATCGCATGTCATCACTGGACTGCCGCAACCGGCGCGTCAAAAGGGTAGACCGCGTAAGCGCAAGCCCAAGGATATTGAGGCGTTCACAGCGAATATAGGTAAGTTGTAAATACCACAGAAAGTACGATCATAAAAAACGAGAGCTGAGCTACAGCAGCAGTTGCAGTTGTAGCTGGGTTTATGGCTTGTACCTGGCGTATGAGTGGCGCCACTGCAGCGGCCTTTTTATGTGCATTAAAAAACGAATCTCTAAAAAAGGAAAAACTGCATGTTGCTCCAATCGTAAAAACACTTTACTGTGCGGCCGTAAAAGTCGAAACACCAAATGCAAACGTCGTACTCCAGTCTCCAGTCGTCAGTCCGCAAGCAAAAGTGTTTCTGCTTCCATCTTGATTTCATTTTTTACTCCTTGTTTTTGTTGTTGTTGCCTTTTTGCAGATCTCAACACGGAATATGTGGACTTTGGACGTGGCAGTCATATGAGCGCCTCGTCCCGCACCAAACGCATGCGCACATCCTTTAAGCATCATCAGTTGCGCACCATGAAATCCTACTTCGCCATCAATCATAATCCTGATGCCAAGGACCTTAAGCAATTGTCACAGAAAACTGGTTTACCAAAGAGAGTACTACAGGTGAGTTGCAGTTTGAGGAGAACTTAAAGAGATGTTGGAGAGAATTGCAGGTGAAATGGAGTTGCATAAAGAGAAGATATTGATTCAGAAATAAAAGTGAAATTGAATTGAAAGAAATGTAAAGTGAAGCCAGAGAAACTAGTGAAGAATGGGAGTGGATTTCGAGGGGCATTGAAGACAACTTTAGAGAATTTCTGTTACTTATTTGAAGAATAACTAATAGCTCTGAGACTCAGTGGAGATTTCTTCGAGATGTTAAAGAAAATTTAAGTCAGATAATTGAATTAAGGCGTAACTATTACTATGGGACAAAGGCTGATTTTTTAAAGATTTTAGAAAAGTATAATAAAAGAAAATTGATTTAGCTTAAAGCAATAGGTTAAGCCTACTCAGCAATATAAACTCTTTGAAAGCGCCTTTACCTAAGAGGAGATTTGAAGCAGAATTCCGCGAGAATTTTAGAGTGGGGCCCACTAGATGAACTCTAGTATGAAAAACCTTTGTTTTAATTATGTATGTATGTATATCCAAATTATTTATTAGTATTTTTGCTTAAAAAAAAAAAGAAATAACAAGAAATGTTTGTAGCATTGGCTGCTTAAGCCTTCGGCTATGTATAGTACTCGTATATAAGTCAGAATGCAATATTAACTTAGACTAGTTTATTGTAGTATTCTATAAACAAGAAATGTGGTATCAAATATATCGAAACTATTAAGAAAATAAACCCTTCTCACATGTATATAGACCGCTCCTTTAAAACCTCAGCTGCATTTCTTCTACACACTCAATAACTTGCTAAATATTCGCACAAAATTGTTTTATTTTTATTAATTGATTTATTATCTCTCTTGCCGCAGGTTTGGTTTCAAAACGCACGCGCCAAGTGGCGTCGCATGATGATGAAACAGGATGGCAGTGGGATGCTGGAGAAGGGAGATGGCACACTGGACTTGGACAGCATCTCAGTGCACAGTCCCACTTCGTTTATGCTGGGCGGTTCGAACAGCACGCCGCCACATAATCTCGACTAACAGCTGTTACGAGGGGAGAGAGCAACGGAACAGCAGCAGCATCAACAGCAGCAGCAACATCAACAGCAGCAGCAGCAAGAGCAACAGCAACTACAGAATGCCCACAGCAGCAGTAACAACTCTAACAGTAATGTTACAAGTGCAACAAATACTGCTGCTGCAGCTGCTGCGGCTGCTGCTGCCTACGCAATCGAGTTGCAACTGCTGCAATCAAGTGGCAGCATTGGACGTGGCACGCCGGCATTGCTGTCGTTGGCGGACCTGTTGCATGGCAGTGACAATTAGCTTGTACTTGAAGACGAAATCAAATACTCACACAGACAGACGTACTACACACAATACACCTATGTTCATGCAAATAGAGCGAGAATGTGGTTCGACCAGCTGGCATTAAAGTATTCATTGCGATAGTCCCACAGCCACTAGAACTGCAACAGAGCTGCACAACTATCGTCAAGACTATCGTATAACAGTCCCACTTTCCTTTCACGACTTGAGTTCTTATCCCAGTTTCAGAAAACGTTGTTTCTATTTCTAAAATTCATTTGTAAATATTGAACTAGAAACTTAGTAATTGCTTAAACCAGAAACAAAAGAGAATTATTGTTAATACTTATTACACACATATATATATATATATATATATAAAAGAGATATACACACACATATATATTGTATATATGGCATATCTATAACGTAATAAATAAATCGAATATATAATTAATTTAATATTTATTGCCCAAAATCACATAGTTAGAGATGAATTTAGTTTTACGAAGCGCTCTATATATATTATATATAGTCTATTATATATCTGTCGTAGTATTACGGTATTATTTACTTGCTTCGCACACACACATACACACACACACACAATTGATCAAATTATAAATAAATCAGTAAATATATACCAAGATCCCAGTTACGATGAGCAATGAGCAAATGCAATTGAAGAAGCAAAGTGAAAAGACGAAAACATAAAATGAAATTTGTACTTACAAATAGTTTAACCATAAGTCGTACCATAGAAGCCAAATAAAAATTATTAAAAAATATCAAACTAGTTTTTAATTAACATCAATACAATTTCCTGGAAATTACTAACTTTTATAAACGATTCCAAGAAACGCTTTGTATTTCCCTATGAAATATTCATCATAGTTTAACACGGTCTGAATCAGCGTTGCCCAAACTCATACTATCAAACAGTGTTCTGTGATCACGCCTGTACGTGTGAGAGCATCGACTGTGCGTGGGAAAACAGCGCTGCAAAGCAAAGCGCACATGTGATAGGAATTATGAATAATGGGCGCCACTGGTCTAAACATACCCCGTGATAAGGGTTAACTTGGCTTGACTATTGCTGATAATCTGAACTATACTATACATTTTTATGGAGTGTACCATGCCTACTACAGCCTGCTTATAAATTTATGGAAAATTCTCTATAGAAAGTGTTCTGTTGATACTATATTAACAAAGCATTTTGATAAGTTTAGCATAGTTTCGTATCTATTCAAGATAAAGATACCTGGTTTTCATTGCCACTTGAATGAAATCTTCTTTGAATCAAGTCGAAGCTCATTCTTGGCAAATTTCTCTACACATTTATGACTAACATTGCTAAAGTATATATCGAAATACATAGCGCCCACCGAGTTCCCAAAAGCGGATACAATTTGTACAACTTTGTCCAGGTAAGTGAAAAATAATTTATTACAAAACATTATAAATTAATTAAGAGTGAGATTGTTTTTGCCTTTCGCTGTTTACAACTTTGTTTTCAACTTACAAATTAATAAATCTCATCAATACACAGGCAGCTAATACAAAATATATGCCAAAAATAATGTAATATATCTATGTATATGTATAAATATTTATGTATAATTTAGATTCAATTTACGTTCGCTTTCACAAAAAACTTGCAATATGTAATACAAAATTGTCTCGTTTTTACGTGTTTTACTCGTTTAGTTGTACTTAAAATTTGATTACAATTACACAAAAATAAATGTCTTTTCTTGTTGTTGCTTCTCGTTTTGTATGTAAATCATTTGTAGAGATGAAAAGTTACAAACAAATTTCCACCCATAGAGAGCGTGAGTGTATGCGTGTGTGTGTGTGGTGGTGTGTGTGTGTGTGTGCACAAGAACCACGTAGATAAGGCAAAGTGTTTTAACAATTGATAACTTATTACTGATGCAAATTTTCGTTCTTTCATTATGTTTTTGTTGCTTGTATCGATGAGCTGATAATCCGCTGCAATTGTTGCTGCTGCTACTGTTGTTGTTGTTGCTGTTGTTGTTGTGACAACTCTTGTGACTCATTGCGATAGTAATGTTTATGCAATCTTTAGATTAAAAGCTCCACACCGTGTGATAATTATATTATAATATATATTTTTAGTTGGGACTAGTTAAGAATTAATTCAACTAGGAATTTCTAAGTATTTGCTCTTCCTCTTTGCTCCTTTCTCTCTCGCTTTGCTTTGTGAGGTGAGTGTGTTTAGGTGTGTGTGAGTGTGTGTGTGAGTTGTGAGTCTGTGAGTTAAATATTTGTATAATAATAATAATAATAACTAGAGAGCATGTTGTTAGTTAAATATCCGTTTATATTGTTCAACTGCAGCACAATTCAGCTGATTTGGCCAACGTTCTTAACGGCATCAGCGACTGTGGCACCGGCAGCATCAGCAACTGCAACATCACCAGCATCAGCAGCACCATCACAGGCATTGATTTGCTGCTTTGCAGCGGCGGCAGCCAAGGCCTCACGGCGCTGTCGCTTCATTTCCAGCAACTGTTTGCGTTGTGCCTCGCGCTTCATGGCAGCCACCGAGTTGGCCGCACTTGCTCCTCCGCCTGCAGCTGTGGCAGCAGTTGCTTTCGTTTTCATATTGCCAGTCTTTGTGGTTTTGCCTGCTGTTTTAGTGGGCAGCTGCTCCGCCTTCGCCTTGGCTGGTTCATTGATGCGCTGTAAAGTAAAATGAAACATGTGTTCAATTATAAACTCTGGTTAATCCCACATCAGCGGCTGACTCACAATCCAATCGTTGGCCTTTAGTTGCTCAATATCAGCAAATATGGAATCGACGTGCGTCACCTGCAGATACACCATGTCCCAGAAGCCCTGCAGATCATCGAGCGTTGTGGGAAATGCATCCTCCGGCGAGCGATTCAAATTGTTGTGACAGAGTCCTGCAAAGGATTTGATTAGCTCCAATTCGTCTAGCACTAACTAATAGTACTTACCCTCAAACTGCTTCATCTTCTGTGAGGACAATAGACGTGCCTTGCCAGACGCCGAGCGCAGGAGACCAAACGTGTCCTCCGTTATGTCCGGATTGTTCTGCAAAGAGTTGTAAGATTAAGGACTGGATTCGATCTGAATAACATTCTATATATACTCACAGTCAGTGCCTCAATATATTTCTCTGCTACGGCGGCCAGCGCGAGCAAACGAACCTGTTCGGCTTTGAGTATTTTCAAAAAGTAATTGCCATCCTTCTCAGCTGGAGCAGGAGCAGCGGCAGCAACAGGAGGAGCAACAGCTGTAGCAGCCGACGTAGCATTAACTAGAGCTGGTGCTGCTTCTGGTGTGGCCGGCTCCACAATGGGAGAAATCTTGGTCTGGCTATTGTACTTCTCTATTGAGACATTTGATGTCTTCAGCGGCTCATGATCCACCGTATCCAGTGCAGGCATGGGCACCGCCTTAATTGTATTGTCTCCAGCGCCATTGGTCAGTGGCAGTGGCACCTCCGGAGCTGGTGAGACACGTGTCAGACTCCGTTTGGGCGACACCGAGGGCAACTGAGCACGAAACTCGTGGCTCAAATGCCTAAACACTGGCAGATCCACATCCCCATTGCGGTTACTCGTTGTCGTCGTGGGTGGCGGCGCTTGTGTGCAATTGTCCTGCAGCTTCTTGTGGAACTCCCCGTAATCCTTGCGAGGCGACAGCTGCTTGAACTTGCGCGACAGCTCGGTGCTCTGTGGCGCCACATGCAGCTCCTCGCCGTAGTAGGAGCTCTTATGCTGATGCGACTTGGCGGGCAGGGTAGCACCATGCTTTTTGGGACTGTAGAAACTTTGAGCCAATGCACCGGGTCCATAGAGACGTTCCACTCGCTGCTGTATGAAGCTGCTGGTGGCATTCGACTTCTCGCCACCATTGCAATAGGCCAGATCCCCGTTCTCCAGGTGTCCGTTCTTGCCATTGCTGTGATTGCCATTGTTGTTGGTGTGGACATTGTGGTTGTGATTGTGGTTGTTGTTCGCCTCGTTGATGAGCGCGGCGTACTTTGTGGGCGTGGTCATGGTGGCAGGCTGCTGGGTCAGCGGTACCGCATGCAGCACTGGAGCTGCCAACGAATTGTTCCGCTTGCAGTACTGCAGGCTGCTCGTAGAGGGACGTATGGGCGATACCTCGCGGGATTTGTTAATGTCGCGACGAATCTTCGAGTCGTAGGTGGTCAGATTGGAGTAACCGTTGACACAACACGCCAGATTCAGATAGCTTGGCTTCTTCTCAACGACATCCACGATGAGAGTGTTCTGCGCGATGACTGCGACTCCTTCGTTGGCGGACGTGACTGGCGGTGACAGCACCATGCGTAACCCACCCGTTCGCTGGTCCAGATTGACGTAGGTCGTTGTGCCGGCTGTGGCAAACGTACGCTGCGGCTGCTGTGGCTGCAACGGGGAGCGCAGCGTGCAACGCTCTCGTATATTCGCCGTAAACTCGCGCGTTATGTCCTTCACTGAGATCGGAGTGGGAAAGTTCAAGCTGCCGCTGGTGTCTGTAACAATAACAACAAAAAGAAGTCAATACCGTTAACCGTTAGCCACTGTTTGCCACCGTTTTTGTGTCAATACAATAAACAAATAAAGAAATCGAAACAGAAAAACCATAAAACAAAACATAAAAGCAAAAGGTTGACAACATTGAGGTTAGGTGCGCCACACACACACGCACACACACATAGATTTGCTGGTGTATGGGTGCATTGGTGCTATTATACCTGATATATCGGATGAATCGGCATCAACATCGAGTGAACAGCTGCCAATGGAATCCAAACTGCGATCCATGGGAAGAAATTGTGTTGGCTGTCGAAAGACGATAGCTTGAGTTGGAGTTGGAGATTGGAGTTTGGAGTTGGTGTCGAGGTTGCGTGTTGCTTTTGATATCACAATATTGCATACATTTGTGTAAGCACTACAACTAAATTCGAAATCGAAATCCAAATGTACAAAATTAAAATACGAAAATACGAAAAATAATAGAAAATTTTAAATATTTTTTCCTTTTTTGCTTTTCCCACTTCCGCAAAGCTTAGGAACTCAACTCAAGGCGCTTGCTGCTGCGATTGAAACTGGTGTAGGACGCCCACTTCACATATATATTTGTGTGTGTTGTTGTTGTTGTTGTTGTTGGTGCGCAAAAGAGAAATGCAATAATTTGTAATCACGGGCGAAAACAGAAGAAACAGCAGCAACAACAGAGAGACAATAAAAACAATGCAACACGGCTGAGCAACTGAACAAATACCAAATGGGCGATAGCTTAATAAAATATAATTTTTGCCATTTATGCAAAGCGGAAGCTCTGGGCACATTGGCGCTGGGGAGGGGCGAGGGGAGAGGAGACTGCAGATCGCTTATGGGTATATAACTGTGCTGTCGCTGTGGCTGTGTGTTGTTGTGTGAGGGTGGCAGGGACAGACGGCAAACAACAACAACAGCAACAACAACAGCAGCAACAACAACACTCGGGCACAATCACCGCAGCAGCAGCAGCGGCAGCAGCAGAGCTGAAAGCTCTTTCGCAGATCAATTTTGTGTTGTTGCTTTTCAGTCTTCTTTTGGTCTGGTCTGCTGCTGCGCCATATTCGCCGTTGTTGTTGTTGTTGCTTTTGTTGCTGTTGTTGTTGCGTTTGTTACGTTTGTTGCTTAGGCGGCAGCTTAAAAGCTGGGAGCAGCTCTAACGGCACCGACTGACGTCTACATTTCCAGTTCCGCTTTGCTAACTTTTCGCCGTTGTTTAACGTGTTGTTGTTGTTGCTGCTGCTGTTGGCGCTGCTGGGGTTCGGTTGGTGTCTTGAAGCGAGTTCTGTTCTGGCTACGTCTAATTCCCATAGCATGAGACAACTTGGAACTAATTACACAAACAAATAATTGGCAGCAGCAGCAGCGCCCCAGGCAGCAGCAGCAGCTGTGTGGCACAGCTAAACTCCAACAACAACAAAAACGCCAACTATTTATAATCCGGGCGCAGAAGAGAGACACCAAAAGGGGAGAAAAGAAGAAGAAGAAAAAACTAAGCGACACGTTAAACGGCAAAAGAAGTCACTGAAAACATGAGCAACGCTCGCTGGTATTTGGAGTCAACAGCCACAACACCACAGCAGCAGCGGCAGCAGCAGTAGTGGTAGTAGCAGCACGCAATATGTTCTATTTTAGTCGCTGAAATTTATTATAATGACTCTACAGAACGAGCACAATAAGAGCGTCCGACTGGCTGATACCAAAAGGCCAAGTCCTGCGTGTTGGATGAGCCATCAGCGCACAGGAAATATGCAAATTAAACATAAATTATTTAGTCATAGACACACACAGACACAGATTTACTAATACACACACACACATGTAGAGATGACAGCACTGCAGTTCACAGCTCACATGTACATACACGAAACGGTACACGCACACACACAAACACTTGTACACAATTAATTAATAAACAACCAGTGCCGCCCACACCCACGTCCCACATGCACACACACACACCTCCAGCGCTCCTTCGTCTTGAAGTTGTTGTTGGTTGTATGCTTATTGGAGCGAATATCAGCTTTGTGACATAATTATTATTGCAATTAACTCGCGAGAATGTCTTCGACTGGCTGCAGCGTTTGCGTTTTTATCTTTACTGCGGCGATAGGCAGCCGATAGTTTATGGTGGTCGGCCAATCGTTTGCAGTGGTGGTCAACCGATAGTTTATTACCCGATAGGTTTGGCACACAACGCTGCCAAGCAAACATATCGATGTCATTTTTTATCGATTCATCGCAAATGAGTTAACAAAATAGTAAAAAAAAAACATGCATTTTTATTATATTGATACTCAATTTTGGCGCCTAACAACAGTAATTAATTTTGGGCGAAATATATTGGCTAATAATGCGATGTGAATGAAAACAGCTGCTGATAAAAATGCTGGAACGTGAGTTGGCCTTAGTTTAATGTCACTCTTCATTCTCTTCTTCTCTGCTACATTTTCCACTCTCTTTTCCTCAGCAGGCTGAGCAAATTGTTTTCTTCTGCTTCGATTCGCCTGCTCGCTGTTCATTCGCAATTTGAAAGCCGGATCAGCCAGACCTCTGCCTGAAGTTAAAGGAGCTGCATTTACGTGATATAAACTGTGACGCTTTTTACAAAGAAAAACAACTACAATGGCAGAAATTCCTAGTGAAATGAAAAAGTTATTCGAGTAAGTACCGCAATCTCTACTGTGAATGTGTGTGTGTGTGTGTGTGAAGTGGATGCGGGATGACTTGCCACGGCATTTATTTATACGCATATGCGTGAGTGAGTGTGTGTGTGTGTGCATACATATGTATATCCTGCTTATCTGCTTCTTGCTGCGAACTCAACTTACATATATGTATGTAGTATCTCTGATAATAAGGGCAGTAGCTGCAGCAGCAGCTGTAAATGATAAGACGAGACAATGGAGCAAGTGCACGCCCATCGGCTTCAATTGGCAACTTTTGCATGAAACCAATTTCTTTTGTGCCACCATAACCATAAATATATCCAGCGCATACAATGAACTCGATCAAGCGGCATAAATGGCAGCTAAGTATATATAGCGATTACTGTCGGCATTCTTTGTCTAATCAAAATTGCAACACAAAAAGAAAGCGGCCATAGAACAGCTCTAGCAGACGTTTCAATACTCTTCTTTTTAAGGCCACCTGCAGCTGATCCTCGGGCTCATATTACGTCTGTCGCGCTGTAAATCAAATAGTTCCATATATACAATCAGTACCTATACAATTACATGAGTGTGTGCCACACTCCAAGTGCAACAAATTACATTAAACTTATCTAGGGTTACGGTTAACCTCAAGTTGTATAATTTCCCAGCATAACTACGCTTTCTCACGTCTTATCAGCAAGGGACTGGCACTTTATCTAAATCTACTCATGGTGTAAACTTAAATCTAATCTTTGTGGTTTCTTTCTAGGTTCGTCGATGGCAAGAAGGCTGATTATATTGACACACTGAGAACCGCAGTGGCCATACAATCGGTATCCGCCTGGCCGGAGAAACGCGGTGAGATTGATCGCATGGTTAACTGGACAGCGGATAAACTGAAGGCCCTGGGCACCGTCATTGAACTTGTTGATTTGGGTAAACACACCCTGCCCTCGGGCGAGGTGTTGCCACTGCCGAAGCTTCTGCTGGGCACACTGGGAAATGATAAGAGCAAGAAGACGGTACTGGTCTATGGTCACTTGGATGTGCAGCCAGCTTTGAAGGAGGATGGCTGGGATACTAATCCTTTCGAATTGACGGAAATCAATGGCAAACTCTTTGGCCGTGGCGCTTCCGATGATAAGGGACCTGTTCTCTGCTGGATCCATGCCATTGAAGCCTATCAAAAGCTGAACATAACACTTCCATTGAACATCAAGTTCGTCTTTGAGGGCATGGAGGAGAGCGGCAGCGAGGGCCTGGATGAGTTGCTGATGGCTCGCAAGGATGATTTTCTTGCTGATGTGGATTACGTTTGCATTTCCGACAACTACTGGCTGGGCAAGAAGCGTCCCTGCTTGACCTATGGTCTGCGTGGTCTTGCCTATTTCATGGTCGAGGTTGAGTGCGCCAGCAAGGATTTGCACAGTGGAGTATTTGGTGGCACCGTGCACGAGGCCATGCCTGATCTATGCTATCTGTTGAGCACGCTGGTCGACAAGGACACCAACATCCTGATTCCAGGCATTGAACGTGATGTAAGTGGAAGTTGTCTCCTTTCTTAACGAACTGTTGCTAAGGTGTTTCGGTCTTTCCTACTCTAGATTGCTCCACAGCTGAAGAATGAGGAGGAAATCTATAAGAACATCGATTTTGAAGTGGATGAATACAAGTTAGTTTCGCTAATCTTATCTAGCAAGGCATCTATAAATCACACTCTAATCTCTTTCTATCTAGGAAAGACGTTGGCACCCAGCACCTGCCCCATAAGGGGGATAAGACGCGCTTGCTGCAGGCCAGATGGCGTTACCCCAGTCTCTCCATTCATGGCATCGAGGGTGCCTTCTATGAGCCCGGAGCCAAGACTGTCATACCCAAGAAGGTGATTGGCAAGTTCTCTATGCGCCTGGTGCCCGATCAGGATCCCAAGCATATTGAGGAATGCGTCGTCAAGTACATCAATGACAAGTGGGCAGAACGTGGCTCTCCCAACAAGATGAAGGTGGGTTGAACTGGTTTGGCATAATTATAGATGACTATAAATATCATTTTGCTGCCATAGGTGACACTCTTGTCTGCTGGCAAACCCTGGACTGAGGATCCCAATCATCCGCATTACGAGGCTGCCAAGCGTGCAGTTAAGCATGTCTTCAATGTGGAACCCGACATGACACGCGAGGGTGGATCCATTCCAGTTACTCTGACGCTCCAGGAAGCCACTGGCAAGAACGTCATACTAGTGCCAGTGGGCGCTTGCGATGATGGCGCTCATTCCCAGAACGAAAAGATTGACATCTACAATTACATTGAAGGCGTAAGTAGTGTTACATATCAGTATTAATAACCGCTCTATCACTTCCTTATCTATGTGCAGACCAAACTCTTGGGCGCCTACTTGCACGAGGTGGGCCAGTTGTAAAGTTGATCTCCACGTATAGAGTCCTAAACAGACATCACGTTGCCACATCACATTGTGAGCGTATATACATTTTATACACAGATTCTGATTGGTCACAGTAAAGTGAGCACTTATTTGATTTTTATATGCATTTTGTATTGAAGAAAACAATTAAAATAACAAATTTTATGCACTAGTTATACTGATTAATCTGTCCACGAGTCACCATATTTATTTTTGCGTGCTGGATCCTGGTCCAACAGACGCTGTTGCTGCTGCTGTGGCTGCTGAGCCGCAGGTGCCTCGTAGATCTTCGAGTAAGGGCCCTGTTGCCGTTTGTTGTACTCATCGCGATTCCTTTTGCGCAAATCCTCATAGGATTCGCCTGGATTGGCCGGTTCCAGCGGCAATTCAGAGTCCACCATTGTATTTGCTGTTAAATTATAAAGATTATTGTAAGTACTATTCATATTATATTATACATACAGTCCAGTTTGGGCCTGTATATGTCATCCAGGCCAGCCATCGATGGTCGCGTGTCCGTGTCCAGGTTGAGTGCAGTATTTCGCCTCGCCTGGAAGCCTTCGTCCGTGTAGATATCTGCGGAGCTGGGCGTGAAGGGCGCCAGGGTAAATGCTCTGCCCAGATTCTCATCGGGAGTTATGGAGTTTATAACACCGCCACCTTGACGACGTTGCCGTAGTATTTCACCCAGCCTGGAGTTGGGCAATTTCATAATCTTTTCCGCACACTTCTGCTGATAGCTGAACTTTCCCACAAAGTAGCCCACGATGACGCCCATCACAACCTTTGGCACAGCTCCATACTTGCCATTGCCCTGCAGATAACCATTTTTCACTCCAAAGTAGGCCAGCAGTCCTAAACCGGTGCCAAAGGGCAACGAACGCTGGAAAAACGACTCCGTGTTGCATTCACGTAACGCTTTCAACTCATCCGGACTGAAATTGTAGTCTGCCTGCAGAAGAGCATGCGTTAGTTGGGTGATACTACTCATGGGGTGTTTTCTTACCAGTGGATGTTGATTTGGTGGTGGCATCTGCTGTTGTTGCCCATCATTTAGTGGTAAGTCCATTGTAGTCTGATTAAAGTTCCAACTAATTCATGCAATCGCAACAAGCGACAATCGCCGGCCTGCAGATAAGTTATCGATACATTCGTGTTCAAGTTATTTATAATTCTCATTGCGATAGTATCGATAGCAATATGCACATTGCGCTGTTTACCTTACTGCATACTTTTGGGCAGCGAATTCGACGCCAAGAATAAAAATGGTTGTTGCAGCACAGCACTTGCCAGAATTCTAATTCTAAATATAAAATAAATTAAACTATACTGTAAAATGACTGAAATATTTGACAGTTTTAGAAATTTATTACAAAATCGAACAGCACATACATGCACGCGCTGAAAAGTATGCTGTAATTATTTTTCGGCAAGGTTTTATAAGAAAAAGTTGCATTTTGCTAAAGTATTGCATACTTTTGGGGTAGAGCTGCTGTCTTGAATAAGTCTTGGTCAGTTATTTGAATTTTGTTGAATTTGAAATAAATAATATTGTAGCTTGACATTTACTGTAAGCTTATTATAAGTTTCTACATGCTTTTCAAAGTTGTTACACCGACTAATTGAAGACATTCCTTATACGTGAACATATGTTTGCAGGTACAAAAAAGTTAATTGAATTTCATTTTCGATAAATGCATAACACAAGCCATGCGTTGCGAAGGGGGCGAGGGGGCTACCCTTTTTTGCGAACCATCAACGAGTTGCCAGCGGACAAAAGAAAACGAAACAGATTCAAGCAACAACTACAACAACAACAATAACAAAGGCAAAACAATAAATGAAAGTCTGGTTGCCAAAATTGGTAACTGGTCAAAGTCAAAGCAATGCAATGCAATGTCTAGATGTTTTGCCGCTGCTGTCACGCAAAACGTCAGTTGGCCATTCCCAATCCCATTTTGCCATCTCTGCTGCCGTTGTAGTTGTAGTAGCTGCGCAGTCGCAGTCGCTGCCGCTGGCCACTTGACAAAACATAAAGCCAGCGCCAACGGCAGTGCATGTGCGTCTGGCCTTATACGCCTTCATATGGATGATAATTTCTTGTGAAAAATCTCAGCTGCATGTAGCTGAGTTTTTGTTTTTGTGTGTGTGACGCATGAATAAAATCGAAGCAAAGCTGTCGACAAGGGGAATGCCGCCAAATGCAGCAGCAGCGACTTGGGTGATGAGTGCACTAAGAAAAATATATCGATGTGCGTTAAGAGAAAAACAAAATGTTGCTAAGGTAAGTGTGGAAATATCGTTTTATAAATATTTCGAATAATATTTGTTTAATGTGATTATACACTTATTTCTCTCAGTGTTGCTGCGTGCGTGCCTGTCATGCCAAGTGCTCAACTCCTGCTCATAGACACCGTACGAAAGCGAGACTCGGCTAGAGTTGCCACCAGGTGGCACTCACCAGCTGCCTGCTGCCTGCTCATCTTCACCAGCTCGAGCGTCATCTCCATCTTCATCTTCATTTGTTGTTAAACAATCGGTGTGACCTTGACCCAGCTAAACGTCAACTTTCCGCAACGGTAAATTCAGGTTCATTACCCGCAGCAAACCGGACAAGCTTAAACGACTCGACTAGTCAATCCTCACTTGATTGGCTAGAACTTGGCTGAGACACACACACACACACACACACACACACACACCCATACAGACGTTGTTTATTTATTCTTGGCCTGATTACCATGTGCAGCTCTAGCTCTAGCTCCAGCTCAGTTCTATGCTGCGTGAGTCGAAACGATGCGGCGTTTGTGCACCTTGATTAGCGACCACCTGCAACACTCATTTGCATCGGGCGACGACGACGACGACGCTGCAGCTCAAAGCCAAACAAATCGTTTTACAAAATTAAATGACCCGTAATTAAATAAATTGCAAATGTTAGCGGAAACTACAAGCAATTTATCAAACATTTGCCAAAAAGAACATCGAATCGGAAAACTGTGCGTAGCATTTATTAGAATGTTTTCTATTGTAGATAAAGTGAAGCTAAATATATAAATTTATTTATAAGAAAATTTCTGAAAATTCTCTAGAAATTTTAGAAATTTGTATTATATTTTTTATCTATTAAACTTGGTGTAAATTAAACTTAATAGTTAAATATATGCAGAGTAACAGCGAGCGGAGTCTAGAGTCTTTAACTTAGGAACTATAAGAGATATAGAGATACTAGTTGGCATATGGCATCATACACAGTTATTAATTACAAATATCAGTTAGTAAAATATGAAGTATTTCGTTTCGAATTATCAGACTTGAATTAAAGATATGTATACTAAATAAAGTTAAACTAATTCAGTTCTTAAGTCAAGTATTCTCCTTTCACCTTTTTAGAATGTCTGATAGATTGTAAATATACAGTGCGTTTCATAATCATAAGACATTTTTATAATTTGTTAAAAGCAAATAAATAGGATTCATGCAAAACCGATTAGTAGAGGTTCTTCAAAGTCGATGGCAATATTCTAAAATAAACAAAAAATTCAAAAAAATGTTTCATCAAACGGATCTTGTTTAAAGGATGGCTGTCTTATGATAATGAAACAATAAAAATTCGCATCAAGACGTGCTTTCAGTAAAAAATTCATGCGAAAAATAGGTCAATGGAAAAACGCAAAGTTCTAACGGTGAACTCAAAGCTCAGATGTATACGCATTGTATTTGTAAAAGAAATTTCGGTTTTAGAAAGCTTTAATCAGCAGATATTCTTATATATACAAGTGTCTTATGATTATGTAACGCACTGTATAATTAGTTTATTATTTTCATTTGGCAAATTTTGATTTGAATTCTATGGCAAATTGGCAGCAAGCCCCGCTTGAAGCCCATGACTAATACATTACACAGCATATATCATATTATATTATATCACATTATCTAAGCACTGTAAATATTCCAAGCTCGCCTGACTCAACCAACAGTCACGTTCTGTGGACACAATACTCCACCTTTGATAATACCTACGAATATCTTTTTCATTATTTCGTCAGCAAACCCATATGCATTCCTGGAATGGGCACAGAGCTCTGAGGAAAAAGTGAAACTACAGTTATCTGCTGAACTACTACTAATTTTACAAGCTATCAACATGACAATTTGGGTAAGACGAGTCGAGCTGTAACCGTAAGCAGTAGCCCCAAAAAGGGGGCCAAGCCCAGGCCCAGCACATGGAATATCGTAAAGGGAGTCACGTCGCACGTCGGATCATAATTTCATATAGCGATGGACATGGAGGAGTTCAGGAAAACAAGCACTTATAGAACACCACGTAGAAACAATTAATGCCTCCACTTCATTTCATTCTTGATGATGTTTTCCAAAGAAGGTGAGTGGGTATTACACCTATGCCTAAATGTCCGGCACTCGCTGAGGCGAAACGGGTCTCATGTCTCCAATTTGGCGCTTTCCATATTGAAATTTTGTTTTTCGACAAAAACTGCACCTCCGAATGGAATGGAGAGACCGAATGATTCTTCAAATCGATTTAAGCGATTTGGATGCAATTGGTTATGAAACTACTTACTATATAGTAGGGGGAAGATCCAGAGGGGGGAGGACTGAAGCTTAATTGTAAGTTTCCGGTTCATTGGCAGCCCATTTGCCTAGCTCGACTTCATTGTGAGTCCGTCTGTCAGTCAGTCACCCAGTCACTCAATCCGTCACTCAGTCAGTAGCGCAGTTAAAAATAAAAGCCGGGAGAGTCAATAAAAATTTTCCATTTAGGTTAACTGCAAAAAATACGCCGCATGCGGCATAAAAAATGCCATCTAAAAATGCAAGCTAGAAGATTTTGTAATCTAGAGCCGCGATTTAATGAAAGAGTAAAAAGTACATAAAGAGTGAGGAGTGAAAATTGGCATAAAAATACTTTCATTTGGCAAGTCTTCGGTTACTCTAAAGCCCCGCTGATATGACATCAGATATCGTATCAATATTGACTGAGAATTAACTTTAATCGCAGTGTCACAGTTGTCAACAAAATAATGTATAGTGATATACCCAAAGAAGTATCCAATGCAAACGCCGAGACTTAGTCATGTGTCTAGTTGGACTGAGTAAGCATTTAGCATTGTGTGCGACTCGTTCTGTTCCCAGTTAAGTTATGGAGAACACCTTCAAAATAAATGGAGTAGAGTATACTACTTAGTATCATATGATACGAGTGTGTGCTGTAAAACAGACGCTCTTAATGAGTTCCATAAGTGAATACTTAGGCCTAGAGCTGCTATGAAATTGGCTATAATACTCGATTCGATGCGATCGATTTAGTATGCTGTAACAGTAGTTCTGCTGAGACATCTGCTGTAGAGTAAATAAACATAAAGATTATACAATTTCAGTTTGGGTTTCCAATAACCACAAACTTCCCTCTATAGTAGGTGATAAATTTATTTGTCAGTTAGGCTCGAGCTAATGGTATTAATAAATATCATGACTATCTAATCGAGCAATCAGCTGAGACGCACCTGAGGCAAGAACTTTAGGATAGGTGTCGAACACTCTCTGCTGACCTTGATCGGGTGTATAAATAAAACAATCTTCAATTCTTTTAATCTACAATTCTATTTACTTAATTAAATGTGAATAGCGAATGGGCAGTACATAGTGTTTGTGTTTATTAATTGCATTATGTTTCCTCCCCATCCATTTACCTTTCTCTATTCGCTATTTACTGGGTGCAAACAATTTGCAGTGACTGTTACGCAACACACGCCCTATAAACAATCATTTGATACACACACAAATAAACACACTCACACACACACACACATTATATGCTACTTCATTTCAGATGTTATCAAACCAAATATTTATAGCCAAGTTGAGGCGAGTTCATCTATCAAAACTTGTCTCTTGTTCCGCACATTTCATACATCATAGATCATAATTTGTTAGTGACGACACCCCTTGACCGTGTATTAGGTATATACTAAGCCACTATATCAATATTTAATTGGTCATCTGCTGTTCGCACTCCACTCCACCTTTTGACGTCTGACGTCAGTCGGTTCGTCAAGGTTATGGCGATTTGCAATTAAAATTTTGGATATTCTTAACTCAAAAGCAAAACAAAACAAAAGCAAACAACAAGAGGGCAGAAATTTCATTCAGTTTCTGCTTTCTGATTCTGATTCTGTTGCTGCTTTTATCAGACCTGTTTATTGGACACTTCCGATACAATTGACGTCTCTGCATATGGGGCAGGTGAGAAGTCTTTCGCTTTCGCAAATATCGCCTATAAGATAAACAGAGCACATGAATATATACATTCAAATATCTTAACGAAAGTTGAATACCTAAAGTTTGTGGGTGTGAGTAGGGTATATACCTTATAGAAAGAGTATTTCTATAGGAGGGAATCTCTTTAACATGATCCTAGTCTATATAAAATTATAGATCTCTGCTTTTATAAGTGTTAGTAGCAGCAAATTTGGTCATTTCATTACTGAAATTACTACATTCTCCGTTTTTCCCCCTCACTCAATTAAAACTCTCTAACAAGCTCATTCTTCATGTTTGATATTTCAAATTTAGAATAAACATGCTTCAGTATATTGTGAACATGAGCTCAAAATTTCAACACGAACGGCCAACAAACAGCAGAGTTCCAAAATTATTAATAGAATACAGCTCTATAGATGGAAAAACACCATTTCTTTCCATTGTACTGTGCACGTTTAAAGTTCTTGTCATGTTATGGGCTTCCAAGAGATTATATTGTATTTACACATTTCGAGGATATTTGCTTAGTCGAATTTGTTTATGATTCGGATTCGTTTGTGGCCGCTGTTGCTAATCGAGCAAGGTTAAAGGCAAATACAATGCCATCCATGCCTTCTGGTATTTCGGTTTTTATGATTAAAGGAAAGACGAATATTTCGCTGATGAGATAAGCTATTTTTCGCCAGACACTATAATGCGAACGGCTGCCAGTCGAAATTAAAATCTGTTTAATTAAAAGAGCGAGTGAATTTCACAGCGTAAATCAAGTGTAGCAAAATGTGTTAATACGACGCGTGCCGTAGGAATATTTGATGTAATAATGCGCATGGAAATAAATGCGAATTATATTAGATTTGGCTCGATGATATCACCTTGTGTTTCATATATGTAGATACTACATGGATCGAGCAAATACCGCTAGTGCGTTGTCTCCAGCACGAAATGTGCGCGAGATATGGCGATAAGATAAATTGAAACTCAAATATTTAACATTGGTATTAACACAAGTTTTGCCACTCTCTTCGAATCCATTCGAATTCTAAACTTCAGCGTTCCTCCAGCGCTTGGTAACCAAAAGTAGTGGTAGTAGCATTCTGGGGTAGCCTGTGCTATACCCTGTAAAGCAAGTCGAACTGAAGACAATGGCATTAACTTTGACCCAGAAACCCAGCAAAACGTAAACACAGATCGTGGCTGGGTTCTATTATTACCTCTGTTGTAAGCCAAATTCTGGGCACAATAAGCCAGACAATACATAATCATACTCACGCAACCAAAATGTTCCGTTCAACTGCAATTGAAATTGAGTACATTTTCGTGCGTTGTTTGCTTGTGTATTATCAGCCCAGCGAGATATGGCATTGATAAGATACCACGCTTGGGTGTTGGCTGCAGCCACAGCGAAAATATGAGAAAAATATATACATTTTATTCAGAAATATTAGCCAACTACACACTATATTTATGTAAGGTGTGCGTTGTGCCAAACTAAAAATATATATGTAATATATAGCGATAAGAACGGCGAGAATTGTTCACCTCACACCTAAGGCGCGCTCTCTCGCTGATAACGCCGCCAGAGCTTTCGCACTCTTCAAACACAGCAGAAGTAGATGTCATGCTATTCGCTCAACTACAACTCGTGTTGAAATTTCATAACTTCACCTAACGCAGTGTGTGTGTGTGTGTGACTTCCACGTGTCTCGTCAGCCGCAGCTGCCAGCTCACCTCAGCTCAGCTCACCTCACCTCACCCCACAGACAGCAGCACCGGCATACGTCTGTATGTGTGTTGAGTTTTTGCGCTCAGCCAACGATCAACATCAACTGATTTTCGCTCAACGGAAGCTCACTCCAGCTCCAGCTCTCTGGAGCTTAGCTTTGCTTCGACGGCGACTGCGACTGCGACGCTTCGCTCTCTCGCCGCGTGCCGCTCTCTGCGTATTTATATGTGTGTGAGACGGTGGTGAAGTTTCAGTGTTAGTTTCGATTTTGCTCAGTGGCGTGCCGGTGCGGTGGTTTGCGCAAAGGTTTAATTTAGCACTGCGTTTATTCGGCATTAAGCGTTCCCATCGAACGGTCGTGCGTGCGTTCGTGAGTTCGTTCGTGAGTGAGTTCGTGAGTGTGTGTGTGTCAGCCAGGTAGTTACTTACTAGTGATTATTATTTGGCACTGCGCGAAACATACAGATACCGACCGACCCGCTGCCAACCAACATATTCTGATCGTCGCTGCCCGCCGCTCTGTGTTCTCTAGGTAATTAAAGCAAGTGCAAAAATAAGAAGAGAAGAACACACATACATACAAACATACACACACACATACGTGTGACAAAATCAAAGTAGCAGACACTTAGATACAGTTTGAGCAATTTATGGGCCGTTTGCCTGCAATTTGTTTGTTCTTTTTTCATTGTCAATCTCGAACTCGGGTGCGCTCGGATGCTGCCGCCTTTTCTTGTCTTCCGTCTGCCTTGTGCTTTCGCTTTGGGCTTTCGGTGACATTTCTCGAAACATTTCTCATGCTGCGCTGCGTCTTTTATGTGAAAATGAAATTGAACTGAGGAAGAAACAAAACAAGAAAACAAGAAAACAACAAAAACGAAAAGAAGAAAAGAATTGATAGCGTCGACAGTCGCAGCGCAGCCAGCCAGGTCGACAGATCGCAGATCGCAATTCGCGCGTTGAAGGACTTTTCGCAGAAGAAGAAGAAGAAGACGGAGAAGAAGCGGCGATAACGAAATGAGAAACAACTGAATAACTGTGACGGTGCAAACAAAAGTGCAAAAATTGAATGAAAAGAGAGACCACAAAAATCTGTATATAGATTTTATATATAAATATATCTCAAGTGCTGCAAATAGTATCTATAGATGCTCATAAACAACATACTCGACCACCACCAAAAAAAAGTGAAATAAAAGTATGTGTGTGTGTGTGTGCTTGTGTTTGTGGTGTGAGTAAGCCCCTGGTAATCGAGCGTTATCTAAGATCAAGGTCTGTGGGACTGTGACTGTGACTCTCAATGGGTGATCAATCGATTCATTCGAACAGTGCGTGATAAGACCCAAACAAGTCGCGTGTGAGATGCGAGTTACATTTAGTCTACCACTATACCAAGTTAATAGAAAAGTTAACTGCTTCACACTTGGCAACAGAATCATGTGGGAGCACACACATCGGATGTTCGTTTATGCAACTCGAGTTGAAGTTGCAATCGCTTGTCGAATCGTCTTTTATTGCCTATAATTTCATTTATTTCGTTTTAGTTTTTTGCCTTTTGTATTTTTTGCGGTTGCTGGCGCTGATCTGCGGCAAACTTGACCCTCTTTCCCAAGCCGCAGTAACAGTAACGGCAGCAGCAACAGCAACAGTTATAAGTTGTTATATAATGGACACAGACAGAGCTTAATAAAAATTGTTACCTTAACCTCCCCTGGGGCAAAAGCGAGCACTTAAAATTACCCAAGAAACCTTTTTTATGGCTCTTTACCTGTGTCTTTGTTTTTGCCCAGCAATCACAGCGATTACACTGCTAAAAGTTATTGTGAAAACGCAGTGTGAAACACGAGTACACGTATGAGTACTCGCTGGCTTTCGAGTGCACTCATACTCATATTCATACTCAAAAGATAATCACGTCTTTATCTAGCTTCAACTTTCCTAGACTCTATTCACATCTTTATCTAGCTTTAACTTACCTACATAGATACTTTTTACCCAATTTCATAAACTGCTGTTGTATCTAGTAATCTAATTTCATCTGCTTTTTGTATCTGTTGCTTGATTAATTTGTAAAAACTAATTGAGTATTCCAAAAAACGCTTCGTATGTGGGCGAATGTTGCGCAACTTTTGGCTCGTTTTCCAGTTCTTCTGGAACATATACACTTTAGATATGCCTGTGCGCCAGCTCAGACTCGATATAGCATACGATACACAGAAATCAGCCAAGACAGGTGCTAATTTGTGGCGCATAATTCACAGAAATGTGCGAGTGCCCATACAAGTTTCAAGCGAATACTTTTTATGGCTCATAACTCAGCCAAAGAGTACGAAAAATACCCATGAGTAAATATGTATCTGTATCTGTTGCTGTAACTTGCCAAACGCCTACAAAAGTCCAAGACGCAAAGAGTGACGCCAACTGTTATCTATTGATACTATTTGTAATAACTGCTATTTCTGTATAAAAAGAGCAAAAACACAGTCATTATTTGGCGAGTAATAACTTAACTTCCGGTGCGAATATAATCTAAAATAACTTGATAGTACTTAGGCTCTTTCATTCCTTCTGGGTTGGGTTGAAAGTCTAGGGTTGTCTACAGCTGTTGGAATCCATATAACCCGGAACCCGTATAACATTTTCTGCTTTGTTTATCAGCAAGTTTTTTTGCCTTTAGCATTATGCTATAACTTAATCAACTTGTGGGTATTATGTGGAATATATCAGGAGTGATTATGCTTGGCAAAACTGTAAAATTCCATATAAATATTGAAATCTATATGGGTAAAATTAATGCAAAATTTGAGAGCATTAAAAATTCGAATCAAAATCTTGATTTATGATGATTTATACTGATAAGGTTTATTTCTGTGAGAGTTCTTTAACTAGGCAGCAAATGCTGTTACTGTTACATTTTTGCTTAATACTTTACTCCGATCATTCTCTAATCAGATTTCTCCTAATTAATGCATACTCATTTAACTGAAGTTTAATATAGTATTATTAGTATTATTTTAATATTTATATATTTTTGATATATTTTTAAAGCGTACATAAATTGAAATACAAGCCTAAACAGCAGATTTTTAATAGATTTATTTCGATAGTAATTATTTTATATATTTTATGTATTTTACATATTTTACATATTTTATATATTTTATATATTTTATATATTTTATATATTTTATATATTTTATATATATTACATATTTTACATATTTTATAATTTATATATTTTAAATATTTTCGTTATATTTTTTTAAGCATACAAGCTTATCTATATAAACTGAAATACAACTCTAAACAGCAGATCTTTTTGTATTGTATTATGCTATCCATATTTCACTTGGCGTCCCGAGTCTGAAGTTTCGATTTTCTCTCCCAATAGTAGGGTGTTCCATTTCGTCGTCTGCAATTGGAGAATTGTCGCTGTTAACTACGAGAGAGTAGGGGGAGGGGAGGGAAGGGGAGGCAGACCACAGAAATTGTGTAAACATGAAAGTATTTAGTGCATTCTTTGGAGCGCTATATCAACCTTGCCCTCATTATAGGCAGATAGATAGCTAGATAACACTGCGGTTTTCACTCCAAAACCAAAACCAAATGACACACGCACTTATCACAGCACAATCAAAACAAAGATTTAAAACGCTCGAAGAATCCCATAAAAACACAAATCGAGCGAGCCTCAAGAGGCTTTTCGGGGTCTAGTGCATTTTGTCATTTGAATTGGGTTGAGTATATAGTATATATTTATATATGTATGTAGTAAATCCGAGTGCACATGACTATGTGCCAGAGCACATAGCTATAATTAGCAAATGTTGAACGCGCGATAAGATAAGTCCCGCTGGCTGATAGCAATAGAACTCGTTTTTTGGCTTGGTTTACATTATGTGCTGGGGTTGGGAAATACATGGCATTTCCCTAGAACTTGCTGAGTGTAAACACGGAAAAGTGAGCGGGAAAACTGTTTTGTCTACAGGTTGAACTGCGTATGGTTTCAGTCTTTGATCAATGAATATAAATTTGCATATGGTTTATTTATAGCCCACGCCAAACAATTTTCGTCAATTGGCAAAGGCAAATCAAAGGCACAGCCAGACAAAGCGTGTGTGTGTGTGTGTGTGTGTGTGTGATACGAGTGTGTATATTAATATTTATATTATGTGTGGCACCAATTGCGACCTCGTCTGTCGGATGGATGCAGCGGCTAATGTTATTGTTATTATTATTGTTGCTCTAACGCATCGATTTCACGGCTTGCCACAGAAACAGCCGCACAGGCGTATGAGTAATCTGCAGGCGAGCCACACTCACTGCGAGTGTGTGAGTGCGAGTGTGTGTGGAAGCGTCAAGTTACGTGACAATATGTTGGGCACGTTCAACGCATATTAATCAGACAAGCAGATAAACAAATTCGCGCTGACACTCTCAATGATCTCAACGGCTGTTGTGGGAGGGGGGAAAGCGGTGGGAAAAGCGGCGGGAAAAGGGCAACAGGCAATGGGCAATGGGCAGCGGACTGTGGACAGTGGTTAGCTCATTAGTGCGGTGATTTGTATGGGAAATGCATTGTTGTTGTCTGTTGTGGTGTCTGTCTTTTGTGTCCAAGTCCACGCACTTTGCGCTTTACTTAAATGCATACAAAAGGCACTCGCACTCAGAGCATAATTTGTCTCTATGAAGAGGCGGCAAAAGAGGCAATAAAACCATCAGCAGTGGTTGGGAACTATAAGAATTGATGGCAGTATTTAATATGCCATGATTTATGGATTACTTAAGATTTTCAATTAGAAATTTAAGCTTGCATTTTATGAGCATAAAGTGTAAATGCAATAGCCTTTCAGTTAGTGTCTTTAGTGCCATTAAATTATGACTTTAGCAACTGCATATTGTCTGTGAATAATGCAGCTTTTAAGTGCTTAAATAGTTTTTATATGATTTTATTAAAATTTGTGTAATAATTTTATTAGTGCTGTAACAGATAAGTTTACAATTTTATAGCTGAGGCTATAATTGACTACAGCTTGCTGAGAGTTAAAAGTGTATACAATTTGAAAGATACAAACTTGTGCTGTAGCATACAAAGATCTTATGGCTACCTTCATCAGTGCTGTAAATTTTGGCTCAATCGGATGATAAACACCGGAGATATTCGATTTAAGGTTTCCGTACTAGGCAAGGGGGAGCAGCGAGCATCCAACTAATGTATGTACATAAGTGTATGCGTGGTTGAGTCTGAGTTTACGATAGGTGTCTGGGTGTATTGTTAGCATTAGCTGCTGCAAAGGAAAGTACAGGGTCTTCTACTATCGGTTGCAATCGACGGTAGCTTTCCGAGTTTTTTCTTTAATAATAAGTGTTATATATTTCTTAAACTATTAAATATATAAATTACTTATTAATATTGAGCTTTAATAATTATGTAGAATTTTTTATAGAGACTTTAAATGACTTAGATGAGCTTAGACTATTATGTAGTACAATTTCTCCTAGTTTCGAGAGTTTAGCCTATTGTCCAGTTCAATTTATAGCAGTACAAAAGCAGCTAAGAACTGATATCACAGCTTAGATACAGCTAACAGTTACTGTATATAATTCTATATAATTAAAAAATTTTGTAGAATTTTTATAGAGACTTCAAATTGCTTAGTTGAGCTTAGACTATGATGTGGTTAAATTTCTTATAGTTTCGAGAGCTTCGACTACTTTCTAATTCAATTTATAATATACAATTTATAGTATATAAGCAGCTAAGAATTGATATCGCAGCTAATAGTTACTCTAAATAATTCTACATAATTCTAAAATTTATAAAAAATATTCAGCTTTTATTTATAGACAATTTAACGTTAAAAAAGTGATAAACAAATGTTGAGCCTAGTTTTGTATAGTTTTAGCATTTGCGCTGTGCAACTTTTACGCCTCATTGCCAAAAGTGATTGGCAGCAGCTGAGATCTGCTAATGGCTTAAATAAATAATGGAAGTCAACTGCAGCAGCAGCAGCAGCAGCAGCAGCAGTAGGAGCGAGTAAATCCCACAGTCAAATGACAAAGTTCGTTAAAAATGAATTTAGATGTCTGCAATTAAGACGCTAATTATAAACAATTAAAATCAAAGTCAGCAGCAGCTGCAGACGGCAAAAGCGAAATAATAGTTGCAAAAACTAGTATATATATTGAGTGTGTGTATATACACTAGTCGGAGTGACTAAAAATTTGCCAGTCATTTTGTCATTTCGATGCGAATGCAAAGCGTATATGAAAAGTGTCTACACTATAGTGTATGATCCGTCTGTCTGACTGTCTGTCCATCTGTCTGCTCACTATTGTCAGATATATGTCTCTGTTGTCTCGCCTGTTGCTCTGCCCCCTCTCTTCGCCTATGACTCTGCACAATAGTTGCACTTTCGATTGGCAAAAAATTGACTCTGGCTTTGGTGGATGTTTCTCTGGCTTGGTCTTGGATGCTTTTTGTGGCACGTACACCCCGACCATTTATGTCTTATAAAAGGTAATCAGCTCGACACATTAGCATGCCACAACAACAGCAGCAGCAGCAGCAGCAACTCTCTAAATTGAGCTGTTGCTGCTGGCATTGGCATTCCCGAAATTCGCCGCGTCTCAAATGTATTCGCATCGTTAGCCTCAGCTTCGGTCTGCTACCAATAGTGGTAGTAGCGTCATCATCATAAAACCAGTTCAGCGAAAAGCAGCAGCAACAACAAAAACGACTCGAGACAAAGCTCTCTGCTCTGCCTGATGGCCACCCCCGCCTAACCCCACGGTCTGCAGTTGCCGGCCGGCCGGCGAGTCGGCCTAAAAGCAACAGCAACAAGTGGTCATAACTGTCAAATGCTCTTGGCCTTACAGCCAGCTTCCCCACCCCCTCCTCTGACTGGCCAGCGGGCAGTGGTTGTTGTTGTGGCTCGAACCGCAGCCACTTTTAATGGCCAGCAAACGTGCGTGCTCTTAACGTGTCAACTGCCAAGTGGGCAGCCACTCCACTCCACTCCACTCCAGGCATCTGATCATGCGATCTGCTGCGCTTCTTTTTACTACTAGTATTTGAAAGCCATCGACGGGCAGGCAGTTATAGCTGCAGATACAAACCTTGCCTTAGCTATAGATACTCACTCTCAGCTGCAGATATATTTATACAAAGTTTATTAAACTGCTACCAAAACCTAACCGCAGGCTAATTTGTCCACAGCAAATGCCTGCACTTAGTGTGCGAGTGTGTGTGTGCGAGTGTGTGTGTGTATGGGTGTATCTGCTGGCTATTGATCTGGTCATCTAGCTGGCCTTCTACTTGTGGTTCTGTCTGCCACAACAGAGGCGCAGCTTGCGGCTTTTTATGCACGTGTCTGTGGCAACACTAGGCTACACAATTGCAGTCGAAACTCTGCAGAGTTCTTAAAGGGAATTTGCTATTAAGTTGTTAGCAGTTTCAAGTTGAATAGCCCTACTTATTGCTGTTTATTTTGAGTTGAAGTGCTGTGTTGACTAGTGTAACTGGTGAGCATTTATCCACATGGAATTCGCAGGCATTGGCAGGTGCAATTGGCGAATAATTTCACGCTACATGTGAAATATTTATGGCATGTTGTAAGATACTTTATACGCCGACCACAAGTTGTGGCAGGCGAATTGAAAACGAAATTATTGAATTTGTGTGTGATTAATCATAGGCATTCTACACTCGAGTTCAGCCTGAATACAGTGCGAGTCTCTCTCTGTGTGTATAAATAGCCCTGATCGAACCCTGAACCGAACTGAACTGCTTGATAGAGTCGAAGCAGAAGACAAACTGCGAAAGAAACCCACGCTGAAATACGCTTTTAGTCTGTTTTAGTCTTCTCTTTTTTGTGGAATTCAATTAAGCTGTTATTTCATAATGTCACCCAATCCGTTTATGATACTGTGTTCCGGGAAACCAGCAGGGGCTGCGCGCTCTGTGATCATCCAAACAAATTCTGCGCCAATTAACGCAGCAGCAGCTACAGATACAGATACTAATTTAGCTTAACTAGGGAAGTATCTGCAGCCACATCTACACAATTGTAGTTGTATCTATATAGTATCTACTGCCTTACTAATTACAGTCGAGCGTACTTGTCTATGCGAAATGAAACAATTACAAGTCATTGATTAACTGGCCTGTAAGTAAGTCCGACTAAATGTACGTGATTCTAATTAAAACACACTGCCATAAAGATCAATGAAATGTCAATTTGCTCAATGCTGCTTCCATATGCTGGCATATCAATGCAAACAGATTAACAGATACACACACTACTTGTTAAAGCTCAGTGCTAATTGTTAGTTTGATTATTTTATTGCACTTTGCACAAGGAAATGTGGATATAGATACAGGGAATAATCATTCTAATAATAATAATAATAGACTAGTAGAAGTACCTGTATCTAGTTGTATCTGTAAGTATATCTGTGTATCCCTAGTGAAGTTCTAACAAGCGAATGTTGTAGATATCGAATAAAGAGAGTACTTAAATCTTACGATATAAGATTGCATACTAAAGTCAACGGTTTCTCAGACAGACAGACAGATGGTATGAAATAGTAGACTATTAGAAGTATCTGTATATAACTGTATCAGTAGCTATATCTGTATCTCCTACTGAAGCTTTAACAAGAGAATGTTGTAGATATCAAATAAAGAGAGTACTTCAATGTGATTGCATACTGCAGTCAAAGGTTATTCAAACTGCTTATTAAACTCATCATTAGCAAAGGCAACTAGCATCCGATGTATCTTCCACTCACCAGTTATACATACCCGCCAATTGAACAAGTTGTAATCACCTTAAGTCAAAGGTTACTCAGACAGACAGACAGATGGTATAAAATAGTAGACTAGTAGAAGTAGCTGTATCTGTAGCTAAATCAGCATCTCTCTACTCCCTTTCAGAATTGTTTCAGGCAGAACTTTTAACAAGAGAATGTTGTAGATATCACATAAAAAGAGTACTTCAATCATACGATACCTGATTGCATACGGCAGTCAAAGGTCACTCAAACTGCTTATTAAACTCATCATTAGCAAAGCCAACTAACATCCGATGTGTCTTCCACTCACCAGTTATACATACCCGACAATTGAACAAGTTGTAATCACCTTAAGCCACACGCTGCACTTTGTAACACAGAGATTAGTCTAAGATCAAACTAACAACAAGTAATCACTGATTAGAGTCTAGACTAGTCTGTTACACGAGCAATCCAATCCGTTTGCCACTTCTCTGTTGCATTCAACGTGATTACAGTACAATATGATGATAAAAAGTATCTATGGTTTGGCGCCCATTGGCGTTGACATTCATTGGACTAAAGTGCAGAGGGACAGTGACTAAATCGCCACTTAGTGGCTGCACATCACTTGTATCTGCATCTGTGTATACAAAATGTATCTATGCACACCTCTCCTCGGTGTATCTATGCCAATGACAATGATTTATGTAGGCGTCGCTGTCAGCGCCAAAATAGACATTTTGTTTGGCCGTGGGTGTAGTATATGTCGCCTGTTGATCATTCACAGATTTAAATTAATCCGTGTGTGTGTGTGTATTTATAACCGGACTCTGTCGAAAAATATATGAAATAATCAAAACTGCATTTTGCAACGGCTCAACTGGGGACTGGGCCTTTCTCTCTCTGCCTCAAATGGTTGCATGTCGATGTGCTCAGATTTCAGTGCAGGATTGGACTGAACTTTACGGCAAGTTCATTAAAATATTTTGCCAACTTTTAGCTGTTCTTTGGCAATTGCCAAACGTATTGACAGAATTTTGTATAGAGAGAAGAAACTGGGCAAAATTTCAACAGTGCCAGGCAAAAGTATACAACTGCCTCTAGCAGCAGTTTGAACAGTTGGCATTAAGGGGAAGTATTTAGAAGTATTTCTTTAGGCCACTAGAGCTTGTATTTAGCTCAAATTTTAACTCTTTTGCACTTAAAAATGTTGTAAAATGTGGGTTTATTTTTTATACAATTAAAAAACGTATCTATGAGCCTTAAATTTGACTTTGTATTAGTAAAAATAACTACTAAATTTAGCTACTCTTACAGATCTCTCGACTGGTGTTTTGTCTTTAACCCAACACCAAAACTAGGCAAATTATCTCTCATTTATTATACATTTAATACGTATAATTAGTCGATAAAGTGCCAATTGAATTCAAGCTAAATATGACGGGAAAATTTAGCGTTAAAAATAACTTATTAATTTGAATAGTTGGCATTAAGGGAAAGTATTTGAAAGTATTTCTTTAGCCCACTAGAGCTTAAATTTAGCTAAAATTTTAACTCTTTTGCACTTATAAGTGTTGTAAAATGTGAGTTTATTTTTTATACAATTAAAAAACGTATCTATGAGCTTTAAATTTGGCTTTGTAATAGTAAAAATAACTACTAAATTTAGCTACTCTTACAGATCGCTCAACTGGCTCTAAAATGAAGCAAATTATCTTTAATTTACTATACATTTAATACGTATAATTAGTCGATGAAATGCAAATTGAATTCAAGCTAAATGTGACGGGAAAATTTAGCGTAAAATTTACCTTTCCTTTCGGTTTCTGTTCCGCCACTTTCACTCTCCAAGGGGTGTTAATTCCCGCCTTTAAGTGATTATGTTCAGGCAGTATTGGAAATGCCTGGCATTGCGTATGATAAACAATTTAGCAATTATATTTATAAAAGTATTGAATTTTATGATTCACTTGCCAGTTTTCCCAGCCAGTTGTTTTCCTTAGCCACAAATGCAATGATGATTGCGTTACTTATAGCGAGTGATTCAGTTTTTTGTGTTATTGCAAATTGTTAATATACATTTCGTATTTCGTATTTGGTTGGCTCGTTGCCAATGCCCCAGTGCTGCCAATAGATGAGCCACATTTTGATGAGTTCAAGTTCAATGGAATTGTGCGTGAACGTTAACTAAGCAAACACACACACACACACACACATCAACTCATTTCAAATGCTGTCGGGCCACACGGCGTATGCGTAATCTGAGCTGCAGTTGAATTCGCTTTTGGCTGTTGCTTTTGGTGCATTGACCACGTTTTTTTCGGTTGTCTGATATTGGTTATGGTTTTGGCTGTCTTTTTGGTGTTTCTTTCAGCTCTTTATACCTTTTGCTTTCGCTCTGCCTGTGCGGGGCGTTTCAACCACACGTTTTTGCATAATTCACATAATTTTTTCGCTTATGCTCTGCGTTTTTTTTGCGCCCAGTTGAGCTCAGTTAAGAGCCTCGCATTTAAGTTACGTAGCTTAAAGATACGTTGCTTGGGTTGTTCGGTACTTTTCGTGGAAATCAATAAAACACTTGCCTTGGCGCTTTTTGCGAACTCGTTTCCTTTTGTCTTCTGAGACTCATTTGGCGTTGCCAGACTTGGCTTAATTGGCAATTGTCATGTGGAATATATTGATCACAGTGAATCTGGGTCATTACACGGCGACTATATGCAGCTATAGGCTTATAGGTAGAGTATCTTCATGCCGCTGTCTAATGAGCTCAAAGCTAAGACCTAAGATCGAGCACAGAGCAGAATTAGAATATGCTAATTGTCTATATAACTCAACGAGTGTGCGTGTGTGTGTGTGCATGTGTATACCTGCCCACTAGCTATGGCAAGCTCGTTTTCTATGTCGTCATGACTCTGTACAAATTCGCAGTTTGCCTTGAATGAACTATGTTTCAGCAGTTTTTGTTGCGGTTTTTTCTGTCGATTTTTTATAATTTATTTTCATTTATTTTTTTGCATTGTGAATGGGAAGCTTTGCGAGTGGCGACTAGCTACGGTTTGAATCGGAGTCTGAGTCACAAGAGACGCTACACACGCCACAACAACGTCATCTCTTGTCGTCTTAGAGCTGAACTCTTAGCGGTCTCTCTCTCCGAGTCTCACTCGCTTTTTATGCATAAAAAATCACCTGATATTTTAATTGCTGCGCGTCATCATTTCGACTGCGTAAAGCGGTCAAGCGAATGGGTAGAGTGTGCAGAGTGGAGGAAAACAGAATGAAAATAAAACTAAAAATTAAAAAGATACAAAATTGAAAGCAAATAAGCTGAAAGAAAGGCTACACACTCGGCTCGAGCGGTTCAATAAACCACGCTGAGACGACCCCAAAAATGTAACGGTAACTGTAACACGCTGACTTTGCACGTGCTAAACTCACACACACACACCACACACACTCTACACACAGTCTACTCTATCTACAGTCTTCTCTTGAGTTGCTTCTTTTTACTATTTTGCATAGCCAATTGCAGTGCTAAATTGAGCTTAGGTTGAGTTCATAGATATGTGAGTGTATATATAGCACTTATCTATCTTTATCGCTGCTATACACACACACACACACACTCACCGTTAGACTGCATAAAAAGCAGAGTAGCTGACGGCTTTTATTGTGCGCGTAATTTGAATGTGCCTATAAAAAAGAGATTTGCGCAAATCTCACTGACACACAGCGAATAAAATTTCGCAAATGATCTGCCTTTTTTTACGAGTCTTTCTCGGTGTCTTTTTTATATGTTCTTTCTCGCATATTTCAGCGGGCATATTATATACATATTTCTATATATATGTATATATAATTTTACATATTTAAAAGCGTATTCAGATCTACATTTGTTGCAGAGAAATTCTGTAAAATATTTAGAGTATAGGCGGAGACTATCAACTAGGCTGAGATAGTAGTGAAGTACAGTAAAGCTACTAAGCTGAGAATATGTCTGTTGAAATTGGCACAGTAGTGTATATAAAACAGATTTTAGCTGAATATATGCTATATAAGCAGTAGTTGTATTAGGGCTTAGTATAGCTACTACAGAGAGAATATATGCTATGGAAAGGGGAACTATATAACACAGACTTCAGCTGAATGTATGCCACATTAGTTGTAGTAGTTATAGTAGGGCTTAGTATAGTTACTAAACTGAGAATATATGCTATGGAGAGGGGAACTATATATAATACAGACTTTAGCTGGAATATATGCCATATTAGTAGCAGTAATAATTGTATTAATAATAGAAGTGATAGTAGTAATAATAGTAGTAATATTATTATTAATCTCTGAGACTCAAACTTGACTCCAGTTTCTAAATATTCACTCTTAAAAATCTTTAAAAAATTTGTTTAAAGTCTTTACAAAATATTCGCTGAATTTTAAAAATACCTGAAGTATATAATTTATATAAATTTATATAAAATTTACCTGGATAAATATACAAATATACATTAAATTCATTTTAAAACTATCTGCACAAGTATACAATTTAAATAAATTTATATAAAATCCCAACACATTGCAATTAATTATAAACCTAATTATCTTAAAAATCTTATAAAAATTGTTCGAAATATTTGCAAAACTTATTTTATATTTCTAAATTACCTGCAGAAGTATATAAATTTTATAAATTTATATAAAATACATAAATTTTTATAAAATTTACCTGGATAAGCTCATGTATAATTTCATTAAATTTATATCAAATCTACCTGTACTTATGGTATTTCATTTAATTAAATTCATATAAAAGCCCCCCGCACAAGCCTATAATTTAAATATATTTATATAAAATCCCAGCACACTGCAATTAATTATAAACTGCAAAAAAAGTACACACTCCAAACGAGTTTTTCCTCCAGCTTCAACTCTCAATTACTGGCATAAAAATATGCAGCAAACGAGTTTATTTTGGCAAATATAATAATTTAGCCTAATCTATAGATCAGTGTTTGATTTAATTGTTTAAGCAAAAGCCAAACATAGATTCATTAGTGAGAATGTATTGCGAAATGAGCTGCTAATTTAAGAGACTTTCCATTGAGTATAGGGGAAAGTGTGAGATTTGTAGATACTATATCTATATGTACTATGCCTAGTATATAATCTCTTCTATCAATAAGTAAAGTGAATTTAGCTTAAATTTAAATAACAAATTCAGCTGCTAAATGTTGTTGATTTTGCATTTCATTTAGTGTTGTTTTTCTTATTTTTCTTCTCTTTTTGCCGAGTCAAGGTTAGAGGCATTTGTCATTGTTTAACTTTGACTTTGACTCTGGCGAATGTCTGTGATTTCCTTCAATTCCGCTTAACTGTTTGTTCTAAGTTAAGTGGCTCATTTAATCCCTAATTTCAGCTTCCTGTCTGAGCCGCAAACTGAGTGAAAAGATATGAAATGCCGTTGATGAACAGAAATGCATTTAAAATGCCATTAGGCACATTAATTGCAACTCGTTTGGGGCGAAAAGCTGGCGAACTGCGAATTCAGTTAAAATTGACAGATTTTGATAAATGTCTCCTACCAACGACACAAAACGAAACGAATGTCCGTCTGTCTCTCTATCTGTTTGTGGCAAGTGGCAAGTTGGCCAAACGAAGGAGAAAGTCTACGCAAAAGACTTGGCAATTTGTCAACACCAGCCCATTTGCAGAAGCCATTTGTTGTTGTTGATTATTAATGTTAATGCTGTTGCTGCTGCTGTTGTTGTTGTTGCTGTTGTTGTTGCTGCTGCTGTCAGTTGCATTTAGGTAAACGCAATGACACAATTTGTTAAGACCACTTTTCACATGTCAGGCCAAAAAGCCCCCAGAGGCGTTGTCACAGTCTCACAGTCTCACAATCACAATCACAGTAGAAGCCAACTGTTTTTCAGTTTACAGTTTCTTATTGAAGTTTTCAGTTTTCAGCCTGACCTTGACAACTCTCTCTGCCTCTCTCGCTAAGCGTTCGCTCTCCCTCTCCCAATTTGCATTTGTGGTGTGTGTGCCGCCTCATTTCCAGTCGGCATTTTCTGCCTCAAACCCGCATCATTATCGCAACGTCTGCCTCAGTCTCTGCCTCTGCCACTGCTGCGCCTGCGCCTTAATTATGTGCCTCGATTTGCGGCAGCAGCTGCTGCACATGCCCCGGCATAAGCTCACAGTTTATTTCACTGTGCAAATTCTTTAGTTTGTGTGGAATTGCCAAAAAAAGGGAAGCGCGGCTGCTCTGCCTTAGGGTGGTGGCTAGGGCTTAACAGTCGCAAACGAATTGAAGCGAATTGAAAAGTAATAATGGAACTTTTTGTGAGGAGACACATATATACTTATGTATGTATGTATAACATGTGTGTTTCTATGGTAACTTCTAGTTGAACTCAAGGCACTATAGTATATGTATATATAGTATAGTATATAGTAGTATATATTATGATTATGCTTTTAATAAGTATATTCTTATGTATTATGTCATACTACGATATTTATAACTTTCTGTCAGTGGTTTATTTCATAAACAATTTGAAAGAAAAACTGCTATATTAAGTAAAGAATGAAGCTAGTATATGAATACATAGAATGTAATATTTAACTACTATACTAACATAAATATTACAAAATAAATATTACATAATATTTAACTACTATACTGACTTAAATATTACATTCTTATATTTATTTAACTACCATATTAATATAAATATTACAGTCTATCTATCCATATACTAGCTTAATTCTTTATTAATACTAATGTTAAAATAGTAGTTAAGAATTACATTCTATATATCCACATACTAGCTTCATTCTTTGCCCTCCAACCATTTAAATATATTTGCATCTAATCATCGATAATGCCCTAAAGCTACTTTAAGAGGCAGTTCTAATTTGTTTAGTTATCTATTTATATATCTGTGTTTGTCGAATTATCTGAGTGTGTGTCTCTTACTAATATACACAAAAATAAACAGCTCCAGATACATATATATTTGTTTATCTCTATTTCTCTGTCTTTCCTACATACAACTATTTACTTAGCATCTATATAATTTCAAATGAATCCATCTATACATTCTCTATTCATTCTTCAATTCATTCCTTCAACTCTCTACTTATTAATGCGTAGTTTCAACCTTTCTAAATACGTTGATTTACCTATCAGTCTAGCATTCTGGCCATCTAGCTCCATCAACAATCTATCCAGCAACAATCTAACTATCTGTACCTTTTAATTCTTCTCTAAGCATTCATCTCCATATTAATCCACGTATTCTCATTCTATTTTATCTAACTATGGAAGTACTTGGCATTTGTTCATCATATTTGCTTCAGTATATCTATAATTTATTCAATGTATTTATCTATTTATTCTCTTAGTCTGTTAGTCTATCTACCTTTTAGTATATGCATTTATCTATCAATCCATAACTCTGCTCATTTCTCATTCCATTTAACTGGTTATCTATATAACTATCTATCTATCTATCTATCTATCTATCTATCTATCTATCTATGTATCTACCTAACTATCTATAAGTATACCTCCCCATTCCCAATCTCTCTATTACTGCAAGCATTCAATTTATCTCATCATTTATCTCGCTGTGCATACTCCTCTTCATCTGCCTGTCAATCAGTTTATCTATCCACCTGTCTAATCTACATACACATATAGTATGTAGTAGTATGTACACCTGTCTGCGAGTCACAGATGCATGCACTTGTCATGTCGATTGGGATTAGTCTGACAAATCAGCACATGTATCTGAGCAAAATACACGGCTGTATCTTTATCTCTGTACAGAGTGCATGTATTGTTCACTGCGTTGGGGTTTTGCGGTCAAAGACGCTGCCTCTGAGGTTGAGAAGTATCTCAAGTATTGGCTGCGGCTGTAGATGCGGCTGTGGCTTATCAGTTGTGAGCTGCGAGCTGAGGCTGAGGCTGATGAAGAGCGCGCGAGTTGCACTTAAATTGCAACCACGAGGCAAACGTCAATCAGTTTGCGTTGCTCAGCTAATAAACAGAAAATCACACACACACACACGCACACACACTCGCACACACACACTGCTGTAGATTGAGAGGTTCTTACACAAGTTGGAAGATTAAAAGCGAGCCGCTTGTTAGTAGCAAAACGAAACAAAACGAAGCAGCTGCTGCTGCTGCTGCTGCTCATCGACCTCAACCCCTTAACCTAGCCAGGCGCATAGTAAATAGCTTTTGATCTCTTATCTCTGTAGAAGTGTGTGCGAAATTGTGCACAGTGTATGTGTGTGTGTGGGTAGTTGAGTAGCTGAGACAAACGCTGACAGGTGATTGAGTTAATTAAGACTGTGTGTGTGTGTGTGAGTGTGTGTGTGTGTGTGTAGGAACAGTGAAAGTCATATGATGCGCAGATTAGATTTAGCTGCGTTTAAATTTAGTTGCAGCTGTCAAAAGTATTAAAAGTATTATTAGTTTTATATAATTATAGTAAGTAGTAAATAATAAGTGCATTGTTTACGTGCTCTAGCTGATTACAAGCCTGCAGATACAGATACAGATACAATACAAGCGTCATGCACACTGAGCAAAATAAATTGAATTGCTGCTGAGATTTGAAGAGGTATAGTTGTCATATATATAGTATATAGTTATCATATGTATATATATTGGTTTCTATATAGTAAACAGGTAATAAGCAGCTAATCATATAGAGTTAATACCATATAATACATACATTATAGATAGATAGATATAGTATAATTACATGCATATATATTTATGTACTTTTGTATATATATATATACTTATTATTTATCTATACACCTCTATCTAACTAAATATATTAAATGGTATTAACTCTATATATATTTATCTGTTAATTTGTCATACTTTAATAGCTTGAAAGACTCTAGTCGAGCCCAGTCGACAGTTGGAGATTGTCCACTTGGTTTTTCTCCCTGTTGTATCTTAGTTGTTTATTATCCGATTAGACTACAGTCTGCCACGCCTTCTTCTATAACTATACTATATCTAGCTATATACTTTATACCCTATTAACTCTATATATTTAATTGTTTATTACTTAAATATAAATAGCTTAAGAGACTCTAATCGAGTCTAGGATTCTGTACTTTGCATTTCTCTCTTGTGTATCTTCTTTGTTTATTACCCGATTGGGCTAAATTCTGCCACGCCTCCTTCTATAACTATACTATATCTAGCTATATACATTATACCCTATTAACTCTATATATTTACCTATTTATTTACCTGTAGAGTCTAAGATTCTACTCTATGTTTTTCTCCCTGTTGTATCTTCGCTGTTTATTATCCTATTGGGCTAAATTCTGCCACGTTTTCTTCTGTAACTATACTCTATCTATCTATATACATTATATACTATTAACTCTATATATTTGCCTGTTAATAACCTAAACATAAACAGCTTGATAGACTCTAGTCGAGTTGCATATTCTGCTCTATGTTTTCCCCCCTGTTGTATCTTCGCTGTTTATTATCCGTTTGGGCTAGTGTCTGCCACGCCTACTTCCGCCTGTTAACACCCATGCCAATTACACAATCTTAATATACCCTTTTGCTTATTATAAATGTGTAGTGTCTAAAAAACTGGGAGTGCTCTAACACTATCGAAACTTTGAACTCTTTTTCGCTGCTCAAGTTTAGCAAATGAATTTCATAATTGGCTATTAGACCTCCGACGACCCCCTTGACCCCCCCACAGTTCGACAGTTGGCCAGTTCCAGGTAAACTACAATAGTAATGATTTGAGCGAGCTGCTTAAACATTTCACTTAATACAGTGAGTGCCAAAAATATCCAATCATTGTCTCTACACTCGCTCGAGTCGAGTCGAGTCTCATTAGCGCTGAGTCAGTCGCACATTTAGCCGCATTATGCGTCAGGTGCTCGACGACTTGCTGATGTCACACACACGCACACACGCACAACAAAATCAAGTGAAATTCGTCGTGTTTTACCTGAGAACTTATCAATTGAAGAGTGGCGAAAAGAAGTATTAATTACCCCCTAGATAAGGTTGTCAATACACTACACTGTGCTTACGATAAAGAACTGGTGTAGATAGGTGTGGGGAAGGGGGGAGGGGGGAGCATGACGTAACATGCGATTCTTGTTGTGCGATCAAAGCTCATAGAAGCGCCTAGACATGCGTGAACATTCGCTCAGTTTACATTGTGTAGTCAAAGAGAACGGTGTGTTACTCTGCCTCATAGTATAGCCATATTTCTCACAGTGTATCGCTTGACTAATCTATTGCCTTACTCTTTCAGACTAGAACAGAGCCAGGAACTACGATCTAAAAGATGGAGCGCTATAGTTTATCAGCTCTACTCGCTCTGCTCTGCCTCCTCTGTGTGGCAGCTGCCCCCTCGGACTACTCCGCCTACCAGTGCCCCGAGGGCTGCAGCTGCACTGCGTCCGAGCATCACACACATGACAAGACAACGGCCTGGCTGCTCCATCTGAAGTGCAACAGCACGCAGGGATTGCTGCAGACGAAGCAGCCACTGGAGCTGCCCATACCGATACATTCCATAGATCTATCGTACGCGGGACTGAGGCGTGTGGCTGGAGTGCTCGATCAGCTGACGGATCTCACCTCGGTGGATCTGTCGCACAATGAGCTGCACGAGATTGGACACCTGAGCAAGAGGATCAAGAAGCTGAACCTCAAGCACAATCGTTTGACCTCGGCCAAGCTGGTGAAGCTGCCACAGCATTTGCGAGTGTTGAATCTGCAGCACAATGACATCACTCATCTGCCCCTGGAGCTGACCCATCTGCAGCATCTGCAGCAGCTGGAGCTGGGCCACAATCCCATCAACTGCTCCTGTGCCACGCTGGAGGTGCGCAACTGGCTGCAGGAGCGTCATGTCTACATGGAGCGTCCCGTCATCTGCAGCTCCCCCCTGGAGGCACGTGGCAAGCCCTGGCTGCAGCTGAAGCAGTCGGAGATCTGCGAGCGTGAGCATCACGGCTGGTACTCCACCGACATGGATGAGAACGAGCTGATGATGGGCGATCAGCCGGCCAAGGATGACAGCGACGAGGAGCTGGGCAAGGATTACCTGGTCATCGACAAGACGCGAACGGTGAAGAGGTCAGAGCCAGCGCCACCACATGTACAGGAGAGCGATGTGGAGGGTTCCGGTGATCTCACAGAGACCAACATGGAACTAAATGCACCCAAGCCCGCTTCAGCGGAGCACGAGGAGACAGTGGAGTCGGTGGAGGAGCCCAGAGCCATGCCATTGGAGCAGCCACAGCAGGATGAAGAGGACAACGACGAGGGCTCGGGCAGCGGAGGTGGCCCTGTGATCCTACCAGCAATTGGAGGCGAACCCGCCATTCCCGACGACTATGAGCCACCAGAGACACCCGTCTCCAAGGAGCAGAGTGAGGAACACAAGACAAACGACGATAGCTTCGACAATAGGCCACTGGAGGATCCAGCGACACTCTCGCCGGCAATCTTCCAGCACCAAGGCATCTTTGATGGCGACGATGAGCCAGCCCTGGTGCCTGTCAGCGAGGAGACCATTGTGCCGGTGGTGCAGACCAATCTGGACACGGGCGCGGCGCCATCCGATGTGGTCACCGATGGACCAGTCGACGCGGAGAAGCCCTCGGATGATATACTGGCTGCCAAGATGGGTAAGAAGGACGACAGCAATGCCATCTACTATCTGCTGGGAGTCATCGCGCTCATCGTGCTGGGCCTCATCCTCTTTGTGGCCATCAAACGTTGCAAGCACAACAGCAATGCGGCGGCTCGTGATGCCGAGGCACAGCGTCAGACCGAGCTGCTGGACATGGACAAGAAGAACCTGGGCAAGCCGATGGCTCGCAATGGACACGAGCATGCGCCACTCATTGGCGAGAAGGGCAAGGTGGACGAGGCACAGATTGTCAATGGCAAGAAGCCCTACGACAGCAAGGATGGCGTCGGAGGACAGCCGCTGCTCAATGGCAATGGCACTGCCAATGGCGATGCCAAGGATCTGCCCACCATCAACGAACCCGCCGCCGAGCCAGCTGCCCATGAGTACTATCCTATCACGCCCAGATACCCCACACCACAGTCGCCGCGCGCCTCCAAGTATGCTCAGCATCCCCAGACCGATGAGCAGAACAACAACAACAACAACAACGACATAGATGGCGCCTATCTGCCCTCCTCCCCCAAGTCGGGACGGTATTCGCCTGTCTACTCGCCGGAGACGGGTCGTGTGAAGATCAAGCTTACGGAGACGCCCAAGCCGAAGACTCCCATGCTCGTCACACGCAGCAAGTCCAATGCCGGCGACATAATCACAACGCCCGTATCCCGCGAGGGCTATCTGGAGCCCACGCATCAGGCTGCCAATGGCATTGTCGGACACTGAGGGCGAGAGATCCCCCCACCCCCCAGACAAGTGCCAACAACAATCAAGGAACAATAGCATCTGCCCCAGCCTCAGCCTGAGCCTAGCTTAGAGTACGTGCGGCCCCAATCGATAACGATAACAATAACGATAACGATGACGGTGCTTTCGATAACCAGAGCAACAACAACAACAACTATTCGTTTTAAGCTCCTCCTCCCTCTTAAATATATACATACACACATATATACGCCTATATATATATGTAAACATTTGTAGTCTAGCGTTTAAGTAAATTAATTATTAATTATACTTAAGCATAAATCTAGTGTAATACCAAAGTTTTAAAAGATATGCATATATTTGTTAACTGTAAAGCGAAATACAAAACACACACACAAATGAAAATGCAACAACACACGCACACACCCAACATTACTTACATACAATCTATGTGTATTTTTTATATAAATGCGTAATGTATAAATATTTAAGCTTCCTCTTCTCTTGTGAAATTACAAATGTGTTACTCTGCGTGTGAATGACTTTCAAATTCAACTTTAGTCTATCAATAAACAAACAAATAAAAATAAAGAAAAGAAAATAAAGAAATTTACTGTTTTTGTATTGCTAGAACTTTCCACGACTTGCAATTTTTTGCTCCAATTTTTATAGAATAAATTTGCAGGGTAGGCTCGCAATATTTGTCCTAAAAACCCATAAACCGCCGTATCCTGGCCATTTAAGGAGTTAGGACGATGTCCTTTTGCACAGAGGTGCAACTTGTATCCTAGAATCATAATATGTAATCAAAAGGACGAAGGTCCTTCAGACAGCCGAGTTAAAGGGACTTTTTTGTTTAAAGAAAAGTCCTCATAACTCAGCCATGTCCTGTTTGATCCTTACGATCCTAGTGTCAACGAACGCGTCTTCCTAAGGACTACAAACTGTCCAAAGGACATGCAAATCGTCCTTCAAATAACGGAGTTATTAAGGATTTTCCAATTTTAACCAAATTTAACTTCATCTTTTTGAATGCGTTTTCATTGCATACTTTTAGGTGACAAAATACCAAAATCGCATTGGTATTTAGCTGGCGCCATCCAACAGTTCTTTGAATTAGTTTCTGGCGCCATCTGTGTGCAACTTGTGTACGCAAATGTCAAACATTTTCGCAGCGCCATCTGTTGACAGTTAGCAGAAACTGTACAGCTGGCTGGCATTTGTGAAAGGTCTGTGTCTAAGCTTGGCTGGCAAGTGTTGTGTGTCTTGGCTAAGTGAACTACTTAATTTGCTGAATGACTGCTGTCTGGGGTGTGTCTTAACTATTGGACAAACTCATATTATTCGCAGCCTATAACAGATTTAAACTGCAATTAAATGCTTAATATCTATACAAAACAATTGTGTACATATTTTTTTTACATTTAAATGTGCTCGTTCGAATATATGCTTAACCTAATTGCCACTTGTTCAGTTTAAATAGGACTTACAGGGTATATACAAGCGTGTGTGTCGCAGCAGAAATGAAATAGTTAACTAATTTAATATTGTATTTGGTCGTTTCGATTGCTTAGAATAAAGTCTCTCGCATGGGCTTGTGCACCTGGATGCGGCCCTCGCCCTCGCTGGAGGAGGTGTCTTCGGCAGCAACGGCGGCGCTGAAGTTCCCGCTGACCCTTCGACTGGCCGAGTTCTTGCGCTTCTTGCGTTTGCCCTGCTCCAGATCGATCTCGGCACAGGAAGAGGACATATTTGACTGGTTATCATCGGGCAGGGAGGCGAGTTCCGGTTCGTTGAGCTCCTGGAAATCGCTGGCAATGGTCGAGGTGGAGGGCGCTTTCTTGAAGTAATCCTCGATAGCCGGAGCCAAGGCATCCCCGTGCACTGGTTCCAATGAGTACACCTGAGCGCTGACCTGCATGATGGGCGTCTTGGGTTTCCGTTTGGCAAAGGGGCTACCCTTGGTGCTGGCCAGATCCTCGTACTCGGGATCCGTGAGGAACTCCACGCTGTCGCCCAGCATGTTGGCTCGCTTGAACGGCGGAATCTCCGCTATCTTGGGCTTACGCTTGGTATACGGACTATTCTCGTAGCTCTGGAAATTGCCAATCTGTTCGGCACTCTGCAGATTCTGTCGCTTCAAATGGGCAGCCGGAAAGCGGGAATCCTCGATGCTAAAGCGACGACTGCCCGACTGTGTGTTGTACTCCATGTGGCCAGTGCGACGATGTGGTCCATACTGGGCCGTACGCTCCTTGGCACGATTGGACAGCATCTCCACGCTGCGGAATCTCTGTCGCGTGTCTAGCTGCAGCTCCTCCTCGCCAGCGGACTGATCTCCCTCCGGATGTGTCTGGGAGCGACGCAGTTGCTTGCGTGCCCGCTCTGTGGCTGTCAGATCCAGCATGGACTTGACCGGACGCTCCAGCTTGGGCATGAGCAGCGCATCCTCATAGGAGGGCAGGAGACTGATCTCCTGTGTCTGCTGCAGCGTTGTGGAGGACTCCTCGCGCAGCATGCGCTCATTGAGATCCCGGCTGGAAGTATGGGGAATGGATTAGGGAATGAGAAGGAGATTGGAATTGGACTTACATGCGCTGCAGTTCGTCATGATTCTCGTCGTACTCCCGGCGGTTGTTTCGCTGCTTCCTCTTGCGCATGAGACGCTGGCAGCAGCCATAGACCAGCGCCAGGAAACCCAATCCCAGTATGCTCAGCATGATGGTGGACCACACCTTCTCGCCGCTGCTGCTGCGCACGCTGGCAGTCCAATCCGCCAGGCAAGCGCTGTCCCACATCTTGCCATAGTACTGGGCGGGTGAGGCACAGCGCAGGTGGTAGCGATCCTTGATCTGAGGAAGGAAGTTGTTAACTAACTCCTAAGAAGGATTATCGTGCTCACCTTGGTCGGCTTTATGGTCAGATAGTCGAAGAACTCTACAAACAATGGATCCTGGCACTCGCAGATCCAGGGATTGTCTCCCAGCCACATCTGGTCCAGGAACTTGTTGGCGCGAAAGTAAGCAGGGGGTATGGGATTGGTCAGGCGATTGCCATTCAGATGGAGATCAGCCAGTTCCGGGAAGCCGCTGAAGCTACTGTTGCGTACGGTGGATAGCCTGGGGGTAAGGAAAGGAACCTTTTAAGCATGGACTGACAGATAGAACCAGTGTATCCTCACCTGCAGTTGGCCAGATTCAGATACTGCAACGTCTCGGATCTCATGTGACTGGGCATATCGCTGATCAGATTATTGGACAGGTCCAGGCGCTGTATGGCCGACAGACTGGACAGAGCCGTGCTCTCTATGCTCGTGATCTCGCACCAGCTCATGTTGATTTGCCTCAGCGAATTGGACACGATCTTGCCGAACTTCTGTAGTATGTTCCTGCTGAGATTGAGCTCCATGAGCACATCGTTGTTCCGCACGAGATTGCGATCGAGGTAGGCAATCTCGTTGTAGGCCAGATTGAGCTGCTTGAGGCGCTTCAGTGTGCCAAATGCCTCATTGCCAATGAGGCGCAGCATATTCTCGGAGAGATCCACCAGCTCCAGCATGGTGTTGTTGGCAAAGGTGCGAGCGTCCACAGTGCGGAGCAGATTGCCACGCAGACGCACCTCGGTGAGCATGGGCAGGCCACTGAGATCAATCTCGTCCAGATTGCAGTAGCAGGCGTCCAGTTGACGCAGCTCCGTGGCCAGTATGAGATCATCGCCAGCAGCGCCAAACTGCAAGTCCGTATTCCTCGACAGGTTCAACGATTCCAGATTGGGCAATCCCTCGAAGAAGGCTGAGCTCAAGCGCTGGAGACTGCAATTGCTGAGATCAAGTTGTCGTATGCTACGCGAGGGCATGCGGAGCAACTGCGTCAGATGATTGTTGGCCAACGATAGGCGCTCCAGATTGGGCAGCTGATTCACCAGCAGATCCCCGCCCACCACGCTGATCTGTGCCGCCGACAGATCCAGCTCGGAGAGGGATTGACTGTTCAACTGCCTGCTGTAGTCGGCGCCACCAAAGCTGCCCAACTGATTCCCGCTCAGACTGAGGCGCTTCAGACTGGACGCATACTTGAACGCCTCATTGGGACTGATGTCCTGCCAGCTGACTATGGAATTGTTGGCCAGCAGCAAGGTGCGCAGCGAGGTGTACCCTATGAGTGCCTCTGCCGATATGCTGCTGATGAGGTTATGGGACAGATCCAGATACAGCAGCGAGTCCAGATCCGCATACTGCTGCGGGAACTCCTCAAAGCGATTGCCCGACAAGTCCAAGTGCTCCACGGGCACATTGTCGAAGCTGGGAAAGCTGCTCAGTCCACGGCCGGAACAGTTGGCATACAGACTGTCCACTACCCAAGTGCATCTGCAGGCGGCGGGACAGTTGACAGCAGCGCTGCCTGAGAGCAGGGAGCACAGCGAGAGGAGCAGCAGTGGGAGTGGGAGTGATGACTGGGGGGTAGGCCAAGCCATGACTCTGGAAGGAGTAGAAGGTGGAGAAGGGAGTAAGTGGGATTAGCAGTAAAAAGTGAATACTTGTACTACAAAATGTATAAAGGGTATGTTAAGCTGGTACAGCTGTGACTTGTGCTTTAGAGAAACAACTGAAAGTGTCTATTTTATTGTTATCTAAATAGCTTATTTTTAATGGAAAATAAAGTATATGTGTGGATTGTCCAGTTTATGAAATTTCTCCTTCGAGTCTTTCTTTTATTATACTTGAAATTAATCTTACTTTAATCACCAAGAGCAACCGAAGGATGGTTTTTGATTAAGCTCACATTTTAAGCAGTTGAATCATTTCCAAGTCCTCTTTTAATCACACATTGTATTAATGTTTTTTTAAATATCTAGACTCCAGATTCTAGAGGACTCGAATAAGACTCATCCAGAGGTTAAAACGAACTGCCAAATGCTAGGCAGTTTTATTCTAAAAGATAAATGAAGGCAGACAGATGTATCTAAAATGGACTACGTGCCATTGATCCGACTACTCTAGCCATATATGTATATAAACAGTTAAACAGTTATATCCGAAGGCCCTATTCTCACTTTTACATTGCATTATCTCTATCAATATTAAATAATATATGTAAATAAAAGATACAATTAGTTATCACAAGGTTCTTATACTCTCTGTACAGTATATATATAATCAGCAAATGTTTTTTTAAGCTTCTTTATCTCTATCAATATTAATATAAATAGAAGATACAAATACTATAGTTGTCATAAGGTTCATAGTATATACATATGTACATATGTATATCATATATATGTATGTATATCAGCAAATGTTGGCTCATTCCCTTTTTTATTTACCTAGTGCTCATTATATTTCTCAGAACAGTTTTCATTGCTTTCGCTTGCGCCCAACTACTACGCATATTTGTTAATACAAAACTGTACAATAACACTGCTAAACTTAATGCATATTAAGCGCTCGTTTTTTCTTGCAGTGTATGTAGATTTCGTTCAATTACTTCAACACTGTCATAAATCAAAATTTCTCATTTTTAGGTAATAATGCTGAAATCTCTATTGAATTATAATTAATATTGTGTACAAATTTCAATTTTTTAGCTCAACTAGTCTCTGAGTGAGCAGCGAATGTATAGTGCAACCTTAGTGTAAGCTCAGTATAAGTGGCAAACTTTAAGCGCGTTTTACTCAAAATGCAGTTCTGACAGTCGTGCCACTTGACAACTCTCAGTTACGTCCGACTGTTGTGTATATTTTGCTGTACTAACTAACTGCAAAAACATTACTGCACTCCACACATCTCAAACTGCAAACTGTTACCCTTTTTCTGCCAGTGTATACTGAGAGAAATCAGCTGTGCTTTGCTTCAGGGTCTAGGCTCTATTGCGTAGTCGCCCCCTGAACGAATTAGTCTATTTATTGCGCATGCATTTAATACTGTTTTTTACGTATAGTATTTTTTATATTCTTATCACTATCAATAGTATGAAAGGGGCAGAGACTCTGCGGGAATTTGCACTCGTATAAAAACACACAATAATAAAAAGGCAATCGAGTTGTTCGATCTCTTTAGTGACGTCACTCAATGACTTTATTCACCTGTTTTAAGTTTTTCTATTTGTTATGATTTCGATTTTTATTCTCTCTTTTGAGTTAAGACGCTTTGGGAAACTGCACACACCGTGTGTGTGTGAGTGTGTGTGTGCTTATCTTATCTCTATCGGTTGGATGAATCGGAATTGGAGCACCAAACAACGCGCACTTGTTACAAATATTTCAGCTCCACTTGATTTGTTATTTGAGTTTAGGCAACACTCTAGTTGCTCCAACTAAGTCTTTGGCATTGTTAATTAAATGGTAAATAGTTATAACAGAAATCTACATTTTATTTGGGGGATTTTTTTAATGGCACTTGTACGCGTTACTATGGAGCAATGTCTCTTCAATGTCGCCTAATACTGACTGAATGGGAATGGGAAATAAAAATTACTCACCTGCAGCGACTATGCGAGCACTGATAAGATAAGCTGGACTGATAAGCCACGGCAGTCAGTGTTGGTAAGCACTAGCAGGGTGTAACTAAAGATGTGACGATATTTGGGAATAGAGGTATTCCACGGGGGAATAGAGTTGACTTTTAGCGTATAAGGAAATGGAGGTATTCCATGGAGAAACAAAGTTGAATTTTATGTACGGAAATAGACGTATTCCATGGGGAAATTGAGTTGAATTTTATATATGGAAATAGAGGTACTCCATGGGGAAATAGTGTTGAATTTTATCGTATAAGGAAAAAGAGGTATTCCATGCTGAAACAAAACCTGAATTTTATATTGGAATGGAGATATTTCATGCTGGAATAGAGTTGAATTTTATATATGAAAATATAAGTATTCCGTGGTGAAAAAGAGTTAAATTTTATATATGGAAATAGAGGTATTCCATGGAGAAACAAACTTGAATTTTATATATAGAAATAGAGGTATTCCATGGGGAAATAGAGTTGAATTTTTTACATGGAAATAGAGGTATTCCATGGGGAAATAAAGTTGGATTTTATAGTATATGAAAATAGAAGAAACAAAGTTGTATTTTATATTGGAATGGCGGTATTTCATGGTGGAATAGAGTTAATTTTTTTAAAAAAGAAAATATAAGTATTCCATGGTGAAATAGAGTTGAATTTTATATATGGAAATAGAGGTATTCTATGCTGAAACAAACTTGAATTTTATATATGGAAATAGAGGTATTCCATGGGAAAATAAAGTAGAATTTTTTATATGGAAATAGAGGTGTTCCATGGAGAAACAGACTTGAATCTACACTACTCTTCTTTGCATATTTCTGTTAGTATTTTATAAAGCTAAGTTAGACGAGGAGTTAAGATATACATTTGCAGTTTAAAATCATATAGAAAGTTATACTCTAATGTATAAGTACTCACATTTCAAGTCCTCTTTTCATGTACTCTAAAATCTGGCCAAATAAGAAAACAACTTTTCAGCAAGTCTGGCAAAATAAATCGTCATCGTTTAACACTGACTGCGCCTGGCATATGACGAAGTGCAACTGCAAATTACAGCAAAGTGTGTGTGTGTGTGTGTGTGTGTGTGTGGGGTATAACAGCTGATAGAGCATTAAAATTACTCTTACTCCCAGGGAAATTACCCCATCCCCTGGCTCTATGAACTGCCGTCTGACACCCGTTACTCCAAACTAAATGGATTTATTGTAATGAAGCGTGCACAAAACAGAAACGACGCGACGCTCTGTGTTGCTCTCAGCCAGACAGCGACAGATAAAGATGCAATGCCGAATAAAAATCTGTGCAAACCGACAACAGCAACAACAACAATGATAACTGACGTGTTGACAGCAACATATTTGTGTTGCAGTAGTTGTAAGTTATATGGGGAGGGGGGAGGCAGTAGAAAGTTACAGAGTGTCATGGGAGTAAGCAAAGTTCAGGTGACAATGAAAAGCGCCAGAGTTAGCTGGAAATGTGTATGCTCTATTATTTATAACTAATGATCAGAGGAATGTGAACTAAAAAATCTACTCTATGGGGTTTTTAGTGAACCGGGAATACAGTTTCTATGCCGGATGAGGTAATTGCTATATCAAGAATCTTTGAACCCCTTCCCTGCTCGTGAGGGATAGAACCACAAGGCATTGCAGCCTGAGAACAACAAGTATTCTACATAAATTTATCCCAATTTTCATTAAGGATCTACTCATTATAAAGATTTAAAAGAGTTTCAACGAATTAAGCCTAAACTGCCAAACTATGTATAAGTAAACAAGTGCAGCAGGAAGTGTTTTGCACATATAATTATTTACTATGCACATATAATTATTTACTACGCAATGTCCTATGCACGAATACATTTTCCAAGTAACAGTGCAGCAAATGAGATTGGAATGTCAAAATTTCAGTCGCATTCCAATCACAAAATATAAGAAAATGGTTCTGCAATCATCAAACTTTAAAAAATTGACTAAAATTTGAAAAAAAATCTAAAGTAATAATCCACATATAATTATTTGCATCAGGTAGAACCATAAACTTGGATCAAAGTTGCTCTTTCGATATGTCTACCTTAGTCTGCAGTTAGTGTATAAGTAGGAAATGATTTTAAACAGCAAATAGAGACATAAAAAATACAATAAAATATAAAAGTGAAAAGCGACAAGCGAAACGCAATGAAGCACAAGATAGAAAGACAGAAGTCAGCGAAGAAAACCTGATAAGCTCGACACAGGATGTGGCAAGGCGAAGAAGAAGACACCAAAAAACGTTGCCACTGCCATTGCCAGGCTAACCTGAGCCCTGCCCCTGTCCCTGCCCTCCCTCAGCTGCCGCTTAAGTACTATGAACTATTGAAAACGCTTTTGAGGTCTGTCAGCAGCTCGTCAGCAGCGCGAAAAATCTGGCGACAAAGTCGTCTACTGTTGCCCGGGCAGCCACGCGCGCGCGGATAACTCCGCACAGATAATGAGGGGGAGGGCAGAGAGTGGTGGGAGGGGGGTGACACGGCTTGCCATTTTAATGAAGCGCAATGGCTTTGTTGCCCCAGAGGGGGGAGGGGCTATGGACTGTGGGATAATTAGCGGCTCGAGTGATGCAAAGTCAGCGCGTTGTGTGTCCTTTGGCCAGGCGTTCGTTGGGAATTCGCACAGTTGGAATCACAAGCTAATGCCCACACAGTGCCACAACGCAGTGCCTGTCTTTTGTTAATGGATTGATTTTGAATATTTCGTCTCACATCTAATCTGGGTGACTTTGATTTTAAGCAGAGCCCAGGCATTGGTGCTATGGTGCTCTGTCTCTGCTCTGCCATCCAAGCTGCTTTTTATGGGCATTTTTTGGCTGACTTTTTAATAAGAAAAGAAGTGCTTTTTATTTATTTTTGGCTTTCACACTCTCCTCTACTTCACTCCCCCTCTACTGCTTATTATTGCGGCACTTACTTAGTACCCTCCCCCCTCTCCACTCGCCCCCACACTCACTGCAAAAAGTCAACTGCAGCGCGCAAAGTTTTCCGGCATTGACTGACAGCTGCGGCGAGCAGAGATAAGCGCCACGCCCATCCGCTACTCGCACCCCGCCCACAGCGACAATGACAGTCGTTATGATAAAGCCAAAAACTGTAAGTGAAGTGTGACCAGGTCCAGTCAAAGCATCAGGTGAGCTGCCAGGCCAGCGGAAGTAACAAGCTCAGGCTGACTGTTTGACTGGCCACAGCTACATACAACGATTTATAGTACAGACATATACACTGAGCGAAAAAAGGGGTGCTAAATAAAAGACTTCACTATGACTCCTTAATATTACTCTCTTGTATAATGATATATAGTAATGTTTGTGCTCTCTATTATAGAACTCTTCAACTTACTCCGATAAACTTGTTCTTTTCTCCGAGTGTATACACACACTCTCCGCTGTCTTGTGCCGATGCCATAAAGATAGAGCTCAGGCCACATTATGTGGCTTCTAATCGCTGCGAATGCCAATCGTCATCTGCACACATAAACGACATCGTTTCGACTTTTGATTATATTTCTTTTTATGCCTGAAAGTATGCCTCAAATTAGCTTTTTATTGTTAGTAGGGAAAAAAAACAATTTACGTCTATCTGCAGGACGATACGTCACACACACACACACCCACACACACACACACCCACACACACACAGAGTAACATAAAATGTTTGATAAACTGCTGAGGGTTTGGCCCACATTTGAATTTGCATACTTAAAGCAACACAGACTGCGTGTAACTGTGACTGTGACTGTGACTTTAACTGTGACTTTAATTAGAAATAACTGAGATGCCATAGCAAAGCGCTTTGGCAAATATCTTAAATAGTCATAAATTTCGATTTTAAGAAATGCTTTATGAATTATAAGCTTAAGAGCCAGTCAACCACCCACCCACACCACCCCACACCACTTGCCACTGAGTGTGGGGGGTGGTGGTGTGCCTGCACCTCAAGCACCACCAAAAGTTTCCTAGCGGTTTAGACAAAGACACAGTTACAGTTGGCTCTGCTGATAGCAACTTGTAGCTGCCCTTGCACCCCTTACCCCCACCCCCAAGTCACAGCACACAGACAAGCTGGTGGCAGGGGTAGGGGTAGGGGTAGGGGTAGGGGGTTGGTCTCAGCGTTTTAACCAAGCATGCCGCATGGCATTTTAACATTTTTAAGACGCGGCTAGCTCACAGCCATAGCAAATGCCTGCCTGCCCTCCCCTTCCCCCTCACAGCTCAGCTCCTTTGACTTGCCCCCTCCACGGACTGCTGCAGCTTCTGCCGCAAGCCTTTCGCTTTAACAGCAGCGAACAGGCCATAAATCAATTCGTATTAGTTTTATAAAATGTATACCTGCGGCGTGCAATGTCACACACACACACACAACCAGGCAATTGACTTTGTTTATGGTTTGGAGTTCATGATCAACTGAGAGTAATAAATGTATTATATATACTTTAATAAAAATAAAAAATATTTCGTAAAATAATAATAAAACGATTAAGCATTTTATTATATTTAAAATATTATAGCTACTTCATATTTGCATTAAAATATTTATTAATGCATTTTTCTTCACAGCATTTGAATTTCCTTAACGCCCCAAAAGTATGCAATGAAAATTGTGAACTTGCCTTCAAACTGATGTAGCTAACTGAGCTGATTATTTGCCTAAACTAACAGCAATTTTATACATATAAAGCATATGCAGTAGAAATTTAAATATTGCCTATAAAACAGTTTACTTTTATCAGGTTCAACAATATTTCCAGTTCACGTTAACTGCCGTGTAAACGCTGCCAAACGTAACTCTCTCTCTGGCTGGTTTAATGAGCAAATCTTTTTTGGCATCAGCAGAAAATGCTGCCAATTAAGGCGCTGTCAAAGCTGGGCGGGGGGAGAGTGTAGCTAGCAAGTTAACATAATTCATGTTCTTGAGCCTGACACCCACACACACACACACACCCGGCAGTACACTAAATACGCATGCATATTCATTGCATACTTTCAGGCTGAGTTGAATTTTTCCCACTGCTGGCATTTCCATTTCTTTTCGAGTTTTTCTTTTCTTGGGGGGGTGCTCAGCATTTTGCATAAATCTTTGGCATTACAATATTTCTTGGTTATGTCTTGGTTTATTTCAACTGGCCCAGACTCGATTCCAGCTCGGACTATGCATATATTTTAATGGAACTTATGAATTATCGCCTGACAATGGGATTATCATTTTTACATTGCGACGAACACAGCGCGGCAGGACACTCGGCGGACAATGGCAGTGAATGTGATGAAAGGGAAGGGAAGAAGAAGAAAGTGCCTCCCCCTTTCAGGTGAATAAGCTAAGCCAAAAACCTTGGGTGTCTAACGCTCCCCCGGGGGTACTTTGCAGTTGGCTCGTAATTATCATCGTAAATTATGCGTTACGGCAAGAGAAAGTTTTTTCTCTACCGAAATTATATGAAAATGAATTGCGATTGAGCCAGAAATGAAATGTTGAATATACAATTGATTTAAATAGTCGCGCAGCCCTAAGTAGCACTAAATCAAAGCCAAGCAAAGCGTCTTCCAATCTCAGTCGTCCTCCCCCTGTTTTTGGGGTAATAATCTGCAGCGCCGAGTGTCATAAATAATAATTAAACAACTCGCGTTGTTAAGTCTTTTTATTACGGCCGAAAAACAGCGTAACAGACAGAGTTGACAGAGGGGGAAGTGGGCGAGGCGAGGAAGGGCGTGTGCAGGATAAGATCCAGCAGCAGGGAAGGCTTAGACTTGGGTAGCATGTGCATGGGCTCAAAAGACGCACAATTTTCCACGACTTTTCCCCCATGTATCTGAGTATCGTCGTCGTCTAGCATGTGAGCCAGACATGGCGGAAAATGGCAGGACAGACAGGACACAGGACGCACAGTCAGGTGCCTGCATGCATTTGCCTGTCCCACTTCATGCAGCATGTTAAGATGTAATTAAGAAAATAAATAATAATCGCCCAATGCCAGGACAGAGAGGGAATCCTTCCTGGGTGCCTCTATAAGAATGTATGTGTGTGGCTGTGTGTGTGTGTGCGTGTGTGTGTGTCAGCTGGCGCCTTTGACTTAAGCCCATGCTTGTCATGCTCTTAGAAAATATCTTAACTAGCAGCAGCAAGCTAAGACTCTGCCAAAGGGGGGGTTGTCCAGGGGTTGGGGTAGTCGTGACCCTCTGCCAGCAGTGGACGCTAAACGTAAATCTTGCCCTAAAGGTTGGAGACAGCCCACGTTGTCTTGCTAGCAAGAATTATTACCATTTGATGGTACACTCTTAACATGCTGCTAGTGTGGCCAAAAGGTTTTAATAAGCTGCTCAGCCTTTGGCCAGGCTTTGGGCAGGGGGTGGTGGGTGGAGGGCATAACTGTGCCAGCCAGATATGAGATGTGGCTGTAGCGGAAAACCCACAACGAATTGGAAGCATTTTAAATTCCTCTTGTAATATTAAACGTATGAAATTATGAAATTTACTTATGCATTAGTATTATATTTATGGCGTAGTTTTCAAGGGACTGTCTGAAGGAGTATACTCTTAATAATTGTGTGTGAAGCAGTCAATAGAGTATGAACTATTTACATATATATATTATATAAACTCTATGTAAACCTAACCTTAGTTACCCGACTCACGAAGAGGCAGAAAGAGGGTTCTTCATAAAAAAAGAACCCAATTCATGAGTAGATACTTCTATTGAGTCAACGAGCTGGTTCTGAAAACTCTACTAAATAAATAGATAATTCCTTCTAAAAACCCACTGCCCTTCTCTCTACTATCCCCTACCCTCTTCTCCATTACTAAGCAACACAATGGGCCATTAGATCTCTTGATGCTCTTGATTAGTATCGAGCGGCCTGACTAACCTAACCTAAAGCCTTTTTTCCTGCTGTAGTCTTTAATAATTTCTAGGTAGAATTCAATGTGAAGAAGTAACAAATACTTTGGCAGACAGAGCTCTTAATATATTCTGAATTCTCTCATCATTTCGATCCTGTATATGAGCTCGATCCATTGACTAAATTTCTCAGCATATTACAGGCTATTATATAGCCAACTAGATAGAGTTCGTAATATATTCTGAAGTCTCTCTACATTTCAATCCTCTAAAAGAGCTATAGCACCGCTTGAATAGTCCTCGATCTATTGACTGAATTTGTCAGCATATTGCAGGCTATTATAAAGGCAACTATAGATCTAGCCTTTGATCTTATTATCGATTGCATGTCACTGTTCTATTTTACTAAGATACTAATTAATATATATGGCATTCTTATCCCAATAAATATAGTTGCCTAAGCCACCCCTGATGCCCGCATACGTTGCCCTCTATACTACACACTCATATTGTTGGTAAATCTGCTCATTAACTAATTTGAACACAATGCAGTGGCAGAGTGTAGTGGTGAGGGTGTAGAGTTCTATTTAAGGGGGTAGTTGCAGTGCCTCGTGAAGTGAGACCAAAGGGAAAGCGAATGTCACAAATCAAAGCGGAATTATTATTACTTATGACCATTTAATTGGACTTTGAGTTTATTTCATTTGAGTTTGCTTGTTTGGTTGTTTGTTGCTCTTTGCGCAGTCAATTTGCCAAATGAGTGTGTACACAGTGCAGCAACAACAACAGCAAAAATATCTAGAAACCGCCAAAACTATTTGGCTCGCACGCTCATTAGTTTTATTGGAACCCCCTAGCCATATCAGTCAAAAGCCGCAAAACTATTTATGCGGCAAAGCAGCCACGACCCACTAGCCAACTGCTGATGCCGATGCTGTTGCTGTTGCTGGTCCAGGACATGGGTCCTGGCATTGCTACTGCTACTGCTGCTTGTCCTTTCAGTTAGCCTGTAGTTGCTTTTGGCAGTCCTATTCCTTTTCAGCTTCTTATTTGCCAGCACATTAATTGCCGCCAAATGGAGAACTTTGTCTGCTTCCATTCTCCTTCTCCTTTCCTATCTGCACTCTCTCAACATTTCTTTGGAAATGTCCTTTTAATGAATTGGCAGCTATCCTTTTAGCATTTTGCCCCCCGAAAAGCCTCTAATAAATCACAAAGCAAAATGCTCTAAACAAAAGCAGCCGACTCGGCGCAATCAGCCAATTAAGAGCTTAGGCAAGTGTGCTCTAGCTACTACCTGATCAAATTGTATCTATCAGATACTCAGACTTCCAGTGGAGTCTTGCAGTTTAAGTATCTGAAGGTATTCAATCTCATCTCATATGACCAGTTAGCAGTTGAAGGTATACATACATTATATACTAAATCTATCTATACATTAGATACAAACCAAGTCATGATAGGTAGTTTAGTTTATATATATATCAAATTGTATCTATTAGAGGCTCAGTCTTCAACCTATAGTTGGCGTATCAGCTGGTATTAAATCTCTGCCCAGAAGTCCCGATATCAGTTAAAGGTTGGCTCCAATAGATACTCAGCTATATCTATTACGGCTCAGCTGCCATAGTATGTATCTATCTTAACACTCATTCACTAGATATCACTTGTTAAAAATGTATCTATTAGATCTCAGTTCTTAGCACTTATTCCAGCTTCCATCATAAGTAAGTAGAGCTGAATAAAACTACAGTCTTAGTCTTATTATTATAGCTTGTATCTATCAGTTTCAGCTCGATCTTTCTTCTCAAATATTCACTGCACTTTCCTACACTCAATTGTATCTGCCGCACTTAATTTACTTTCTCAGATTTATTTGCCATTAAATAACACTTACGTAGAAGTATGAGCAAAGTTTTGCCAAGCCCACGATTTATGCAATGTGCTTGTACCTGGCAAATACCTTTTGGCTACCCTAAAAAAATATGAAGGAAAATTATGTGGAATTTTTCCTGGCTGCCATAAAGTGCGGCATAGTTAGCTCTCTATGTAAATGTTTTCTTTTTCGTAGCGCTGTTTATGTATTTACATTTAATGCCACTCGAAATATCTGCAGAGCCAGGAACTTATGCTCCCCCCACCCCTACGTGTATCCCTAGCAGGTGAGGCTGCATTTTCACACAGCAACCAACCACAACGCGAGCAGAATGCTAACAATTTTAATTAATGGATAAAGTTCGCTGAAAATTCCACTTGTCTGTTTCGTTTACTTTCGTCCAGCAGAGAGATTGGTCTCCTGGTATGTAGTTGCCTTTCACATAGACCCTATACATAAGTATATACCAAGTCACTTGTTTATGTAAATATTTTGCGCAGCATCAACACAAAGATTTGTTGGCACTTCAAGCACTTTTATATGATTGTGCTCTAAGGCATTTTGAGGGAATTTTGATGGGGAATTTTAATGGGAAATTATTTGCAAATGATCAAAGGCCTTTTTTCTGCAGCGCATAAAAGCATGCTATGCTTTCTTTGAATCGGAAAGTGGGTGTCTAGTTCGCTCTACTACTACTACTACTACTCCTTTTAATAATAGCAAATAATTTAAAATTATTCATTATAAATATTACAGAAATTGCTTATGCTATACCTTTGCTTTTATATATATCAACAATAGCTAACTCTGCTGCTCGCTAATCTCTCTGCGTGCCTGGCTCCAATTTAAAGCAGTGGCTTAACACTTTTTACATAACGAATATCATAAATAAAAGCCAGTTAATATAGACTGCCTAAAAAGGAGCTCATAAATTGTATGTGACGCCATTTCTTTGGCTACATTTCCCCCTTTTCAGCCAACCCCAACTGCTGGCAAGCGTTTCCCTTGCTCGCATTTTTAATTTAAAAGTTTGCGATAACAAATGATGCACATTCCCATACACACACACACTCGCACACTCGCAGTCGGTTGCCCATTGAGTTACGTACTTAAAATCAGAAATAATGTTGACTGCTGATTTAGTAACCGCAGGACTCACATGAGTCTATCTCTTTGTGTGTGTGAACGAAATAAAGAAATCAAGCAAAGAAATGAAGCAAACTTTGCTGCTAATAAATTGTTTCATATCTTGTGGCAGGGCAAAGAAACGCTAATATACTCACTCAGTAGATAACTCATACGACGCGTGGGCAGGTGGAGCAGCAGCCGCAGCACCCATAGCGCCATAGCGCCGAGTCTAGGGTCATATATTCCATATATGCATATTTATTTCCTTTCGCTTATCAGCGACTAAAAAAAGAAAAGAAAGAAAGAAAGAAATAAAGCAAAGCATATGAGAAATTGCCAAACACATTACCACACATTAGCCACAGCAACAGCAACAGAGGACAGAAGGACAGCGCTTCCTGCGGAAAAGTGTGGAGAGGGGAGGCACAGCACCCTGGAGCAAATAAAACAGCTCCCATTTTGGACTTTTAACTGCAGCGGGAGGCAGGGGTAACACAGACATCTTTGACAAGACATGAATATAAAAATAAATTTAAAATAATTAAATCTAAATAAGGTATTCTTTGATAGACTCTTAGCCATCGATTCTTCAGTCGAAATAAATATAAAATAATTAAATTTAAATAGGGTATTCTTTGATAGACTCTTAGCCATAGATTCTTCAGTCGAAATAAATATAAAATAAGTAAATATTAATAAATGTCTTCTATAACAGACTTAGCCATCGATTCTGTAGTCGAAAGATTGCCTTAAATTTATATATTCTGTATTCTGTATTAACATCAATTACCTGTTCTTATTGTCTATCAAGTCTATTGTTCTTACCAGCCAAAATTTAGGAGAAAATATAAATAAAACTAGAAAAGTCCTATAATGAAAAGGAAACTAAAAACTACTTTAAAATAGTTTTCCAATAATTTTTTATCTGGTAAAAATATTTGCATAAACTTAGTAATGTCCAAATATAAATATATCGTTTCTGGAAAGTCAGAAGTCAGACTTGGAACTTGTAGAAATAATTCTCCATTAAATTACTTCTCACTGTTCAATGAAAGTACTATAGAGCTCATCAAGTTAACCAAGTCTAAGGTCTGCAATTCTATGTAGAAGAAATCAGGTCACAGTCAGCATGGGGAAAAGCCTTTTAAGCTGACGCCAATCTACATAGCTCTAACAAGAGTCAATAGGAATTGACTTTATCAATCATTTCCAGTACGTGATATTTCACAAAGCAAAGTCAGAATGACCACACGAATGTCCACTATACGAGAAAGATAATGTTCATCGGCATTACTGACACTATAAGACGTTAAATTTTATACACACAAGTAAAAGCTAATATTCCCACTTCAAAATATTAATAAAATAGTTGACATTTAAAATTGTATTTATTTAATCATTTAATAATTGCTGGGAATACATATTAGATTATAAATGTATATGTATGCATGTTTTCATTTGTAGTATTTATTTATGTGTGTGTCTGTGTGTGTGTGTCTGTGTGTGTGTGTGTCGATGCCTTCAATAAATTACAAGTAAATTTAGTTGTTGCTTAGGGAACTAGTGGAACAATTTCAATTCTTTAATTAGGTTTTAGCGTTAGAAATGTTGAAACTACTCGTAAATATTTCGCTTGAAATTCTTAAGTAGAATTTATGTTAATTTCTTTTTTTAGACATGCAACTAAATTGTATAAACTCTTCAGATATTTGCTTTAGGTATTAGATACCAGTAGAAGTACTTGCAATGCCTGCAAGATACTTTTATTGTTATGTTTTTCTTTATATTTTTAGATATGTACTAAGCTGGAAAACAAACTAGAAATAAGGCAATAATTGAATCGAAACTGATGTTAAAACATTACAAATTACAAGTGGTACTTAAACATAACATAGTATAGTATATATATTTACAGTTCGGATTAGTTTTCTTTGGTTACAATCCTAGTTTTTCTTCTTGTTTACTCAAAGTTCAAACTTAGCTTATAGAGTGTGTTTTAGTTAGTTTTTACTACCGGCTAAATGTAGGTTTTCATTAAATGTTCTGCGTTTAAATTAGTGCACTAATAGTATTTAGACTTCCACTAGACTTTTCCACTGTCATCGGTTTTACTTTCAACTAATTTTCACTAAGGTTGCCCTGGCAATTGCCTGGCTTACTGGGTTAGAAATGGTTACTGGGAATCGATTTAGTTTATATCTCATGCTATAGTAATACTATTAGAGTGAGAAATAGAGCAAAGAGAGCAAGATAGTATCTTAACTAGTCTAAGGTTGATATCTGTTGTATTATTTCTAAAATATTTTTAAATTACTTTAGCTTTAGTTTAGTTTAGTTTACTGCTGCAGCCAAGTAGTTTCTGTTTAGCCAAGTATATATACACGGTTTATTTTGATTTCATACTACAGGTATGGATGGGGCCCATCTAGTCCCTCTCCTCGTATTTGGGCACAAAGGAGCTCAGCCCGCCCAGCTGACCGCACTGACTGTTGTCGTAGAGGGACATCTTGAGGCGCTTGCACTTGGCCCGACGATTCTTGAACCAGAACTGCACATTCTTGCTCTCGAGACGCGGAAACTTTTGGCTGCAAGGAGAGAAGGAAAAATGTTGTAAAATTGATGTAAACAGAGAAAAGGCTACAGTCGGAAGTAACCGACAGCAGGAGACCCTGTACTTCGTATTGATAGCAGCCGCATATCCATACACACATACACTTATACACATAAATACGTATCCATATTAACAAATCACGCATACGCTCTAGTGGCCCAATGCCTAGTACAGAAATTGAATATCCAATATCTCCGCTGTTTATTATCCGATTGGACTGAAAGTTACACCAAACATTCAATGTGCCTTAAGCTTTATTCATACTAAGTAAGAAGACAGTACCTCCAAAACTGTTCACGCTGAGAATGTTTATGCAAATTTGAGGGGGAGGGGGATGAGATATCGGAAAGCAAAAACAAACTTGACCGGCTTATGTAATTCATGAACCTCACAAAAAAGCATTGAGTCTGTAGCTCTTATAGTTTGCGAGATCTAGGTTTTCGTACAGACTGACAGACAGACTGACGAAAGGACAGACAGATATCGACTCAGCTCGTCGTCCTGGTCAAGAATATATTTACTTTATGGAGTCTGCCACGCTTCCTTCTGCCTGTTACACACAAATGTTATTTACACAAACTTAATACACCCTTTTGTACTTTTTAAAGTACAGGGTCTAAAAAGATAACTATTTTATTACATTTATATGGGGGTACCTACCGATAGGGCATTGTGTTGAGATCCTCTGTGTACTTGAGGATCAGATTGTGCGAGGGATGCGTGTTCATGGCGAACCACTGCTCCAGCTTGGGCACCTCGGTCACCGGATCGATGAAGGTGCGATTCCGCTTGCGTCGCTCCTCGTTCGAAATGCTCGACAGATTGAGTCCGGCTCCGCCCATCAACGCATTCGGCTGCATGCCAGCAGCAGCTGCCGCAGCGGCAGCATGATGAGCATGCGGATGGGCAGCGGCTGCCTGGCCAAAGGCCGGTATGTAGTGGCTCATGTACATGAACGAGTGCGACAGCATGGAGTTGGGTATGGGGAAGGGCAGCTGATCCTTGTGCGGCACCACACTGCCATGCATGTCGGGTGAGGGCGAACGGAACTCGTCCAGATGACTCACATCGTTCTCATTATCATCGTCGTCCTCATCCATGTCGAGATCATCGTCCTCCTCCTTGGGTGTGCTGCGTTTGGGCGTGGATGCCGACTCTGGCTCGTTGTGGTGTGAGTTGTTGCTGCTGTTGTCGTTGTTGTTGTTGTTGTTGTTGTTGCTGCTGCTGTTGTTGTTGTTGTTGCTGTTGGAGTTGTTGTTGTTGCTGGCGCTGGCATCATCGCCAGTCTCGGCAATGGCACTGGCATTGGCATTGTGGGAGTTGGAATTGGAGTTGGAATTGTTGTCGTGCGACTCGGACTCATCCACAGCCTTGAGGAGGGTGGGCTTCTCGTCGCGTTCCTCCACACCGTTGACCACATCACTGCCAGCGCTCTTGACACGCTGTGGCTGCAGCTGCAACTGTTGCTGCTCGCTGCGATGCTGCTGTGCCTGCTGCTGCTCCTCCTCATCCTCATCCTCGTCCAGCATGGGTGAGCTGCGATGGCGCTCGTGTGTGGTCAGTGACAGCGGCAACTGTGGCGTCGTTGGCCTGCTGTGCTCCTCCTCCAGCTCATCCGAGTGCTGTGACATGGTATCAATGTCCTCCGACTTCAGGCTCATCGGACTCTTCAGATAATCATGCGACATGGACAGATTGCCCATGCTCAAGGCCTGACTGCCGGCGCTGCTGCTCGAGTTCTGTCCCAACGGCGCGTGCTGACTCAGATAGCCATTCATGGCCGCGTGTCCCAGCGCACTCATGGCACTGCCCAGGCTCCCCCCTCGCATCTCTGCCCTCTTCTGGGCGGCGCGTGCGTTCTTGAACCAGTAGACCACATTGTTGACATCGAGCGGCTTGCGACCACGACGCGACTCCAGCTGATTCAGCTGCACCACATAGGTCTGGATCTGTTGGCGTGACGGATGCGGGTTCTCCTGGAACCACTTCTGCAGCTTGGGCAGCTCCATCTCCGGATCGAAGCTGGTGCGCATGCGAGTCTTCTGATTGGGATACTGTCCACCATGTGCCGCCGCATGATGATGATGATGCATGGATGCGTGTATGGGATGCACCAGCATATTGCCATGATGTCCGGCTGCCTGTGCCGCCGCCTGACTCACAGCCGCCGCATTGGGATGATGTGCCGCTGCTGCAGCTGCCACTGCTGCCTCATTGGCCAGCAGCAGTGACTCCCGACTGCCCATGGCACCCAGCGGATTGGCAGCACCACCAGCGCCAGCTGCTGCCGCATGTGCTGCTGCTGCAGCCGCTGCTGCCATGGCTGTGCCCACAGGGAAGTCCATATCACCAGGCACCACGGGCACCGAGGCTGGCGCCGTCATGAAGGGCAGCATCTTTGGCGTCATGGCAGCCTGTGGCGACAGTTGATTCGACCACCACTGATCGAACTTGCGACGCAGCTCATCCGATATCTCGCCGCCAGGCAGCGCATAGGTATTCTGATGGGAACTGCGGCAAATCTGCGACAGCGTGACCTGGAAGAGGAGGAAGAGGGAGTTATTAGGGAAGTAACGTATATGAAATAATAGAATGAAAGTTAGTTAAGCAGGCAGCTAACTAAACTATAGCAGGCTGAGTAGTTGGTTATGCTAGGGCTTTAGTTTGATTGAAAGAGAGACTTATTGACTATATCTTTTGTACATATGTGGAATACCCGGGGTCTATAAAAAGGTACATATATATATAAATAAGATTTAAGATTTGCAACATTACTATTACTTAATCTGACAGCTGTATAATGCGACCTAAAAAACTCTATTGCACTCTCCGCCCACAGTCTGAGTTACAGCTCTTTAGCAGTTCGATCGCTTTCCAAAATGCAATGATTTGGGCTGGTCTTAGGGCTCTCAACTCTGGTTTATCTAAGAAGTAGTTAGATTAGTCTTTACCTACTTACTGCCGGGCAGTTTTCTAGAATATGAGCTACTGTTTCTACGTCCTTAAGACAGAGTCTATATCTTGAGATTATTGAGGCCCTTTGCATCTCAGCAATTTCGTTTTGTTGAATAAAACTTGACACAAGACTACAGAAAGGTTTGGCTCTCCAAAAGGTTAACTAGCACCTCAAGAGGCTAGTATACCAGTGGAAACTGTTAGCTTTATGAACTGCCTTAGACAATTTAATGTCTCGATACATTTACTAGACTATTCTCGACTTCATCCTCAACTTCATCTGCTGTTGAAGAAGCTGAAAATCTCCTTTCCAGTGGACACTAACTATCTCGTTTGTTTATGGAATAACAGGAGTATATTGGGTAGTAGTATAGTATGCACGGATTGACTATGTGATTGAGGATATGTCTAGGAATTAAGAATTACATCTATCACAATACATCCCACATCCTACATCATACATCGCACATCACTGACTATTTTGATTGTTTGTGGAATAACAGGCGTCTATTAGAAACTAGTAGTGGATTGTGTATATGACTTAAGACAAACATAGTACATCAATTATCATAGTGGGATAATTGTACATCATACATCCTATATCATATAACTACCGATCTATCATTTCCATGTAGTTTCCAGCTTCTAGGAGTTCCACCAACTATCTCTTTTAATTGTGGAATTACAGGAGTCTATTAGAAAGTAGTATTGGATTGGCTATATGACTTACGATATAGTACATCAATCAATCATCAATCGTCATACATCCCATATGCCACATCACATAACATCCGCTCAATCCTTTCCATGTAGTTTCTAGCTACTAGGACTTCCCGTAAACTCAACTCAGCAATGAGCAACCCCTGTCGCCTACTCGCTGTAATCTGAGCCCCACGATATCAGCTGAAATGACTGCATGTTAGTCACAATTTGTTGCAGTGTAGACGTAAACGTTATGTGGCTGTCGCCAGGCTAAGCCCCACATGGCTTTCACCACACTAAGCGGGTGTCATAAAAATCACAGTCAGCCAGTGACAATGTGTGTGTGTGTGTGTGTGTTGAGGTGTACTGGGCGTTGGATAGGTAAGTCCCTGAAGTGTCTGGGATTTACTTAGCCATAAAATGTATGTATGCGATTGCGCCAGCCTCAAAATTGGTCTGGTCTACTACTACTATTACGATATGAGGGCAAGAGCTGTAGTACAACTCGCACAACTTGAACGTGGTAGCTGATAGCCGAGTGCTGATATTAACTGACGGCCCCGTCAAAACCCGGGCGATAAATAGATAGTTTCGTAGTCCCCCCACAGTATCTGATAGGCGAACGAAGCAACAGCTTATGCGATTAAAATTGAATTTAATTGTACAGAAATAGACTAAATGAAATCACAAATATAAAGACATGGGTAGTGACGGTAGTAGTGGTAGTATATGGCTATCGCTGGCTAAGGTGGGGTGGGGGGAAGACTGTATTAAATGCTCATAGATACCAGGCTATGCCATACCTCGTAGATAATGTCGTGTCTGTGCTATCAGCTAAGGAGGCGCCCCAAATCACTTAAGCTGCTCGAAACACACACACACCCAAGAGAGAGTGTGTGTGTGTGTGTGTTATAGACAACTAATTGTAAATAAAATGGGTTACGGGCTGAGGTACGACGGCAATTATTAAATTGATTTTTCCATATCGCGCCCCTTTCGCAATTCTCAGAACAAAGACCATTAGCCAAGCGGACGGAAGAGACCACGAGACCAGCAGTCACAACACACACACACACACACACATGGAATAGAAGAAGCTTATCATGTGATTAGGAGAGCTAATATTAATCAAGGGGGTGAGGGCAATAAAATGGGAAAATAAACTGAAAAAAATGGAAAGAAATCACTCGCAATATCAATTGAAGGGTATTTCGGTCGTGATTTCTGTTAGATAGTGTGTGATATAACTCTCTGACTGTGATTTATGGCAGCAGGGATTTGTTTAGCTCTATGTGGGTCATGTGGTGCACCACCGAGTGGTGCGGCGAGTGGTGCGGAGAGCGAGTGCTTGCAACGATATCATACACGAGTTTTACCATTCAGCTAAGACTATGATCTGGCCCAGCTCAATGTGCTGTAAGTACCTTTAATTTACACACACACACACACACTCACACACACATTTAATAAGCCTTTTCAATCAGTACACACACTGACACACACACACTCAATCTATATGTTGTAGTTGGAGTTAAGCGCAAAGCTGATTAAAAATGAAAACTATTGCGAAAAAGGATTAGTTAAGTGAACCAAAATAAATGAACTCTCGGCTTAACAACATTTCTTTGTAGTCATTATCAAAACACACATTTTCAATGCGAATTTCATATGCAAAGACAGACAGACGGACAGACAGCTGGCATTGACTGCTGCCAGAGTTGAAAGAAGGAAGGAAGGAAGCAGGAGCGCAGGATTCTGCCTCTAAGGGGGTTAAGGATACGCAAAACTTTTGCTTGCCAACAGTTGGTGTGCGTGTGTGTGTGCGTGTGTTTATACCTCAATTCACGCAAATTAGCGGTTTGGGTGTTTTAAGTTTACTTTTTGCCTCCTTGGGCTTAGTTTTCGCACTGTATACCCTTGTAAAGAAAGGGCACAAGTTTTAACAACTCCTCAAGACAGGATAATAGCCACACACACACATGTGTGTGTGCGTGTGTATCTGTGTGTTGTGTCTCGTAAACCGCTTATGTATCATTATAGAATTTTGTCGTCTTAGTGCGTGAATTTCGTCAGCGTCGCATCAAAAGTTCTAGCACAGTTCAAAGCGAATCTCTAATTAGCTATCATATTTTTAAATATTCACATTCATAGTCATACTCATACTCACACTCACACTCATTCATGTGTGTGTACACTCACCTCATCCAGTGGACAGCCGGTGGAACGCAGCAGGCCATGTGATTGCAGCACCAGCAGTTTGAGCAGCTTATCCTTAATCTCACCAAAGCTTGAAGCCTTGGGGCGTAGTATGACAATACGTAGGGTTATCACTGAGGTCAGTTCACCCACTATGTCGCTAACGGGCACCGCCGGATTGTCAGAGATCTGTTCCAGCGGTATGGGTTTCCAGTGCTTGATGATGAGCGAGCCTGCAAGAGAAGTGATGAAGCAATGGGTGTTGAAGGTAAGTTATTGATGGATATATTGAAAATTTAATAAATGAATCAATCAAAGTCGAGCCTAGAGAACATTCTATATCGCATCTGACATCTCTCTTAAAAAGGTATCAAGAAGACTTAACTAACAATGAAAGTATATGAAGTCGACTGGACTGTCGATATTTGTAGATAAAAACTGAAGGTATATAATAATCGACAGCACTAAGAACCATCTCTTGTATATCAGGTACTATTATTTCAACCAGACAGCATAAGCTAACTCTATGCTCTATACAAAATTCCTTAAGGTAAGGTTGAAAGATACAGAAGTTATGCTAGTTATAACATGCAACTAAAAACTGTTGTTGTCTTTTGTAGAGCTAAGTAAGTTTTACTAGCTGAAATTTGACTTAAATACACATTAATATCTGCTTAAACGCTGCTACAAATTTAAGACGAATCGCTTAAGAAATTCCCAAGTTATGCCAATAATAAAATCGAGTTTGCTGTAGGCCAAGACCTATGTTTAGTTTGCCTTCTCTCGACTGTAGCTTTCGTTTATCTCTAGCTGTGTTGGTCAGATCTTGAGAATATTTGACTCAAATGTACTATAATACCTTCTTAAACTGTGCTACTAATTTCAGACTAATCGCTTGAGAAATACCCAAATTATGTCAAGAATAAAACCGAGTTTGCTGCAAACCTATGCCTTTGCCTTAGCCCACACCCGACTGTAGCTTTCACTTACCTCTAGCTGTATTGGCCACCTCCTGGGAGTAGCCCAGGCGCTGCAGCGCCGTCTGCACAATCTCACTCCAGGGCGTGGCAGCTGCAATGATCACGTAGCTGTCTGTCTCGATGTTCGGCCGGCGTTTCCAGGGCTGGCGTGTGTCTATGGTGAGTGAGGCATGCAACGAGTGCACCGACTCAACCACGCAGTGCAATGGAAGCGATTTCGCTGTAAAGAGTAGAGAGTAGAACGTATGAGTTAGTTAGAGTTACTAAAAGAGGCGTTTGGAAATTTAATTAGTTTCGTTGCGGTCACTAAGTGGCACGCTGGCAGATGCCTCCAACCCAATGCGATATTAACTGGGCGTGCATTCAAATTAGTTGGCAATTTATATACCCTATGTAATTGAATTGTAAGAGTATATGTGGTGGAGATATATGGCAGGTGTGGGAGCTAGAAAGTGGACAACTTTCAAGAGAAATAAACTTGAATTATTTAGCTATATTTTCTGCTTAAAAATCTATTTAAAATGAGGTCTATATTCGGCTGATTAGAGGCCTATATTACATGCCATTTATTCTTGGCAATTTATATCCCCTTGTAATTGAATTGTAAGAGTATATATAGTGGGGATATGGAAGGTGTGGGAGCTAGAAAGTTGTCTACTTTCAAAGGAAATAAACTTAAATTTTTCAGTAATATTTTCTTCCTAAAAATCTATATTTGATTGACCACATTCCCATATTACCTGCCATTTATATTTGGCAATTTATATACCCTATCTACTTGAATTGTAAGAGTATATATAGTTGTAATATATGTTAGATGTGGGAGCTAGAAAATTGACAACTTTCCACAGAAATAAACGTGAATTTTTAAAGATAATTTCTAACCAAAAATCTATATTAAATTAGGTCTAAATTCTACTGACCATAGACCATTTATTCTTGGAAATTTATTTACCCTATGTAACTGAATTGTAAGCGGAGTTATATGGTAGACTTAGGAGCTAGAAAGTTGACTACTTTCAGCAGAAATAAACTTCCATATTTTTGCAATATTTATTGCCTAATAATCTATTTCAATTGAGGTCTATATTCGACGGAACAAAGTCCCATATTACCTGCCATTTATTCAATTTATATATCCTATCTACTTGAACTTTAAGAGTATAGTTAGTGGAGATATATGGTAGATAAGTTGACAACTTTCAACAGAAATAAATTCCCATTTTTTTAACGATATTTTCTGCCTAAAAATCTATTTCAATTGAGGTGTATATTCGACTGAGCAAAGACCCATATTACTTGCTATTTATTCAATTTATATATCCTATCTACTTGAACTGTAAGAGTATAAATAGTGGATATATATGGTAGGAAAGTTGACAACTCAACAACAGAAATAAATTCCCATTTTTTAACAATATTTGCTGCCTAAAAATCCAATTTCAATTAAGGTCCATATACGACTGACCACAGATCCGCAATTGCCAGGGCATTCACTCAGTGCCACTCAAATTACTGCTGCTAATCGGTTTAGTTTCAAGTGCAAATCGTCAAATTAAAATAAGCAATTAAAACATATTTTATAAACTGCATAAACTATTTACTCCCCTGCTGCCTCACACACTGAGCGAATCGAGAAGTGGGAATTTAAATAAATTATTTGCATGCTGCGGTTAGCCACAAAATGGTTTTAGCCGTTTACACGTTAAATGGCCCAATTCTCTGGCCCCACCTCCGAGTAGCCGCCTCCTGCCTGCCGTAGATTATGAATATGCATAACATGCTAAATTATTACTATTAATGCATAATAATTGCATGAGCAGCTGGGCAGAGAGTGAATGCTTATCAGAGAGTGAATAGATTTGCCAGCACTTAAATCGAGTGCGAGTGCATTCATATTAACTGCATTTATAATCATGCCAAGAGTGCATTCAAATTTATATATGTTTATGCATTATAATCGCAGCACTTTAACTGCTAATTTGTCATGCACTCGGAGAAATAAACTAGATACAAATAGTGAATATAATGCTAAAGGAACTTAGGACAATGTGAGTGTAGAAATACTTTTAGTTCATATTATGTCTCCTACTACAACTTCACTTTGAATACACATACTTTTCTCTCAGTGCAGCCATAATAAATTACCTAATGCCTTTTGGTGCAGCAGTTTGTGGGCCAAACAACTGATTGGTAAATCATATTTCAGTACGCTTATTATTATGTGTGTTTTTTTCTAGGACCAATTATGAACAGCTTAAAAATAATTTACCCAAATATTTCACCAATCGCTCGCCGCTGGCAAATGCAATTCGCTCTAAAAGGGGCGGGGCTGCAGTAAATAGGCTTAACGCCCTGCTGCCACTGCCCGGCATAATGGTATTATTAATTATTCCAATTATAAAAATTGTAAGCAGCCCGATTCCCGATTCCCGTTTGCCGATTGTCGATTGGCATTTTCGGCTGCAGAGCGTTTTAAAGAGTGGACAAAAGGTTCAGTATAATTATGAGCGATTTTCCTATATGTAATACGCACACACACGCGACTGTGTGTGTGTGTGTGTGCAAATCTTTTAATTGCCATAAAATCCTCATTGGGCATTAAAAATGAATATATCAATTGTACTGGCATATGAAAAAATACCATATGCAGTTAATATAAACCATAAAGCATTAAGTGCAGCAGTTGAAGTTGACTGCAGCAGATTATTGCATGCGTTGGTAAGGTAAAGGTAAGGTATATGCAAGTAGAACCGGGTAAAGCGGAGTCTTCTTAACTGTGAGCTCTAAGAACTAGCTGTTTGTGTATATGAGTTTTCTCTATATTAAAAGAGTTAAAAAGTTGAAGCGGAAGATCTAATTGTTACCTCTTTTGTTTTAGAAATTCCTTCTCCATGTACATTAAACCGTTTAAAACTCAAAGTTTTAGGTTTATATATTTCAGATTTGGCACAAGACTACATAAATATGATCTTAACTTATGTTGAAATTTTCATAATGATAGCCAAGGGAACACGATTGTTATGCGAGTAAGAAATGAGGAAAAGGGTGAAAGAAAAGAACTGCGATAGACTTCATTATAAGAGCTATAAAATATATGAACAAACTATATATTTGAGCTGCTTAATAGTGTACTGTGTTCTCTTTAATCTATTCCGGAATTTCTGAGTTTTTTTATTTTTAATTTTATTATTTTTGTGTTAATTTTTATCTCAATTTTTTCAAAATCAATAACTTGCATTTCATTCTTTACCTTTCTTATGTTATACCTCAATTTAATCTCACATTTTGTTCAGCTGAAGTAAATCAATAAAAATAGATCTATATATATATTTTTTAATATTCTTTAATATTTCACAAATGCCATATTTCAGCTAATTATGAAGCCCATAATCCGCCATAACAACATGGCATGCAACCCGCACTCATTTGAGGTGTGTAATAGCATATTCTCCATAGGCTCAGGCTCTGGCTCTGCATTAAAGCGATGCTGTGGCACAGCTTTTGTTATGTTTTTGCGTAATATTCACAATTACGCATTTTCACATAGTCCGGAAATGGGATGGAATGGGAGGGGATTGAAGGAGGAGAGGGAGGAGGGGCTCAGTCAGTGGATGGCCGAGTGGTTGGCATTGGCTTTGGCATTGGCAATGGCATTATATACGGCTCTATATATGCAGCATAAATGGCGGATTTTCCGCGGGGAGTTTCGACCCCCGATTATATTGGGAGGTGCCATAGGTGCATTGGGTAAAAGCGGCTGGAAAAATCGCAATGGCAAAAGAACAATGCAGAGGGAAACTGCGTAGCGTAACCGAATAATAAACTCATTAAATCCATTATCCCTGGCCTCCATGATTTGGGGGCTAACACAAAAGCGGATTTACTTCATAAATGCATATGTGTGTGTGTGCGGGTGTGTGTGTGGAACAGTGGCCACAGCGAGAGTACACTAATTGTCGCTCTAGCCAGACTTTTGGCCCGAACTTCTAACAGCATTCAAAAATTTCCCTGTACCGTTCAGGAGAGGGTATAGGGGAGGTTGACTGGGAGGTCTATAAACCCAGCCGAGTGCAACGCTTAAGTGGTTCAGGGCCAGTCACTGCTGCTGCTGCTGCCTATGGGCGCTGGCGCTTATCCTTATTAGCATTATCAGTGGAAAAATAATCGAGACAGCGCAAACAAATTGAATTAAAAACGAAACGAAACGAAACGAAACGTTTGAGGCATTAAATCTCAGTCGCAGACACTGCTGGAAGTATTTACTATATAGGACTCAGCGAGACACGAGCATCGCCCAGTGCCCTATAAGCTGACAAACGATTTGTAATGAACTCTACTTGCATAGGCTTAGACCGTGCTGTCGTCGTCTTTGCCTCAAAAGGCACCCCCCCCCCCCCCTCCCCACCGCTCTACCCTCTCTCCTACTATTCCCACTACTCCTCTTACGGCTTTTCCATTTTGCTTTTCTTCTTTTTTTTCCTGTGTCGCGGCTTAAGATTTATTAACCTGCGCCAGCGTCGATGTCGCTTGTCGATAGCGTTGCCAGCGCGTAGAAAAATACGAGAAGCAGCAAGAAGAAGTAATGAAGTTGCCAATTGCCAGGCAGCCTCTAAGCAGCTGCAATCTTAGGCACGAATATACCCTGTAAGTGTGGCAAGTGTTGTAAATCTACTCGTGGTAGTTACTACTATTATTGATGCTAATATTACTATACTTTTACCTTAGTAGTAGTAGTTAAATCAGACAGATAAACTCAGATCTCAAAAGTATATAGGGTATACACCAAGTCCTAAAAGGTTTATAGGGTCTATACTTTGCTTACACATTCCCTTCAATAGCTGCTTACAAACGAATGGATATACCCTATTCCTTTTCATCTCTTTCCAGCTACTCCCTTCTTATCCAGTAACCACTTAACTTTCCTCGTTTACAGGGTATGAAATGCTCAAGTTAAGCTGTTTAGTTCTGAGAAGTTGTTACTTATTATTGACTGGAAATCGTTAGAGGTATTAAAATAATAGTAGATGAACTGTAGATTCAGTTGGGTGTACAATACTTTTCACTAGAAATTGTTATACTAATGGAAGGTCCATTATCTTCTTCCTAATCTAACCTCATCTTACATATTATACCTTACATTTAGTCTGTGAGAGAATATAAATGTAGGCGGATTTTTATTAAAACGTTCTTTATTTTCTTATTGCGACTTTTCTCTCTTACGGTTCTCACAAGAATGACGCGCTCCTCGCTGCAGTGTGACCGTCTTCTATGTTTCTTTAAATACTTAATACTATCATATGCTATCGAAAATACTTAATACTATCATATGTATATCAGTATCCTTCTACAAGTCTTATGCACTTAGCCTTGCACGAAGTCCGCTTTGTCTCAATTTCAGGGTAGGTTTTCATTGAACTTTTCAATAAGTTTCTAGTGTGAAATTTAACATAATATTCCTTATGAGAGTTAAATGTATATAGGGTATCTTTTAGTCAAGCTAGTGCCATAAAAAAAACTGCTTGAAATCGAATCAAATGACTTAAGATCCGTTAAACTGCCCCTAGTTGTCTACTAAGTTCTTATGCCTACTTTTACAGGGTATGTCGTAGTCACCTCTGCTAGCTCTATTAGCGCTTGATTACCTCAGTTGTGGCATGCTGGCTTATCGCAATCTCTGAATTGAAAATTTCAAATAAATGAATATTTCTGATTTGGTTTTTCGCTTGTTAGTTGCTGCCGCCGTCGGCTAAGCTCAAAGGCAGTGGGCGGGTTGGGTGGAAGGGGGCTGAGAGTGTACAACGATTACGCAATGCCTAAGGCGAAGGGCCAATTAGCAGGGACGAGCCACCCCCGAAAAAAGATTTAAATCTTTGAAAATGCTATGACATCTCTCTCTATCTTCACCTTCTCTCTGTCTAGTGTGTGTTCATATAAGCATGAAATTTTATTGTGCATGAGTGTATGCGTGTGTGTGTGTGTGTGTCGACTTTCTTCTAAGAAATTGACCAATTGGCTGACCACATGCAAGGCTAAGAATAATTATGAATCGCCTACGCACAACATCAAAACGACTTAATCCCCAACAAACACACACACACACACACAGCACACACACACTCCTCAGAGTGGGGGGATTATGCAAGAGGAAAATATCCTTTTGGCAAACAAAATACGAAATACGAAATACTTCTGCAGCTGCTTTTTCTATACACTTCTTCAACTTGACCTGAGTTCTCTACACTATATGCTGGAGGGGGCAGTGGGTGGGCGGTGAATGGTATGTGAACACTTGGGCTTGGGGTTGACTCGGAATAAATTGTGTATTGTTTTATTTATAAGAAAATGTTCATAATTTACTTATTAAAATGATTTTGAGTGATTTGGGTATGAAAATTAAAATTTTACAACACAAAGTTTTAATAACCGTAAAGGATATTATGCCTAATGTGTAAAGGACACACAGGGGGAGGGGAGGGGATGGTCTAAAGGACCTGCTTAAGCCCAGTGAACTGTTGGGAATTTGCTTATCAGTGGCTGACCATTGAAATGTCTTAGAGACGCAATGAAAATCTTCAGGATTTTAAAAGGACTTAAGTGTCAGGCGTGTGTGTGTGTGTGTGTGTGTGTGTGTGTGTGTGTGTGTGTGTGTGTGTTGTGTGTGTGTGTGAAAAGCAAAAGTGACCGGAAATTAAGCAATAGTCTTAAGGAAATTGCCACAAAGTTTTTTGGTTGCCAACAATTTGATGATGTCTTTTCTCAAACTGTTCTTTGTGTATGAGTGTGCGAGTGTGTGTGTGTGTGCGTGTGTGTGTACATGCATTTTTATTTACACTTCAACTTAAGTCCTACTTAATTGCAAACTGTTTTCAGTAGAATTTTTAATGCATGCATTTTAATTTATAATGCCAAGACACAGCCAACGGTGGGGGCAGCTACTTAAGAACTTTTCCACAAGCAAAGCACACACACACACACACAGTCTCACACACACACGCATAAATATGAAGAGTGTTACAGAGGCATGTCTTACGCTTCGCTGGCAAATGCCTCACACCGTGCCATGTTGCATATCCCAGTCTAAGTCCTGCCACTTGCAATGCCCCCAGACCACCCTCTCCCCACCACATGTCTCCTCCCCTCGCTTATGTCTTGCTATGTGCAACAAAAGAAAACATATTAAGCAGCACAATAAAATGAAAATCAACCTGAATGCCCGCAGCTACTTGGCCTCGGGAAATCAAAGTGTGTGCGTAGTAGAGAAACCAATTGAAAGCTGAGAGAGCAGACTTGAAAATGCTCTACAGATTGACAAAGCTAAACAAATTGTAATGAGTGAAATTAGTAGAGTGAATTATAAAAGTGAAATATAAAATATAAAATTAAATCACCAATTTATAATAATAGCAGATATTGCTATAAAAATAAAAACTCGGAAAGCTACAGTCGGATGCAACCGACAGTAGTAGACCCTGTACTTTCCTTAGCGCACACACACACGCTAACAAACACACACACATGCACACATATCGTAACGTCACTCGCAACCACACATACGCTCGCGCTGCTCCCCCCTTGCCTAGTACAGGAAATTGAATATCTCCGGTGTTTATGATCCGATTGAGCCACAATTCACAGCACAGATAAAAATTATTATAAGATTATCGTATGCCAAAACACAAGTTTGTATCTTTAAAATTGTGGGTGTGGCAGTTTTTCGCGGTTTTTGGGGGAGGGGGGGCAGGTATCAAAAATCTAAAACAAACTTGATCTGCTTGCACTTTAGGGGCATCTAACTGCCAAATATGATGTCTCTAGCTCTTACAGTTTCCGAGATCTAGGTGTTCATACGGACGGACAGACGGACAGACGGACAGACAGACGGACGGACGGACAGACAGACGGACAGACGGACATGGCTAGATCGACTCAGCTCGTCGTCCTGATCAAGAATATATATACTTTGTGGGGTCTGCCACGCCTCCTTCTGCCTGTTACATACATTTCGGGCTTGCACAATCTTAATAGACCCTTTTGTACTTTTTTAAAGTACAGGGTCTAAAAATTGTGATAAAAGTCTTGATATGAAAAGAATCTACAAAATTTGGCTAGGCATTTGTGATTAAAGCCCTGTATGCACCATCCCAAAAATTTCGTACGGAAAAATTACAATATATTCCGTGTGTGTGGATTGTATTAGTTTGACATGTGATTGATTGGTAACACTTTTATTATTAATTGGTAACACTTATTTTAAATAGGTAACACTTATTCAAAATTGGTAACACTTATTTAAAATTGGTAACACTTTTTATCAACTGTTGGGCCAAAGTGAAAATATATTGCAATTAAAATGAGCGACGAAGCCTTGGACTTAGCAATGGTAACATTGGGGTACTTTTTAATAAAAAATAAAGAAGAGAATGTTAAAAAGAGGAGGCAGCGTTCGAAATATTGGGTAAACCCATATTTAAAAGAACGAGCAAATAAAGGAAGATTTGCCAATGATGTAAGTATTATACAGATATATATCATAATATGTACGTGTCTGACCAGTTGATACTTCTTTCAGTTTTGCAATATGATTAAGACTCCACACGTATTTTTAAACAATTTTCATATGAGCGAAAATACATTTGAATACATTTGCCGCCACACACTCCCAAGCACTGTTTAGCGCAACAGCGTGCATATGGTTACCATTGGTGATGTCCCATATGCACGGCTGCGCTTTAACAGCATTAATTAAAGCTATTTTTTTATCATATGTAAAAGCACTTAAACGTTTCTTCGTTTTCCGCTCCATTCCGTACGGAATAATTGTTCTGATTTATTCCGTGCGAAATGTCAGTTGCTCAATAGGATCCAACACGACCCACACGATGACAATACCTATGAACTTATCGATATTTCGCTCGTGTTTTTTGTTCAGTGCTGCATACCAAAAATTTCATTTCGGTACGGAAAAAATTCCATGCCTACCCTTTTTGTATGGGTGCATACAGGGCTTAAGATAGTAATAAATTTAATAAACTAGAATTTATTTAACTATTTTGAAAACATATATGTATATCTTTTCATAGACTATTTTATATTTTGACAATAAATAATTCACTTTAATGAAAATAAAGTTTTAATTTGAACATGTACTAAAAATTGCCGAAAAATAAACTAATTTAAGTAAATGTTTCTAAATGATTCTATTATAAATTCTAAAAGTATTTGTATTCTATTATATTACTTATAAATATTTTTAAATTTACTTTAATTTGGCTTTTTATAAGAATTTCACTTCAGAAAATAAGGAAATTAAGGAAAATATTCTTTAAGTAAAATTATAAATATGTTCAATAAAACCTTTCTCAACTATAAATATTGTTATTATACCAAATTTTCTAAATAGAAATTCAAATTTGTTATCAATATACTAATTTAAATAAATTAACTAAAATATTTATACATATTTCTATTTCCTCATATTATTTATACTAATTATTTTTAAAGGTAATTTTATGTGGTTTTCATATAACATAAAGGCCTGATTTCACTTCAGATCTCCGACCTGGTATTCCAATTGTTGCTCTATCAAATTATCAGCCTCTTAGAGCAGCATAAAATGCAGCGAGTTCTCACTTAGTAAACTGATTTAATAATATAATATTTTACCAAGACTTTGATGCGATTTAAAGAGGATATAGAGAAGAAGTGAGGTTAAGCTACTCATATAGCCTAAGCTCTTGCAATTTCTTTGCTCAATTCGTATCGATTTGACGATACGAACGATAACTGTGCTAATTTGAAGACGATGGCACTCAGGCTTAAGCGCTGCTCATACGTACTAGTGCTAGTATATATTTTAATCTCATGTGCTATTTGCATTTCGTATTCGTATTTGTATTTGTCTCTCACACACACACGTATCGCTCTCCTTTGGCATTTGTCAAGTCTGAGTCATTTGCGTTTGTATTTATTTATTTGTACATATTTTTCCAAAAGGGAAAAAACATGTTGAAACTTTTTAAGCGGATTATAATTAATGCCGCTAGGCATTTTCTTTCTTTTGCTTTAACGCAATGTTTAGTGTAGCGCCCGTCCGCCCACCATCCCTCCCCCTTCTCACTTTCTCCCACCTCTCGAATGCAAAGGGCAGGCCGATCTGTGTCAGTAATAATAACACACACATAACCGGAAATCAAGAAAATCAGCCAATGCAACACATTCCCGTTAGCTTGGAGTACAGTTTCGCATACCTTAGTCGAAATAATCCTAATGAAATAAGCATGGCCCGTAGCGGTAATTTATTTCAACCCCCCCACAGCCTTAGTCTTCGTCTCAGTCTCAGTCTCCAGTCTTCACTCTCAGTTCTCCTTCGAGTCTCAGTCTCAGCTGCAAAATTGGCCTCGGACTCTTTTCAGCTTTCGGTATTAACGCACAGAGGGCAAAGGCATTTAAATTGTCTCAACTTCTTCTTCTTGTTTTGTTTTTGTTTTCATTTTGTTGTGTAATAAATTCATTTTTTGTCCTTAGACATGTAAAACTATGCATGTGTGTCCTGTGTCTTAGATTTAATCCTTTTTGTTGTTGCCTCTGCCCAAAAGCAATGACAATGGCAACAACAACAACCGAAAACTGAGAGCCACATACGTGGCATACACAGCGAGAAATGGTCGAGCAATATATATGAAAAATGTTTATAAAATACGACTAAATATTTTATTGTTTTCTTTATATTCTATGCCTTAAAATGATTAAAAAAAGGAGCTACAGTCGGACGTAACCGACAGTCGACCGACACAAATACACATACACATACACACATACAAATATACGCGAAAACACAAACAATAACCAAAACTCATACATACATACCCGCAATCAAAAAATATCTAAAAATCTATCTTCAATTTCCCTAATTATTTCTGCTTATATGACAACTTTTAACAGTTTTTTGCACAGTGTAACTCCCACTGCTAGCGCTAAGCTATGCTGATTTGGGTGGCAGCAGCAGGTGAGGCCAGAAAAACTAAACCAGACGACCTACTCTAGCCTGTTCCTGCTCCTGGCTTGACCAGGCAGAGATAGAGATGAGGGAGAGTCCAGGGGGAAGGGGGAGAGTACTTGTGAATGGATTTTCTTAAGTGGTTCTAAGCTTTCGTCTGTGAAGCAAACCAGAAAACATGCTTATACATGCGGCCAAGTGGCTGACGATGCGGAGTTCAAATGCAGAGAGGCAATAAGGGAGTACAGGCAGGGGCCAATACCAAAAGTATTCCGAGCTACAGCTTCTTCAGTACTGCGTCTCCGGCTCTAGTGGCATTAGCAGCTGCTTAAGGCACTGCAGCACTTCATTAGTTGCCAAAGTTCGAAGAAGGACATCCGTCCTGAGACAATGGACAACTGCGCCAACGATAATTGAATGCAAGCCAAGCCAAGCCAAGACCCAGACCCAGACCTAGACCCCAACCCCAACCCCGACCCATAGACCCATAGAACCCACCTTTCCCCCTAGAAAAAGCCATGTGCAACGTAACGCAAAATCACAAGAAGTTGGCAAATCCTTACAAAAGGATTATGATGTGTATTTTTGGTCAAAAGCACGTTGATGAGTGCCAAACGACTTTGAGTCGAGTGTTGTACATTTTTCTGTACATATGTACATACATTATACATACCCTCTTATAGGTATGTGTATGTAAATGAAAATGAATCAAAGCTCTGATAAAATTCCTAGATGAAAGACGACTCAATCGCAAGGCCATGATTAATTGATGACATTTAAGTATCACATAACAAATGCAGCTAAGAGTTTGTAGTATAAGCACACAGATACCCTGTAAATACAGTATGATATGCAGTCAACTCAAGTGGATTAAATGGTACTACAAATTAATAAAAAATATTACACTAATACTGCGAACAGATCTTGATAGGGCCACCCTTAGAATGTACCCTTATAAGGGCACAAAAGGATTAAAATTATGTAGTGGCTAAGGATAAGGCAAACAGACATGCAAGCTGTATGCACTCATGTGTGAATACACACACTGCCACACACACCCCACACACACTTGGCCACAGGAACCACACAAAAGCAAGTGGAAAGAATGCAGACGAAACGACGGCACAAAAGGACATTCAATTTGTCAAATATTATCAAGTGCAGGACAAGCCATTGACTGCTGTGTGCATGTGACCCATGTGCAGGGGATTTAAATGTCGATAAACAAACAATCGAACTGCGGCGTCTTCGCTCGAGATGTTTGCGCCAAATGTCAAAAATCGACTCAACCAGCACTAAGCGCACCAAAAACACACACACAAACCGTATATAGACACATGCATATATATAAACTGAATTTATATATACAAAGCGAAATTGTACTGGGAGTAGATGTCAACTCGTATTAATAAGCTTTAAGCAGTAGGACTTAGAGCGAAGTAGCTCCTAACAGCTGCTTTAAAGTCGAAGCATAGAATAAGTTAATGGTGATATAGGTATATACATATATACTATTGGATATGAAGTTAAACTATGTACAGTAAAAACTCCCTTAGCGAACACTCTTCCTATCGGGATACCTCCTTTTAATGAACACTTTTTATGAAGTTAAAGTATGTATGGTGGAAACTCCCTTAGCGAACAGCCCTTCAATCGGGACACCTCCTTTAAACGAACCTTCTATCTATGACGCTCGTGTAGTTTGTCAAAGAACTTCCCTCCTCCTTTTACTAAAACCCCCCTTCAGCGGACGACTGTGGACCGACTTTGAGAGGGTTTTCACTGTATACATTCTATTGAATATGCTGATAAAGTATGCAGTTATATATCTGCGTAATTCTATAGAATATATAGCCACAATTGACAATCAAATAGTAGAATTAAAAAGCAATGAAGAATTTAGTTAGATGAAGTAGGAGAACTTTGCATTGTATCTACTGTTTAATAACTTTTCTTTTATTATCAATAGACCTCGGAATTTGGATATTGGCACTATTATTATTGATATTGTTATATAAATTGATCAGAATTCTGTTGACAGTAGTTTCTTTAAAGAAAATCGACGATATGCTTAAAATGATAATTGATTATATTAAATTTGAAGAAATCTTTTTAAGCTAAAATTTTAACAAAGAAAATTTAATTCATACTAACTTTAAAAAATCTAGAAAAATAGTAATGCTTTCTAATTGATTTATTAAAATATTATAAACAAAAAAGAACCAATGTGGAGACAGCTAGATTTTAGAATCTTAACAATTGCTTAACAAATGCTAACAGCCTCAACTGTTATAACTTTGTAAATAGTTTTACCATTATCGAATCATATATTGACTTGTACTATATAAGAAAAGTCACCCAGTTTTAGTTTATCTTATTATTTGATTAATTGCTTTATGAATTTTTGAGTATAAGAAAATGAATGGCAAATACTTGAATATTAATCAGAAAACTTCGACTCAGTCGCATTTTTTTTAGCTGCAAAATTTGTCATAAATTAAAGAGCTCAATCAGGCGTAGCTTTTGCCTTTTTTTCTTGGCTCTGCACTACAGTCACTGCCAGCAGTAGGTAACAGTCAGAGCAGTGCACAGTTTACAGTCAACAGTTGCAGTCAGCAGTCGGAGTCATCGTGCCACACATGGCGGCAACCTTAATCACTTTAGTTATCAATATTACTTATTTACGTTGCTCCTACTTAACGCTTAAGACGCTTTGCCTTTTCTGTGTGTGTGTGTGTGTGTGTGTGTGTGTGAGTGAATTATAGGCATATGTATTGGTGCATATGTAGCTCATATATGTATATAGATATGCCTAGGGAACTGGGCGGCCCTCGGCATAGCTCTAGCATTACACTTTACGTTTAAATCTTCCTGCTTAAAGCCAAACAAAGTCTTTAGAAGGGGCAAGCGTAAGCGGTTAGGGAGGGGTAAGAGAGGGGTAGGAGCGGGGGTAAAAGAGATTGGCAAGCAGGCAGAGCTACTACTATAAGGAGCACAACACGCGATCTAGTGACGCAGTTGATTCAATTAAGAGCGCGCGCAGACGACTAAACACAAGGTAGCACAGCTTTACACTGAGAAAAACTTGCAATACTTTTTGTGAACTACAATAGTTTATGAACTAATGACATATAAGTTTTGCCAAATAATTTAAGAATTTACTGGAATTTTAAGACTTATATAAACGTGATATAAATGACCTTACAATTGAATATTTGAGAAAGTTTATAAACGTTATTTGAATATAGTAAAAAGTTATTTTATACAAATTTTAAAAAATATTTTAGACTGAAATATAGAATGTTAGCTCTTTATTTACTTAATACAAATTTTATTTATTTCTCTTCTTTATGGCATAATTATATTCTTTGCCTGCATCTGCTAAAGTTTATCATAGAAATTGAGCAATTTTAGAGAGTTTCTAAATATTAATTAAATATAATAAAAAATTATTTTATGCAAATTTTAATAATTATTTCAGACTGAAATATATCTCATTAGTTCTTTATTTACTTAAAATAATGCAATTTATTTATCTATTTATTGCATAATTATTTTCTTTGCCTGCATATGCTAATGCTTATCACAGAATACGCATACGCCTAGTTGTCTGTTGTTTGAGGCACTGTATTTACCGCTGCCACTGCGTTTGTGGCACTGTGTGGCAAGCCATCGTCTGTCCGTCTGTCAGTCCGTGTGTCGGTCTGTCTGTCTGTCTGTCTGTCAGTGAGGCAAGCAGCATTGATTAATATAATCCGCTTGAAGACGCTGCCACAGCTCGTGGCCTGGTCTTGGGTTCGGGTCTTGGGCCTGGCAAGCGAATTAAGTTACACCCAAGAGAGCGAGAGACGCTGACAACGCTGCGCTCGCTGCTCCTTGTCTCTGGCTACCTCTTCCCTTCCCCCTTCCCATCCCTCTTTACCACTGTCGCCCCCACACTGTACGCTGAGCCCACAGTTTTAAGCACAAGTTAATGGTGCTTATGCATATTACCCTGTGCCCCCGCCGCTACCTGTGCCCCACTCTCCCTTTCCCTTTTGGCCATATCGAGGCCATTAATACCCACAACTGATTTTTCTTTTCTTATACTTATATATATCGCATATTCGCTCTTTCGCTTTGCCATTCGTTAAGTATCTCTCGCTGTATTTTAAATCGATCCAATGGCAAAATGCGTTGTCTTTGTCGACGACGGCAGCAGCAGCAGCAGCAGCGGCTTAATCCGCTGCCAATGAACTGCAAATGCGAGCGTGGAGACGCCACAGAGACTCAACTGATGCTGCTGTTGCTGCTGCTTGTTGCTTGTTGCTGCTGCTGCTCCTGAGGTCGACCAGCTGAGAGGCTTTTGAATGCTTTTTGAATTGGGTATGAGTCAGTTGGGTGTGTGTGTGTGTGTGTATGGGTGTGTGTGTGTGTGTGCCTGCTGCTCATCTACTCAAGCCGTCTGTCTGTGTGTCTGTCGTGTGTCCTTGCCGCTGGTGTCGGTGTCACATTTAGCCCATCCGCCAGCCGCCATTTGCCATTGCCAATTCGCATTGGTATTTTTGGTATTTGGGCTTTTGTCTGGTGGGGATGAAATTTGATCCTCTCTCAGCAGCGGCAGCAGCAGCGGCGTATTTGCATTAACCTTTTGCTACAGCAACAACAACAAGCACAATAGCTTAAAGGGTGCGCGAACTGCCAAGGAGCTTAATTTGAGGAGGGATTTACGCTGTGGCATTATAATTCTTTCTTTTCTTTTACCCTGCCTTTCTCTTCTGTCTGTCTCCTCCTTTTCATTTTTATTTTCATTTGATTTCTTTGCGTGCGCTGTGGCATCTTGTTGTTGGCCTTGCCTCTTGCCTCCTGCCTCCTGATTCGCATCATCTCTCTGGCAATATTTGTTGCGCGCTTCACAGGGATTAAGCAAATTTCTGAACAGATTTTCTCCAGTTGTTGCAACTTTGACGTGGCAGCAGCAGCAGCAGTTGGAGTTTGCCATTGATTAGTTTCTACGCCGGATTAGTTGCATCGGGTTACGCTTGGCAATCCAGCAAAACGAATAAAAAGAGGAAGAACTGCCAGAGCATCTTGCCAAAGAGCAAAAGGCAAAGCGGCACAGGGCGTGAACGGGGAGCAGGCTAAAGGTAGCGGTAAACACAACCACAAACAGCCACAACATACACTACACTACTATACACACACACACACACACACACACACACACACACACACCACATGGCTGACAGCTTAAGTCCAAACAGTAACAAAAACTAAAACCCGCAGCAGATATAAATGTTGTAGTTGCTGCTGCTACAGTTGTTGTTGTTGCTGCTGTTGCTGTTGCTGCTGCTGTTGTTGTTGCTGTTGAATCCACCAACGCGGCAGCAACTTAAAATCTTAAACATTTATCCGCGCGTATTATGTGGCAACTCTGGCTAATTGCCAGGCCGCATTAAGCGTGGCCAACACAAACACACACACACACACGCAATACGTTTTGTGAGTATGAGTCGCTGATGCACTGAGAGAAAAGTAAGTGCTTATAAGAGAAAAAGGTAAGAATTAAGAGTGAAAACTAAGCTGCAAATTAGTTAAACATTAACTTCAGAACTTGGCTGAAATTAAGCTGCTAAATTTTAGTAAAATGTATACCAATCTATTTTTAAATTAAGCTGCTTAATTTTAGTAAAAGGTATACCAATCTATTCCATAAAAAATGCGTATAAAAAAGTACAATTTGATCTGCGATATATCAATAAAAAATCATTATAAAAAAGAACAATTTAATATTCAATATACCAATATTAGCCTGGAATTGATATGGGTATCAATATTCGAGATATCAATATTTTTACACAGAGAAAAACTAATCAAGAATTTCTTACTTGAAATTATCTATTTCAAACTTGATATATTATTATGAAGAAAGGAGCCGACAATTGTCCTAATAAATTCAGTGATGAAATCCATATTTACTGTTTTTTTTTACTACATTTATACTAATTTTATACTTTTTTTAAACATTTTTTTACTCAAGCAAAGAAGTTTTGAACTTAATTATAGTATTTTCATTCTCATTCTAAGACAAATCGAATTTTGTAATATCAAAATTGTTTACATTTAATTGGAATCCCAAGATACTAGTTTTAAAAGTTGTTACACTAATTCTGAGACAAACATTACTTAAAGAATATTTCGAAGACTCCAAATTCTAAAACTGAGTTCATTTAAACTTCATTTTAGAAAGAAACGTTTTCTTCTTTTTATGCCCTAAACTTTAATACAATTCATTTTTGGGACACTCCTTAATAAAACGCTAATCAAGTTATATGTTAAGCGAGTGGTAATTTTGTGCAGTGTATTGAGCTACAGCTACAGCCACAAGCAAAGATACAATTTTTGTGTTTGTTTTTGTTGCCTTGCGGTGGGTCGCTGTCGCTGTAGCTAATAGAGTAGAGCTCTGCTTCGCATGGAGTGTGTGTGTGTGTGTGTGTTGTTTTTTTCTGTTTCAACAACAATAGTTGTTGCTATAGTTGTTGTAGTTACAGTTGTTGTTGTAGTTGTTTGCTCTTTGTCACTGCCATCAACATCAACACCATCTGTGGTATTCAATTTAAGGGGATTAACTGCTAATTTTTTGCGATTTCACTCAATGCCAGCTCTCAGTGTTTTTTCACTTCATTTTGATGACACGAACGATGTTGTGTGTGTGTGTGTGAGAGAGTGATAGTGTGCGTGTGTGTGTTATATTCTCAGTTAACTCGCTTTGTGCCATCGACCAGTAGATAACGCAACAACCGCCTGTGGAGTCAGCCAAAGGACAATCCTTTCTACCTACTCCACATGGCAGTAGAAGCAGCAGCAGCCACTAGTCGGGATTAAAGGGCGCAATTGTCAATGGATATGGCATAGTGTAGAGGAGCATAGTGTAGAGAAGGACTTGCTATTGAATTTTTATAAATTGCTATGCACTATGGGGGAAGCATAGCAGAGGTACGTATAGATAAACTCTTCAATGTTAAACGAAAGAAATTAAAAATAATTTAACTAAAATTATTATTAAAGTTCTTAATATAATTTCGAAGAATTTCGCAATAATTCTATTATTTATTTAGGGCAAGATTTAAAGTACAATGTGGACTAACTATGCGGCAATATAACGGGTCTTTTTTTAGGCGTAAGTGAGCTGGGAATCCCCATCATCAGCTAACGCCCTAACCTAGCCACACTTTACATAATACTTTTGCCTTTATTTTCTATTTTATTATTATTTTATTTATTTTGAGTTTATCAGTTTATTATCTTTTTATTTAAAGTAGTATTTTTGCCAATATTTTCTCCTTAAATTTATTATTATTTTATTTTAGTTTAATTTCATTGATTCAGAAATTTAGTTTATTCAGTTAATATTTTCTTTAGTTCAAAACTATTTTCAAAGAATATTTTAAAAATCTTTAGCTAAATCTGCAAAAATCTCTATTTACTTTATCTATATCCCAGCTGCTAACGTTTAGCTGATCTTCAATGCTAATTGGACTTTGTCTTAACTATCTAGCTATTCTATCTTAAGCACACACTCATTCACACACACTCACTGGAACACTCACACTCCCACACACACACACACTCACACTCACACACACTCACGCGCTAGACATCTTAGACCTATGCGCATTTTCATTGTGTTCGGGCTGTCAGGATGCTTTCACTTATCATTTTAGCCTTTATTTTATTTTCACAGCCTTATTCCTGTTGAGCTCACTACGTGCGTATTGTCATTGTTGTTGTAATTGTTGTTCTTGTTGTTGTTGTTGCGGCTTAGGACTTGGATGTGCTGTAGGATGAGCGCACTTGCCACTGCTCTAGAGTGCAAAAGCGCGACGTTATTGTTGTTGTTGCTGTTGATGTTGCCACATTGCACATTGTTGTTGCTGTTGTGCCATCTCTTGTGTGCCAGCTTTAGCCTGACTCTCTCTGTGCCTGTGTGTGTGTGTGTGTGCCTCACTGGGGACGCCAAACAGTAGCACAAAACAAAATCTAGTGAACTTCATAGGGATTAGCCTGCACGAAAGCAACAGATTTAAAAGCTTTTGCTCTGCTTTTTAAGTTCATTTGTGCGCTGCCTCTACTATGTATGTGTGTGTGTGTGTATCAGTGTGTGTGTGTGTGAGGCATTGTCCCTACTGCTGCTGCTGCTGTTGCCTTTGTTGACAAATGCAACTTGACAGTGGTGTGGCAAATCTCGTCTGGCAACAACAACAACAACAGCAAATCTTCAGCTTATACACGAGTATGTGTGTGTGTGTGTGAGTGTGTGTATTGCACTTGCTCTTCTGCTTTCTGCTAGTCTTCTTCGCACTTCGGTCATAGTTCACTGTTATTTGCTGGCACTGTTTGATACACACTCACAATTCATTCACTGTAAGCATTCACTTCATTCACTTTAGTCATTCACTTCATTCACTTTAGTCATTCACTGCATTCATTTAGCACTCACTTCTGCCAGCAGTTGCCACATTGTTCTACCCATGCGCGCAGGCTTAATCCCCTTTGGCCCTAAAAATAATCCAATTGCACACCACCACAACACACACACACACAACAACAGCAACAACAGCAGCAACAACAACAGCAACACTGTCCAACCGGCGCGCGAGTTAAGAGGCAACACGAAATGTAATACGAAATAGAGAAAAATTGTGAGACGAACCTTCTTCCAGCATGTTTGGCACGATACTGAAACGCAGTGCGGAGCGAACGTTTCGTTTTGGCGCCCCATGCGATGAAAACACACGCACACACACACACACACAGGCACACAGGCATACGCTCTGCACTCAGCAGCACACCGATAGCAACATGTGGCTTAAATTCTCTCACAGCACACAGACACACAGACGGTCGCTCGCTCTCTCTCTCAACAGCTCAGCTCACCCCCCACTCCACGCCGCACGCTCACTCTCGCTCTGTGTGAATATGTTTGTGTGTGTGTTTGTATTTTCAGTTTCAGTCTCCCCTCGCTGTGGCTGCGTTTGTGTACGTTTGTGTACGTTTGTGTGTGTGTGTGCGCACGTTGAGCCTGGGCCGCATTACGCTTATCAAAGTATATCTCTGGGATTATACGAAATGAATGGAATTAAGGATTAATTTCCAAGGGATGTCATTTCGTTTTGGGATAATTCTCTACGTGTGTGTGTGTGTGTGTCGACTGTGTGTGTGTGTGTATTTGGTATTGCCAGCAGCTTACGCTATAATGGATTCAGGTTCGCATTGCCGCCGCACTCATCGTGGGGTTTGGGTTATAAAAATACACCCAGGGTTTATAATGCCAAAGCGGGTTATAAGACAGAGGCGGCGAATTATGGCATGCATGGCATAGAACAAGGTGTGCGTGGATAGATAAAAAATAAATAAATTGATAAAAAGAAAGGAATAATAAAAATAATGAAAAGAGATTAGGCTAGCTAATGGAAAAGTACGCTGGAGTAATTGAGGAATTTAATAACTAGAAATTGCAACAGAACTAAGGAGAGTAATATTTAGAAGAGAAAAAAAAGATAAAATACGTATTATTTATGTATTAAAAAAATACTAAATTGTAGATATTATGTTGATGTTTTATATAAATTTATAACAAATTCTTTAAATCATTTTCCATTTATCTATATTTATACTTTTTTTCTTTTTAATTTTAGCAATATTTTATTTTATTTAATTTGATAAAAATGATTAGTTGAGATTAAGTAAAAATATAATAAAAAATTCAAATAAAATAATATTAAATAAATAATAAAATTATATAAATAAATATTAAAAATATAGAAATAAATAATAAAAATAAATTTATAATACTGCAAAGAAAAGTAGCCAAGATCTTATTGTGATTATCTTATTAACTTACTTTAGCTCTCTTTACCATTAGTTCGCTTTACTCCAAATAGTACTACTGTCTACACTCTATTATGCAGCTACTAGATGCCCCCTAAATATCATTCAAGTCCCCTCCCCCCTGCCTGCTTAATGGCGTGCCAACTACGCCACTGCTCATTATAATACCAAGCGATCCATAAAACGAAGAGTTAAATCCGAAATAATAATCCCGCACGAAATTAAATCCCTCGCCCACGCCATGGCCACCAAAACGCAACAAACTCAACTCAGCCCCCCTCCTTGTTCACCTCTCCGCTGCCTCGCTCGCTGTTTGCCTGGAAAAAAGTTAATCCCCACAGCAGCAGCCGGCAAACGGCGACGGCGGCAGCGCAGTCAACGTCGACTTCATCTCATCCGCGCCAAAAACTCCAAACTGACACTGTGGGCGCTGTCACTGTGTGTGGTTGGATTGCCCCTCCCCCCAAGGTACTCTCTCTCCCGAACTCTGCTCTCTCTTCCCACCATCCGCTCTCTCAGTCGTTTGCTCTCAGCTTGCTTTCGAGCCTCTAGCTGCAGTTGGCAGCGCTGCCGGTTTAAGGATTAGCACAACTCAGAGAGTGGGAGAGGCAGAGCGCGGCAGAGAGGCAAACAAACAAGCACACACACACACACACACACTCACACACACACACACACACACATGTATTCAGTCATACATGTTGAGCTACAGCACGCAATGGGCAGAGCACAAAATCGTTGGGATTAATGCGGGATCTACTTTATTGCGAAAATATGCTCGACCCGTTGCCCCCCCCCCCCCCACTCTGCCCGCTCAGTTGAATTCCAAATAATTTGGCTGGGGGAGGGGTGGGGGAGGGGGCACGATTGAACGTTGCGACTGGACTTGATGTTGGCGTTGGCATGGATTGTTGCGACTTAAACGAATTGGGATTACGTTGCGTATGATTCATATGAAGGCTAACAATAACAACAACAACAACAACAACTTGGCGAATTGTTTTGGCTTTAAACAACAACAACAACAAGAAGCAGAGGCAGGCATAGAGGCATGTGGCATGTGGCAGCAGCCATGTGCGTTGCCATTTATGCATGCTGCATGCGCTGTGGCATATTCAAACGGATTACAGCAGAGCCAAAGCTGCTGCCAAAGTCTGCCTCCCCCACCCCATCCCCAACCCCAACCTCTCCCCCTACCCCCACCCACTCGCCACTCGCAAATTGAAAATGACCCCAGCGCTGGGGCTGCTGCCCAATATGTGCGTCAGGCGCAACTTTGGATAATCCTCCAGGCGATCAATAAAACGCCGCCAGGGCCAGGGCCATCAGTCAGCCCAGACAGTCGACCAGAGGGGGTGCGATGGGGTGGGCAGATAGGGAGAGTGAGTGAGTGAGTGGGACAGCCAGACAATGACTGTGTGGGCTGTGTGTGTGGGCGGTGTGTGTGGGCATGTATGGGGGATTGGCATTGGGATTAGCAGCCCAGTCTCTAGAGTTGGCGCTGCCGCTGGCTGAGTCTTAGCTATAGCCTAAGCTACAGCCAATGCACCTGACACACACACACACACACACACACACCAACACACACACACACATACATTAGTGAGCTGGCGGCCTAATCCCAACGGCTGCTACCTCCTCTCGAGCACTTCAAAAGCAAACAAGGACGAAAACAAAAGCTTAACTCGCCAGGACATGGGCAAAAGAAGCAGCCAGCAGCTGAAGCAGCAGCTACACCATAGAAAAGATTCAAGTTATTCGATTTTGAGACGACTAAGTTGGAAAATACTATAACAAATTATTGAACTAAATTAAAATTGATAATTAAAAATATTTATATATTTTTAAAGTTTTTTTCAGCTTGATTCAAGTTCAACTGAGAACTGAAACCGAATTGGAATTATGCTTAAAATAAGAATGTTATATGTATCTTTTTCAAACTATAAAAAAACATTCCTCTATAATCTAAAAACTATATAATTAAAAATAAAGAAAGAATTATATTCTTGAAGCGAGTTCTTTTCTAGTTTGATTTAAGTTCAACTGAAAACTGAAATCAAATTAGATTTAAGCTTTAATTAAGAACTTTATATCTATTTCAAAGCAAAGATACTATTAAAAAAAACTTTTCTCTAAAATCTAAAAACAAAATAATTAAAAAGAAAGGAAAAAATAAAGAAATTATATTCTTGAAGCGAGTTCTTTTCTAGCTTGAGTCAAGTTCAACTTAAAACTGAAATCAAATAGAAATTATGTCTAAACTAAGAAGTAGTCATCGTTGATTTTCAGCTCTAGAGATCTGCTAACTACGCTATATACACAAAAATAATATAATTATACCTTAAATTCCCTTTTAATTCTCTCACTTAATTGCAGTTGTAAGTTTTTTCTGTCAGTGTAAAGTGGAAGCAGCAACAGCCCGAGGAATTGGCAGCGTCTGCGAAACGTGAAACTTCTCTTCATTTGTGTCTGATGGGATTAGAGCTAAAGCCAGATAAAGGGATAAAGGATTTCAAATTCCAAATGCGTGCACCACCCCGTTCAGTTCAGTTCTGTTCTGTTCTGCTCTGCTCTGATGCTGCTGCTGCCGTTCCTCCCCTCCCCACTCACCCCCTCCCATTCTACAACTACGGCAAAGTTTGCCAGGCCACAGTTGTTGTTGCCTCAGAACTTTTTGGCGCCAAATTCGCATGCAAAGCAGGCGACAAACACACGGAGAGAGGACATAAGACAGAGGAGAGAGAATTGAAGAGATAGCCAGACACAGAGTCAGCCGACGGCTCTACCCCTTTTGGGCCGGTCGTCGTCGTCGTTTACGGGTTTGAGGTCCAGGTCGAGGATAAGTCGCAAACTTGATGCGCTCCGGCTAATGTCCTTGGTCTCTGTGGTGGTTTCTTGTTGTATCTGGCATTTGCTGGCTAATGATGATGATGGTGATGATGTCATTGGTGATAATGAGTGTAATGTTAATGCTGGTGATGATGTTACAGTTTCGGATTTTGTTTTGCGCTTAAGGATTATAAACGTGCCCAGTGACAGATATAACACAGTTAAGAGAGTTTAAACTAAGGCTGCAAAACTTTAGAGATGTTGCTACATAGATAAGGGGAAGCCTTTTAATGGGGAGTTAAGATAAGGACAGAAAAGCCCATTGTTGAAGCGAAATAAATGTTAAAATTCTATGGTTAAATAGAAGTTAGGTCATATATTAGGTCATATATTTTGACCAATCAATAAAAAATATACTTCGCGTAGCTATATAAAGTCTTCAATTGTATATATACCAAATAATATACCAAATAGGAGTTAGGTCATATATTAGGTCATATATTTTAGCCAATCAATAAAAAATATTCTCCGTGTAGCTATATAAAGTCTTCAATTGTATATGTATCAAAAATATACCAAATAGGAGTTAGGTCATATATTAGGTCATATATTTTACCCAATCAATAAAGAATATTCTCTGTGTAGCTATATAAAGTCTTCAATTGTATATATACTAAATATGAGGCATATGATTTCTATATTTCCTAAGTTATAGGCCTTAGTTTGTCCCAACTCTTATCTTTAGAAAACAAAAAACTACCCACTAAAAAAATACCCTCACAAATTCTTAGTAATGTGAAATTCCGCACTGACCACACTGTAAGTCTTGTACATAAATCAGTTGGTTCGTAATATCTATTAATATTTTGATAATCAACGGCTGACAAATCCATTAAGTTGCCCCCGACATTATCATGCTGATAGACAAAAAATAATAATCAGCATAGCTGAAATTCGACTGCATGTGAATCACTGTGGAACTTAAATACCATTAATCGCATGTTAAATAAATGTTCTATTGATAAAAAAAAAAATCCAATTACGATCATTAGTCAACGCCAAAGTTAGATATAAAGTTATATAGCTCGGGGTAAAACCGATCGAATGTCAAACGGCACTACATATGTCTGTTGCTTAAAAGTAAATACACCTGCACACAAATACTATAACAAATATAAATGCAATCAGAAACCCCCTTCACAGTCCCCCCACCCTCTTGCACCCGCCTCTGGCTTGGCCTTAAGCCTGTTCCAATAACAGAAGCAGTTCCTAATTACAAGTCTATGCCGAAACATGCTTAAGAAACCCAAAATGTAATTCCACTTGTGTATTAATACATTGCACACTACGTATACACTCACTCACACTCACACTCACATTCATACGAATACACTCACACAGTAGCAATCTGAGTTATCGTAAGTGATTTATCATTGTTATTGTTGTTATTCCATGCGCTCTGTGTAATAGGAATGTGGACTATGTTTTTGGCAGTGGCTAAACCATTTGCAGGCACTGTAGCTGGCTAGTTACAAAGTATGAATATATAGAGAAGTATGTGGAATTATATATCTATAGAAATATACTAAACATTGGAGCTAAGATACAGTTAACCCTTAACCTTCATTAGATATATTAACTTACTGCATATATATTTTGAAAAGCAAATATATAGATTCTAACTAGCCCTAAAAGATACTTTTGTAGCCCAAGTTTCAACAGCTTTTTGCTTAGATTTTTAAAGGATTTAATACCTCAAGTATTCAACAGATTTTCAATATATATAAGAACCGATATTGTTCCACTTAAAGTGCGATATTAAACTACTTAAGATATGATTTTGTTTGACATAGAATTGATACTGTAGACTAGCCTCTTTAATCTGTATATCAGATCTTGAATATTAAATATCTACAATAATTTCAGCAACTATCTATAACTATAACAACAGTATCTTTCAAGAAGTATCTATAATTTTAGCTCAAGAAATTCTATCTACAAATTCAGTTTATTTTTCTCCTATCAAACAGTTAAACGATCGTTAAATTATATTGAAAATGTTCTTCTTATCGAATAGTTAATGCCTGATTTATTCTCCTTGACCCCTAAAGAGTATCTACAAGTCGCACATACCCCACTTTGCCAAACGGGAAACTTGCTATTGTTGCCTCAAGTGTCTTGATAATCACGTGGCAGAGAATGTGGCAACTCTAGCAGTGGCAGCAGCAGCACTAGGAGTATTTATTTGATTATAAGTCAGTCAATGGAGGAGTACGGGAGGCAGAAGATTGGGAGCGGGTCAAGAGCAGATTATGGCCAGAGAGGAGCGACCAATGCAAGATAGTTGGCCATATGCGTCGCTGAAGACTTTAAGCCGTACGTAATGCGCACTGTTTGAGTTTATGCACAACACAAAAGGTGCCCGAAAAGGATGTGCGGATGTGGAAGCAAATGTGGCAGAGGCAGAAGCAGAAGCAGAAGCTAAAGATGGAGTTGGAGTCGGAGTCGGAACTGGAGTTGGACTGCCTTCAATTCGACTCAATTCGATTCGCTTCGCTTCGATTTGGTTTTGGGTTTTGCTTTTGCTCTTGGCACCAGCATTTAAATCCTTAAGATTTGTCGAGAGACACAGAGAGTGGGAGAGTGTGGGAGTGTGGGAGCATCCTGTCGAATTCTCTGCTTGTTTGGCCAGAGTGCGTAGCCCTGTGCAGATAAGGATTAACTACGTACAAGCACAAGGACAAACTGCAATTTCCCAACAAGTACAGTCAGTGTACAGCTGTTGCTAGTACATGATGTTTGGCTTAACTCAATCAGAAGCACTTCTGGTACTATAGTACTATAGTATGCTAGTATAGCTGCACCTGCATCTGGATTTGCTATCTCTCTGCTGTCTGTCTGTTCTCTGTTTTTATTGCAAATCCCTTTTTGCTTATAATTCGAAAATGTTTTGCCTCCTGTTGCGCCAGTCTCCTGGCATTCATTCTGAATCTGAATCTATGAAGCGACATATGGGTGTGTGTGCGTGTGTGTGTGTGTGTGTTTATATCATGGGGTTATGGCTTTTTTCGGTTGGGTGGCACAAATCCTTTGCCCAACTGAAAATTTTCAACCAGCCTCACACACACGCACACACACGCACACACTACGATAAGTGGAGTAAACAGCACTTGTGCTCAGCCAGTAGATGATGCCCCTACTCCACCTCCTCCTCCTCCTGCTCCATCCAACGCTTAACACTTAAGCTGCCACTGGGTAGCTCCCTGTTCATCATATGCATTTGTATCTGCATCTGTATTTGCATTTGCATCTGTATCTACACCGCTCGCATTGCAGCTTTGTTTGTGCCACAAACTAAGCTAAACCAACCAACTCGACAAAACGCCTCTAGTCACCTACTCCTGCTCCAGTTCCTAGTCCTTAGTCTGCTCCTGTACCCACTCCTACTCCCACTCCTGCTCTCTGTGATTACCAACAAGCTGTGTGCGACACTTTTCATGATTTAACAAAGAGGCAGCAGCAACAGTAGCAGAGAGTGAAGCTAACAATAGGGGTACTCCGCTCAAACTATCGATGAGCAGGCAGTTAGATATTCGGTTTAAATTTAAGTAATCAATTTTTAAATACTTTTCGCAAATTTACAAAATAGTAAAACCTTTAAAAAAGCATGAGAGTAAGTCTAGAATTATGTATATTTATTATTAAAGTATTTTTCAATTATAAGTTAATTTTAAAGATTTTTTAAATAATTTTTTTAATTAGAAAAATATATGTAAAAATGCCTAAGCTATTAAAAGTGTTTCTAATGATGTAATTTTGATTAAATCAAAATTCATAAACTATTAAAAATGATTATAGTGATTTAATTCTGAATATCTCTTTTGTTTTTAAAAATTTCAATAACATTAAAAATACATATATTTCTATATTAATTTAAATAATGTATTCAAAGCGAAAAAAAAATATATTAAAAATTTTAGTAAGTTTTCAAAATGTATATTTAATTCTGAATAGTTAAATTTTTTTTGTTTTATTTTTTTATTTTTTTTTTTTATTTTTTTTAATATTTTTAATTATTTTAAAGTCTAATTGAAAATGTTCCCTAAATGGTTTTATATTTAAACAAATAATTTTGTGGCATATATTAATACATTTTTCTACTTCAATAAATATCATAAACCATTTAAGTTTTAATAGATTTATGCGCGCCTCCATTTGAATAAATTATGCAATAATAATTCAAAAAAATTCCCTAATAAAATCTGCATCTAAAAGAATTGAGCAAACACTTGACAGATTTGGTGGCATGAAGCTGAAACTAATGCTTTAATGATATGCAACCTTACGGCAAGTTGACATCAATTGTGTGAATCGTGAACTTTAAATTGAAACGAACTGAAAAGCCACAAGTTGAGCTGGAGCAGCGGAGAGCTGAGTCAGAGAGGCAGAGCTGAGGCAGAGAGGCAGAGCGTGTGGCGATCCGTGTGCCGCGCTTTGGGGTATGCATAATGTGTGCGAATGGCTTTATGGGGCACGCGTAGTATTTTTGCGACTCCTGCGAGTATCCTATGAGCATGCTTATGTATACAGCAGCAGAGCCGCATGGCTTATGACAGTTGCAACAGTAGCAGCAGCAGCAGCAAACGTACGCTGACCCTGGCAACTGCAGCAATAACAACAACAACAACAATCGGGAAGCTTTGTTCAAACAACAATGGTCATGTGGAGGTCAATTGAGGACTAGTCAGCAGCTGCTGGAGTAGGCGTGGTAGGGGGAGGGGGCGTGGCAGCTGCTGCTGCTGGCGAAACGCGTTGATCCACAAACGTGTCGTTAACTAAGGCGCAGTGATTTTCAATTGTAGAGCGCGACACGTAGCTCATATGCTGCCACCAGCTCGCTCACACACACACACACTAACCATCTGTGTGTGCGTGTGTGTGTGTGTGTGGCACGTGTGTGTGTGTGCATAAGCTTATAGGTGCCATAGCCCAAAACGCAGCTGCTGCCAAAGGGGGGGGGGGGGGGGGGGCAAGTGGCAAGCAGCAAGCGAGCTGGTGTGGCAAGAGAGTGGGGCAGGGGGCAGGGTCAGGGGCAGGGGGCAGCTACTGCATATTGACAAGTGCGGCCGTTTGGGGATTTATTAAGGCTAACGTATGAAAATTTTGCATACTAAAACGCTGCATAAATCGAAATGCGAAATGAAAAACGAAAAACCCAAAATGAAAACTGCCCAAAAATGAAAGCTCTAACTGTAAAATGTATGCGAGTGCGGGTGTGTGTGACTGTGTGTGTGTATTGGTATTTGTATGTGGGTGTGGGGGGATAAATATCGTGTTGCGTCGCTGAGCAGCTTAGGCGCCATAAACACGCACACACACACGCACACACACACGCACATATACAAACAAATAAACAGATTTACATATAAAGATACACACACACACACACACACACACGCATATTGCAGCTGCATGACAATAATAATAACAGCAACAGCAACAACAACAAACGGCAACAATAACCTTTCCATACGCTTTGCTGCCGTTTTGCTGTGCAAATCCTCAAAATACACTACAAAACACATTACACACACACACACACAACACACACACACACACACACACGCACAGACAGTTAGACAATCAGACAGACAGACAGAAGCTGCCTGCTAGTTGAGCCATTCACAAATTCAAACAAAATTCAAATCTAACACACGTCTCCTATCAAGCTCACTACTACCCCCTACTCTCCCCCTCCCCACTCTCTCTATGATTCTCTTCAGCACTTTCTCTCTCTCCCAGTCCCACAAACTCCCTCCTCTCCGTGGCTCAAGTTCATCTGCGCTCTTTTGAGCTTAACTGTTACAGCCGGAGCACAGCTCAGGTTATCTATAGGTTTCGAACCCAATACTAAAGCAAAAGCATAACTCTATGAAATTCTATACCTAAATAAAATATTAAAGTTTATGCTAAAATTAAAATAAATATATGGAGATATTTCGAGACAAAAAGAGAGATTAAAGATTAAATAACTGCTACTTCATAAAATGTATAAATCTAAACACAATATACAATAAATGAAAATATATTCAACTGCAAGCGAAATTCGTGTAACTTATCGGAATTTAAATAAATTTTAATACTATTTTTAGCTTGTGAAAATTAAAGAAAAATATATTAAATAGTTAAGTAAATTTCGAAATAATATATAATAATTTTTTTCTATTTTATAAATATTTGAAAATTATGGTAAAAATAAGGAATGGTGTGGAAGTATTAAGGCAAGTCAGCATTATAGCATGTTAAAGTATATTCATTTATATTTCAGACTATTGAAAATCACTTTTAAAAAATATATAAAAAATATTTATCAAATTTGTAATATTACAAATTAATTCATAAATACTTTTTAGCATAATACAAGTAAGCAATAGAAGTTACAATAGATGAAAGTGTACTAATATCAAAGTAACTGAATTTACTATTAACTTGGTTGGAAAAAATATTTAAACATATTTTAAAAATATTCAAAAAATATTTTAAGAAAATGTATAAATTTGTAATAATCAGTTTAATGCATACATATTTTTGTAGCATAATAAAAGTAAGCAATAGAAGACAATACTGATGAAATACATATTAAAACTGAAGTTGCTATTAACTTGGTTTAAATTTAAAAAGATGTTCGAAATATTTAAATTATATGTTAAAAATATTCAAAAAATATTTGAAGAATATGTATAAATATTACAAAAATAAAATATTTAGTACATAAAGTACATAAATATATTTTGTAGCCTAATAAAATTAGGCAAAAGAAGACAATATAGATGTAAGTGTAGAGATTTCAATTGAATTTAATTTTCTTTACTAAAATCTTTTTCCTTCTATCTTTCAATAACATTGTATGTAATAAATTAACATATTTATTGCATATTTTTATAGTCCTATTAACTATACTTCTAAGCGCAAATTCTGCCTTGATTTAGTCACTCAAAAATGCGTTAAAACTTTTTAGAATTGCATAGAGAGAGGCGAGTGTAAACATAAAGTGACAAAAACCAACTGTTGAGCTGCTGGAAAAACACTCAAAAAGTGCTGTGAATTTACACTCATGAGTGTGAGTGTGAGTATGTATGAGTGGAAGTAGTGCACATTACGTATACGCCGCGAGTGCCGGCTAAAGGAGTAAACTGTAACTGTAGCCATGTCTGAGTTGCTGCCACTTCCGCATCCGCATTCGCATCCGTAGAGCTGCCTTGGCCACTTGCACAGTGGGACGAAAGAGCGCTACAAGTGTGTGTTGACATGTGTTTGTGGGCAGCAGAGCGTGGGGAGGGGTTAAAGCAGAGCAGGGCAGACTAAAGCAGTGTCTCGTATGGAGACTGTGTGTGTGGCAAAGCCAAACGAATGGGGGGAGACTGTGGAGGGCTGGGAGCATGAGCAGGTAAAATAAACGTTATGAATGCTTCATATGCTTAATCCAGGGGATTTGGATGCATATACGATGAGTGTGTGCTCTGTGTGTGTGCGAGTGTGCTCTGTGTGTGTGTGTGTGTGTTTTGTTGTGTTTGTATTGGTATGCAAAAGGCTTCAGCTCAATAATTGTGCACTGCTGACAATCTATCTGACAGATACCACAGCAACAGTAGCAGCAGCAACAGCAGCAGCAGCAGCAGTTGCTGTTGCGTAAGTAAGTATCTCTGCATTTGTATCTATATCTATAGCTGTATATCTCTAACTGAATAGCAGACAGGTTCACCTCTTTTGTGCCTGTCTAAACTAGTATTGATGAACTAAACAAGATTACCAGCAGCAAGAGCTACTGTGTGTGCGTGTAGCAAATCGGCATAAGCCTGCACATTGTATAACTCTATAGAGAGTATATAACTACAACTTCCCTTTGCCCACTCCACTTTTTGGCTATTTATAACTGCGCTTTAAAGTTGCACGTAAATCCCTTAAAGCTGCAACCATGCAACACATAATCATTAGCATCTGTGTGTGCGTGTGTGTGTGTGTGTGTGCCACTGGAGTTTTTATAATGATGTGATGCGATGTGCCGCAATTATTGAGCGCTACGGGTCTGTGATACACTCGCCCGGATTAAGGGTATTTGTGCAACGGCACGGAAATAGCCCTTGCCCCTCACCCCCTTACCCCCTCACTCCCTTACCCCTTGCCTATCCCCTGAGTGCATGCCACTGTTGCCAGTTTTGTGGTCTCGCACAGGATTTAGGCTCATGGATTTGTGTCTGTGATTTATGCAGCTTTTGTTTCGGTTTTCAACTCAAATTTGATTGTGCATCAGCTTAGCTACTAGTTGGCATAATGTAATAGTTGCGATATAGTATAGTAAATGTGGTAGAATTAACAGAGTATAGAAAGTGGGATTAGTAGTTGCTACTCTTCTTATCATTGTTTGAAGGATAAGATCTTTGAAAAGCTACTTTCTGAAGGGTGCAAGGTGTAAACAATAAAAGCATTGAGTGTTTCTCATTTAAGCAGTGGCAAAGTCTTGCTTAAAGAACTACAGAATAGTCAGTCATAGTAGTGGAGTAGTAGTAGTCATGGTACTACAGTCATTAGATATTCTTTGCCTGCACTTTTTTACCCCTAGCGGATCTAAGTTGGTATAGTTTTATATATACTCTAGGTGTGCTCGAATTCTAATGCATTTTATGCAGCTCTTCACAATTTTAAGTAATTTTTTGAAGGAGCTTTAAGCTAGAGCTTTAAAGATGGAATGAGCTTTAAGCTGGAGCTTTAAACATAGAAAGAGCTTTAAGCTAGAGCTTTAAAGATGGAATGAGCTTTAAACTGGAGCTTTAAACATAGAAAGAGCTTTAAGCTAGAGCTTTAAAGATAAAATAAGCTGTAAGCTAGAGCTTTAAAGACAGAGTGAGCTTTAAGCTAGAGCTTTAAACATAGAAAGAGCTTTAAGCTAGAGCTTTAAAGATAAAATAAGCTGTAAGCTAGAGCTTTAAAGAAAGAATGAGCTTTAAACTAGAGCTTTAAAGATAGAATGAGCTTTAAGCTAGAGCTTTAAAGATAGAATGAGTTTTAAATTTCTCTTCAGCTTTTAATTAGTAAAGGGGATAACAGGATTTTTTTCAATGGAACAAAGTATATACCAGTTTCAAGGGGTTCATATTCAGGCCTGCCCAATTTATAAATGGAACAAGTGATAAGCTTAAACTCCAAGTAAACAGTAGCTGAGACTCCAGGCAGTCGTTGCCCGAGCAATGCCACAAAATACTCACTAACAATAGTAGATATTACTAACTAAATACTAAGTTATTCATAGTTATTCATAGTTACTCACGATTCACTTTGCTGACATCGAAATCGCGTCGGGACTCGAGCGCCGGATGACTGAGCAGCTTCTCGGCCTGCTGCTGAGCCTGCACGCCCACAGCCATGCCCAGTGCGGCGGGCGGTAGGCAGGAGATGCTGCCACGCTCCTCACGTTCACGTTCTCGCTCACTTTTGGGCGTCGCTGCCAGTGAGGGATTCTGACTAGATGCAGTCGATGTGGACAGCGCATCAGAGCTGAGCACATGTTGTTGCTGTGACTGCAACTGTTGCTGATGCTGCTGCTGCTGTTGCTGCTGTTGTTGTTGCTGCTGCTGCTGCTGCTGTTGGTGTAGCTGATGAGCTGTTGGACTGCCGTCTGCAGAACGTCGTCCAGCTACGGTAGTTGACTCAGCACCTACTTGTTGCTGCTGTTGTTGTTGTTGTTGCTGCTGCTGTTGCTGCTGCTGCTGATGCTGCTGTTGGTGATGATGCATCTGCAACTGTGTCAGCTTCTCCTGCACGCCCTGCAGTGATGAGCGTCTGTGCTGCAACTGGCCAAGGCCAGCGCCCACCTCCTCGGGGATTATGCTGTGCGGCGGCGACAGCGAGTGCTCCTTCTTTACAGCCATGTCCATGAGGCTGGCTGCTGCCGATGGAGACTTGGCATTGGCATTGGCATTCGCATTGGCTGCAGCCACCACAGCCGCCGCATTGGCTGCACGAGTGAGTGCTAGGGCCTGGCTCTGCAAAAGAAAGAGAAATTTGAGTTAAAAGAGGCATAAATAAAATAAAATACTATTGACTAGGTGCCGGTACTTGTGTGATGATATAGGGTATATAGAGGATGTATAAATTGGTGCAAATGGAAATACTAACAAACGCCTTTCATCATAGTTTTGTTACATTAATATGACCATGACATTAAAAACTTTGACTGTATCTCGAAATGACAAGGGGTATGCACAGTTTGTAGAAATGACAGCACTAACAAACGCCTTTATCATAGTTTTGTTATATTAATATGACCATGACATAGACTTTTACTGTACCTCAAAATGACAAGGGGTATGCATAGTTTGTAGAAATGACAGCACTAACAAACGCCTTTCATCATAGTTTTGTTATATGAATACGACTATGACATTATAAACATTGACTGTACCTCAAAATGAATAGGGGTATGCACAGTTTGTAGAAATCACAGCACTTATTGTATTAGTGTGCCTCCACTACACTAGACTCGCACTTTTAGCACTACTTTACTGCAGTATAGCTATTTAGCTCTCGATCTAGCTGTCTAGTTGTCCGTCCGTCTGTCCGTCTGTCCGTCCGTCCGTCCATCCGTCTATCTATCCACGCTCTGTGTCTCTTTTATTTATTTGTTTGTCTAGCTAAGTGTTGGCTTTGATTTTCAATGTGAAATTTCACTTCATTCTTTCGACGCTAGTATAAAGAAAACAACCCAAATTTACTGTATTGATTAAGACAACAATGGCCAAGGTCTCCTCTACTCGCTCAGCGATGCTGGCAGCTCTAATACCACCCCCTCCCCCTCCCGGCATTATAAAAGATCTTTAAAGACCCCAAAAAAAGACTTAAACTACAATCTGAGCTCTATACTCCACTCTACTCGACTGACAGGCGTTGATTTCTATTGATTTGTGTGTGCGGAGCCTCGTTTAGAGGGCGCCCGATTTGTTTGCTTTCTATAATTTAGCAGAGAGAAAAAAAGAAGAAGACACAGATGAAGAAGAAGAGGAGTAATTTGGCGAATCACGAAATTGTCTTTAATGACCCGATCCGCAGAGCTTTAACGTTCGTCGGACCGTAACTAAATTAATGTTGCGCACCATCTCCCGCACCCTCCTCCTCTCACCCAACTACCCCCCACTCCACTGTTGCTCTAGCTCTTTGAGTACGGACAACACTTGCCACTATTAATAAAACCGAAATCGAGTGGCAAATAGCCAAATGGAAATCAGAAATCAAATACGAGTATTAGCGACGGCAAATACAGTAAACCCGAAAAAAAAGCAACCCTAATTATAGCGGGAGCTACCGTTTTACCGTTTCTGACTGAGCATATGAATGTTAGGTTTTTGTATCCATACTGATCCCAGGCACGCAAGGAATTCCAAGGGATTTTTTCCCCCTTAACCGAAATTATGGCATTTCGCATACATTTGGGGAATCTGCGCTGATCGTGCGGATAAACTTAAATCGAGCCGAAGGTTGCCTAAGCACCATAACCTCTGATCAAAATTGCTGCTTCTGCATTTTGCCAATGCCTCTGGCTAGTTTGTCAAATGCCTGGCTAAAAAACTGGCTAACATTGCCAAAAAAAAATGAACAGGAGAAAAATATGAGTAGCAAGAGTATGCCAGACTACGAGTTATGCATTAGAAATGAGAGTTAAATAACTTAATTCTACTGTGAGTCTTATACAGAGTATAGCATGTAATTTGTTTTGTCCTGACTGACTGACTTAATGACTGTTTATCAACGCACAGCCTGAACAGTAAGACCTAGCGATATAATTATTTCACGAAATGCTAGCATATGACTTATATAGTATAATACAGAACACATAACATTCTTACATAATATTATATATTTTTGTGAGCTCTAAAAGTAGCCTAATCTATGATTTCAAGTTGTCAGATGACGATACTCTATTTTATATAATATTTTTATGTTTAAAATATATTTTAATGAATGTATATAAAGTTTTCGTTGAGTAGCTTGTTATAATTAAGTATACAAATGTAGTAACTATAATACAATGAATATCATGAATACTCCGTGCTTTTTAATATGATTTAAACCAGATAAATGATATTGGAAATGTTATTCAATATTTCTGTGAATATACATTTTAACTTTTTATACTTGAGAGACCTATTCTACCCATTTGGGAACAGTTTATATAACATAAATAATATTATATTGACTCAATATGTCATAGAATCTATCTCCATCTTTTCCATAATATTTTCTAAATAAAAATGTTAACATCTAACACTAATAGTTTCACTTAGCTGCTCTTCAAATAGAAGCAAAGCTATGGCCAATTGATAATATATGCCTGCCCCACACAACATTAGTTTAATTAATCAATTTGCAAGAAATTCCGTTCTAAATTTGTGGCACAGGGTATAAGCATGTTCGGCAGCTCAGTAAGAGCAAGAGTAGTGCAACGATCCCCTATGCTCACTCCCATACGCCTTTCCCCAACCCCTATCCCTACCCCTCCCCAATCCCCATATCATCAACGTTCGACTATCGACGGCGTCTGCTTTCTACAGTAGCCGCATCGAGTTAGCGATCAGCGACAGCAGCAATCGATCTTATGTTATAATCATCTGCAGGTTCGAGCAGAGACCTGGACACAGATTCCAGTTTCAGCCACAAAATTCATTTACGCTTTAATCAATTTCATTCAGACTGCACAGCAGCCAACGCCTATGCCAGGCTAAAGACGGGCAAAATTTTGTTGGCCTTAAGGCAAACGCAGCGAACAATTTGAGCTTACATTGATCTTGGCCGGACTGGACTGGACTACCTACAGCATGTACGCGTACATACTATTACGATTCAGTCGAGAGTCCGTTTGTCCGTGTCCGGGGACTTTATTGTGGCCCGGGCAACGCCCCATTGTTGGCTTCTGTTGGCCACATGTCAAAAAATTGACGAAAATTCGATCAAAATTTTAATTGATCGCCCTGCAGTGATTCGCCACGTAAATTGATCTTGTGCTCTCTGCGTAATTTTTGGGTTCGCGAGGAGCCAAGTACGGGAGACTGGAGACGCAGCGTCGTGTTGTGATTATGTTAATAGAGGTAGTCCTCCACACACACACTTACACACACAGACTCAAGCCGGAAACTGCATATGCCAAGGGCAACAGATGCTACCTATATAAGATCATACACCCCAGCTGATCCACATACAAAATGCTAATCTCTCAGCTATCAGACTGTGCCAGATCTACAGACACAGACAGTATCGAAGACTCTACTCTATATTATATAGTATATACTAGTAGGGCTCTTAATATTAACCTGTCAAAGGCCATAATTGACAACGATTAACTTTGTCTTTTCGCAGCAGAAATTTACATTTTTATGGTTCAATAAAATAAATCAACGCACTGAGCGAAAAGAAGTGCAGAGCGAAAAAAAAACCAAGGCATAAAATAATGCTGTTGTTGTTGTTGTTGTTGGTTGCGAAAAGTAATTGCAGCACATAATAATCTCGCATTTAATAATCCTCATTAAAGCGCAAAATCACGTCCTCAGGCCACGCCACAGACCCCCGATCCCCTCCCCTCCCCCTCTCCACAATAGCTTTAGTAAAAGTTGTTGCTTCTGCCCCGTTTTGTGCTAAGAAATATCACCATCTTTAGCAGCAGGACGGACTGACTGACTCTGTTCTTGGGCTGCCCAAAAAATTAGCAGGGGTTTCGACAACATTTTTGCGACGCTGCACAAACTACAAAATTCCAGCAGCTTCTGTTCTCAAAGGCCCCCAAAAAATGTGCCACAGCAGTAAGAGTGGGGCAAGGGCCAAGAAGGGGGCACTGAGGCAGAACTCACATCAATCGATGATATGATGAGCTGACGTTTGGGTTGACGTTTGCTTGTCGTCAATACGTCGCCCTAATAACACGTCGCAACAGGTAGTCCCCGGCCATCAAACCGGACAGACAGACAGACGGACAGACAGACGGACAGACTGCATCTGATTGCGACACAGATACGCACAGATACCAAAAGATACAGATACAAATACAGCAGCCCTTTTTAGGTCTTCTTATTTTTGGCTTTTTTCGGGGGGGTTGGGCTTTTCGGGGAGAGACACTACGGAATTTCAGCAATTGCATGAAAAATATGAAATTAGCTCTGGCTGCGTTGCGTTGCGTTGTGAGGAAAAAGTCGTCAAACTCCCAAAGTGCAACACTGCACTGCAAAACGAAAATGCTTAAATTCTATGCACGGAAAGAAAATTATTTTAAAAAAATATGTAAAAAGAAATCTCTAAATATTATCTGAAAACTAAGAAAAAATATAAATGAAATATAAAATAAGGATATAAAGAACTATATAAAAAAAATATATATAAAAGATATATAAAAAAAATAAATATAAAAGAATATACATAAAAAAAAATTTAAATTAAAATAAACCGAAGAAAAAATCAGAAAACCATTTGGAAAAAAATATGTATTAAATAAAAATTGGGGAAAAATATATTACTTAAAATATTTTTTGAAAAATATTAAAAGAATGCATTAAAAATATATCCTAGAAAATATATCAAGCTAATCTTCGAAAATATATTTATATAAATATATAAAGCCAGCTCTTACTTATGTTTAAAAAACTTAACTAAAATCGGTCTATAAATAAACAAATATAGCACTCTTTATCATTAATAATATACTTTTCAAAAATAATATTTATGTACTTTTTTGCACTTAATTTTCAACTTGTAATTTCTTGCAGTGCAGCCTGCTTGAAACTGCCCACTGCCACTGGGTTTGCTACTGGATTTTTAATGTGTTTTAATCATCAGCCCAGTTGCCTCCCGACTGCCTACTGACTCAGCTGCCTGCCCATGCCCCCGCTTCACCCCTCCTCAGCTGCACTATCGGCAGACTAAATTGTTTTTTATTATCGCTGCGTTCTTTTGCTGGCGATTTTCATCAACTGATCCTTTTGGGTCCATCAAGCAGTCGAGCAGTGGAGCAGCAAGCAGCAAGCATCAAGCATCATCGTGGCACATTCCGTTGGGCTATAAATCGTTTTGCCTGGCACCATGGCGCTGTGCTATGTTTGTATCTTGTCCTTGTCCTTGTTCTTGTTCTTGGTCATGTCTTGGCTCAGTTGTCCGTCTCTCCATTGTCTGGCTGTCTTTGGCCATATTATTTGATTTAGCAGCCATAGGCATTAATTGTTTTTTTGTGTCATTTTAAGCAGTTTCTTCTCTTTAGTTTTTCTGCCTTTGCTGCGTGATGCGAATGAGAAATGTTGCTAAATTCTGTTATATATCATAAATCTTGCGTACGAAACACTAAGTGAGCAGATTGCATAGATTATGCATAGATTAGTAGAGTTTCCCTAGGGAGTGAATTGATTAAACGATAGTTGAGCATTATTTGAGTTATTTTTATAATGTTAAGGTCTAGTTTGATATGTAGAGTGAAGGTTTGCTTTAAGGTATTGGAAACTTCAAGTATACTTATACATAGTTTTATATTATAATGAAAGATTTGTAAATGAATTTGTGAATCTAAAATTGCCGATAGTATCTTTTACTATATAATTTGGGATTCAGCAGTTCGCCTAAGCATTATTTATATCAGAAAACTCTATAAAACATAAATAACACATTAGTTTTCTTATGTTTTCATCTAACTATCATCCTATTACTCAACTCTTACTAACTCTCACACTGTAATTGATCTCTATCTGAGTAATTGATTAAACGATAGTTGAGCAATATCTTAGTCATTTTTATAATGTTAAGTGTAGTTGAATAGGTTTGCTTTGAGGTCTTTGAAACTTCAATTATACTTATAGTTTTATATTATAATGAAAGATCTGTAAATGAATATGTGAACCTAAAACTGCCGATAGTATCGTCTTACTATATACTTAGGAATTGAGTTGTTCGTCTAAGCATTATTTTTATCAGAAAACTCAATAAAACATAATATCCACATTGGCGTCTGATGGCTTCAATAGTATCGTCTAACTATCGTTCACTTCTCAACTACCACTGAATGGCTAGTACTACTATTATTAGTTTATTGGACTGTGATAGTATCGTCTATTCATAATTTACATTAAAAAACTTTATAAAACATAATTCACTCATTAGTTTCCTACGTTTTCAATAGCATTATCCAACTATCGCTTTACTACTCAACTCTCACTGAGTGCCTAAGACTACTACTATTAGCAGTAGACGATAGTATCGGCTTTGCTATTGTTCTAATAGCTTCATCATCTTCGATTGCTTTCTGAAATGTCAGCAGATTAAATTTAATTTTTTAATGACGCAAACCGATAGTTTAATCACTTACTATCGGCTCTAGCTGTCTTTAGCTTAATACAGTCATTGAGTGTGTGAGTTCTTCTAAGATTTGTTTTCTAATTGCACAGTTGTCACCGCTGTCAACTCAGCGTATCCGTGGATCCGTCAGTCTATCCGTCTATCCATCTATCAGTCGTGTCTGACTATCGCATGTGTCTGTTATGTCTTGTTGTCTGTCGTGTTTGCTCTGCGTCTACTCTCCAGAGTAGGCGTTGAGATCTTTTGTGATCTTAATCGCTGCGCTGCCTGCTCGTTTCTCCAGAGAGTCTCGAGAGTCTGAGCGAGTCTCTCCATGACCAGTTTGGAGTTGCAGAGTACCATTGACATTCCTGCTTGTCTGAGATTATGTCTGCTTTAGACTTGTCCGTCTGTCTGTCCATCTGTCCGTCTGTCTCTCTGTCTGTCCGTTTCTGTTTCTTTTTTTCTACATACATGACCAATGAGCCAACAGCTACCGCAACGATATTGGCATTAACATGACCATTGGCTGCCTGGTTTTTTTTTGTAGTTATTTTTGTGATTGGGTGTTGGCCGTTTTTATGCCGCTTTTGGCTTGTTATTAATTATCAGAGAAACAAACGCGATCAGCGGCCAGAAATTCCCCAGCGACGACAAACAGAATGTGGCAGGGGGCAAGGGGTATGGGGTATGGGGTATGTGAGCTCCCATTTCTTTCACTGATTTCAAAAAATATCATTTTCGTTGCTTTACCTTTTGGTAATTTGTATGAGATATTTGGAATTGCTTAACTTTTGCCATTTATGTGCATATTGTAGGCTCTCTGCGCTGTTGCCCTTAACGAAATTGTGATTAAGTGTTTCAATATTGAAGTGACGAAAGGGCCAACTCGCTGATTGCCAAGGCTACTGCGGCTGCTGCTGCTGTTGTTAGCATTCATTTCCCTCAACGATGGCGAACGTCGTGCAAAAATAATTAAAAATCAGCCAACGTTTCTTGAGCTCGTCTCTCTTTCTGGCTCTGGCTTCGACTCGACTCTCTGGTGAGTGCGAAAAAACGCCATTTAAAGATGCCACAAAGCCGCAGATAAGCAGCAGCAGCAGCAGCAGCCACAACAGACTGAGATAGGGACAGCTGGGAGCGAGAGAGCGCTTTAAACCGGTTGACAATGTGCCTCGGTATGCGATCTGCGATAGCCAAGAGCCAAAGGAATGTTTTACCAAATTACGAGAGCTACCAACTACGCACAGCAGCGGCAGCGGCAGCGGCAGCGGCAGCAACTGTTGCTGCAACATCAGCGACATTTAATTATATTTCATTCGATTTTATTTTACTGCCAGCGGTTTTTGGGTAGTCTGCGCATTAATGATGACTTGGCCTGAATTGCATGGGCATACACGCAATAATAACAATAATCATAAAGGCCAAGAGGAGCAGCACAACGTCCTGCAACTTGCCACAGTCTTCGACTTCAGCTTCGTCTTCATCTTCGTCTTGATTATGCGCGCGTTCGTCGCACGTCGCCAGTTGCTGCTGCTGCTGCAATTGCCTGCCGCCTCTGCCCCGCCCCCTTGCTAAAACTCTCTGCTGCAGGCTCATTATTTCTACGCGCATTAATTTGAGATCATTGCTACTGTTGCAGCCTCTGCTGCATGCTGCTTGCTGCCACATGTGGCAAGCTGCTGCACTCACTCAAGGTGTCGAAGTGCTTGAAATGTTTTAAATACAAAAATTAATAAAGCTTCACGTGTTTTCCTTCATTTTTCAATTATTTACTTAACACTTTTGTCGGCGGCATTAATTGACAGAGTTAATTCCATAATTTAGTTGCAGCATTTAAGCGACATTAAAAAAGAATTTCTCTTCAATTATTCTATGGAAATATTGTAGTAAATTGTAGAAAATTATTAAATGAAATTAAGGCTTAAAGTGTGTATAAAAAATATACAACAAAATATAAGTAGAATGAGAGTAAGTTTAATTAAAAAAAACTCGGAAAGCTACAGTCGGATGCAACCGACAGTAGGAGACCCTGTACTTTCCTTTGCACACACACACGCTAACACTCACACAAGCACACATAGCGCAAAGTCGCATGCAACCACACATACGCTCGCCCTTCTCCCCCCTTACCAAGTACTGGGAATTGAATCTTGAATATCTCCGGTGTTTATTATCCGATTGAGCCACAATTTACAGTACAGATAAAGATATCTTTAAAATTGTGGGCGTGGCAGTTTTTCGCGGTTTTTGGGGGAGGGGGGGGAGGTATCAAAAATCTAAAACAAACTTGATCTGCCTACACTATAGGGGCATCTAACTGCCAAATATGATGTCTCTAGCTCTTACAGTTTCCGAGATCTAGGTGTTCATACGGACGGACAGACGGACAGACGGACAGACGGACGGACGGACGGACGGACAGACTGACAGACGGACATGGCTAGATCGACTCAGCTCGTCGTCCTGATCAAGAATATATACACTTTGTGGGGTCTGCCACGCCTCCTTCTGCCTGTTACATACATTTCGGGCTTGCACAATCTTAATAGACCCTTTTGTACTTTTTTAAAGTACAGGGTCTAAATATGCAAAAAGTGTTTTATTGAGAGAAAGATTAGAGCTGAAAGCACATTCATTTGATGTTGATTAACTAAAACTTTAGCTGGAATTATACTAAAACTATTGGCCTAAAAAGTCCGACTAATAAAACTAATCGAGTGCCTTAATGTATCTGCTAAAAAGTTCTTTATTTACTTCATTATTCTCCAACAAAATTAAGCAGAAGAAGGGGTGTCAATTCCAGCATTCACCCATCCACTCCTAATGAACCAAATAACTAATACTTCATTAAATGTTGTAATCATTTTTATGTACTCTTGACCCGCATCAAATTTCAGTTGCTGTACATAAAAATAAATGAGATTTTCTCTCACAACCAGCGAATAAACATACTGAACTATGATCTGCTTGCAAAAGATACAAATTGTAGAGCAAATAATGAAAATCAAACAGAAAATGTAACAATCTGGTTTTAACTGAAGAGAATATATAAATATCTAATTCACTTCCATCAGGTTTCTATGGGGTAAGTATCTTTAACTCCAGCTCAATAAAGTATCTCAAACTGTTGCAAAAGATACAAACTGTAAAGCAAATAAAGCAAGTCAAACTGAAAATATAACAATTTGTTTTTAACTGAAGAGAATATATAAATATCTAATTAATTTCCACAAAGTTTCATTAGAATATCCAAATATCTACTTCATTTCCATCAGGTTTCTATGGGGTAAGTATCTTCAACTCCAGCTCAATAAAGTATCTCAAACTATTGCAAAAGATACAAATTGTAGAGCAAATAAAGCAAGTCAAACTGAAAATATAACAATTTGTTTTTAGCTGAAGAGCATACATAAATATCGAATTCATTTCCATAAAGTTCCATTAGAATATCCAAATATCTACTTCTTTCCCATCAACTATCTATTAGGTAAGTATCTTCAACTGCAGTTCAATAAAGTATCTCAAACTGTAGTTGACTACAAGCTGATTCCGTTTACCGTTGGCAACAACAACAATGTAACAGCTGACAGAGGACCTTCCCTCTGGTAGGGAACAGGTACAGCCACAGACAGAGGGGTAACACTGTGTCAACCTTTTGACTCTTGGCATATGTAGGTGCCCTTGCCAATGCCAATTACCAATTTCAAGTTCAACATGGCGGGCGGCATAATTTTACTCTCCGGCACCCTCTCTATAGATTCAGCACCCTATACTCTGTACTCTATACACTCTATACTCTGTCCATTTCCTCAGGCGAAAGCGAAAACAGAAAACAGAACTCGTTCAACTGTAACTCTTTGCGCGCCGCTAACTTTTCACATGTATATATGTATATATCGTACGATTGTGATCCTGTATGACCCGGCTCTATGTTCTATGCCCTACTGCAGGGGATGGATGTCCACGTTCGTCCAGTTAACCGCCGCCGCTCTTCGCCCTCGTCGCATTTACTGGCCATGTTGCGCTTGAGGTATTCCTGGCAACAAAATTATTAGTTACACATATGCTGGTGCCAGCCTCTCTCTCTCTGTGTGGCTCTGTGTGGGTTTCTCCAATTATAAGTCAATTAAATAGGTTAACATTTATACAAAAGTTAGAAATAAAAGGCACGAAAAAGGGACACATTTTGTTCGGCTCGAATGAGCAGCGCTGAAATTTATGAAGTTGACTTCTCAGGATCAGGCGAAGATGCAGCCTGGCAGCAGCAACCCCTGAAACTACAGTTGACAGGACACTTTCTTTGACTGTCATTATAATGATCTGGGAATTGTGAAATAATAAAGAAGAGGAAGTGACCAGAACAACAAAAAAGTCAATAATGAAAATTTAAAAAAAAAAAAAAAAAAAAACCTATTTTCTACTACATTTTTTTTAGAATATAATCAATATATATTCTTGAATTTATTTTTAAATATTTATAGGCGGAATAATCTATGAGAATATCCGCGTTAACTATAATTAATTAATAAAAAAAAAAAAAAAAAAAAACTTTTCTACGAGCTTATATTCAATTTTCAATAGCCAGAAGAATCTATAAGAACATCAGCGTTAACTTAAATGGAAATATTAATTACCTTAAATCGAATACCTAACCTAACCTACTAATATGAATAAGTAACTATACACCTAGATAAACTAATCGAATATCAACGGAAACTAGTTATTGAGATTTACTTAATATGCCATTATCGTCAGAGATTATACAGCGTATAATCTGGCTTTTAATATTGATGGTAATTACCATTATTATATTTAGATTATATGGGGCACACCTGTTAAGCACGGATTGATATGCAAATTGAGGTTATGTAAACGCCTGATGTCGTATCTAGAGCTGCCATACACACACTCTCTATATTCATTTATCAATCAATAACGATTGACGAATAACACCCCATTCAATAACAAATATGTGCACTGATTGCCCAACGGCCACGATCGATCTAACGATCTCACAGATACAGATACAGATACCGATACAGATTCATGCAAATATCTAAAGGCAAACTTGGAGATTGGTGAAGAGTCTGGACTCTGACGCGTACATTGACAATTGTCTCATTGATCAATCATTTAAGCAAATGACCATAAGAAGCAGAGCAATCAACTGAGATCTGTGATCGCCTCTCTAATCAGACACCAGACGGAGGGACAGAGTGGAGCTCTAAGGCCTACAACAAGTGGCGTCAAACGATTTTAATTCAATCGCACCAATTAAGCATTAAAAGATAGTCAACGGCGCCCCAAAATACAAATGAATACGAGTATGTCTATAGAACTACATATCTGAGCTATCTGGCATTGAAGCATTCAAATTGAACGCAAAAGATACGCCAAGAGCTGTAAAATCGTGAAAATGCGATCAACAATGCGAGCAAATAAATAAGCAAGTGAGCGTATGCCAGTCGAGAGTGCTCAGCGGAAAAAAGTGGCAAGTATACAAGTGAAAAGTTACTCCTAGTAATCTAAGTCAAAGCGATTGATTCGAAGTTCTCTTGTAGATACTATAAATACTGTTAAAAGATACTTTGCTGAAAGAAAGTTTGGGATAAGAATAAGAAGTAGTAGAAGAAACACTACAGCTGGTACTTATTTGGAATACTTTTCAAGTAGTTGGGATATCTGTGTATACTCCGACTAATGCATATGGGCATATCCGGCAAATGGTCAACCAGGCCCGAAAATGAAAATCTTCATAATCATCGTATTTTTGTGTGAAGAAAGAAATATAAAATATCAAATATCATAAAAAAATGCCAAAATTTTCATAATACAATGAATCCATACCATATCTATGAGGAAATTGGCCTAAAAACTGAAAAAACTGTAATTTCTTCACTTTTAGCTACTTTTAAAGGCATTTTTATATTTAAATATTTCGCAATGAAAACATATGATATGTTTGCACTTTTTCTACCAAATCTCTTTACCGTAATCTAATATAAAGGAAATATGAAGTTATTCATAAAAAAAGTAGATGTAAACCAAAAAAAAAATCACATAAAGTAGCATGGAAAAATCGTACGTTCGCGACCCGTACGTTCGCGACCGGTACTTAATTCAATTAAAAAAAAACAAATGGAGATATTTTCTTGGGAATAGGCGCAATAGAAAGCTACATTAATTCATTTTAATAGTAAAGTTATTGCTTTAGAATATTCCATCCCAATTCGCTGATTTTCGCATTTTACTAGATTAAGCCAAAATCGACTTCTATTTTGCGTACGTTCGCGACCGCATGTTTTTTGCCAATATTTAAAAAATGAAAACTCGATAAGCCCCATCATTTACACTAAACAAAGAAGCTACCAAAATGCTATAAAAAAGCATAAGAACATTTTTTAGAAAACGCTTGTTTTCTATTTTATTTTTGCATTAAAAGCGTACGAACGTACGTTCGCGACCCCTGGAAATGCCCATATACATAAAGTTCTTTATCCTGACTGACTGACTGACTGCTGAACATCGCACAGCCCAAACGGTAAGACATAGCGACCTAATTTTTTCGAAAGCTGTTAACTTAAGGGCCCTAGGTCTCCCCTTAACAAATATATTTGCTGAAATAATAGGCCTACCAGTGGGTATCACCTCCCATTCAAGGGCGTGCCTAAGTAAGTAAACTTGTATCTATAATACTGCCTCCACTTTAGACTTGAGTTTAATTACAGTATATCTATAGGCACACTATATACCCTACATCGTTTGCTATATAGTTGTGCAAGCTATCACTTACAGCGAGTCCAAAGAGTGCCAAGAATGTTGCTTACACTTGATGCCAAAGACTGACATTTTCTTTTGGTCGGCTCACTAATCTGTTGGGGTCAATCGATGTTAAGTAGAATCACGAATACCAAATTAATTGATGCTGATATATGCACCAAGAGGCATGAGCATATGCTCGGGCGCCGCACTTATGCACACAATAGAGGAGAATAACTCTTTCTCTCGCTCAGTCTCAGTCTCTCTATTTCTCTTTCTCTTGTGCTCTCTCTCCTATACTCTCGCTCTAGCTGTAGCTGATCCTCCCCTGGCATAGACTTGACACCCGCCGCGAGTTGGATGTGTGTCAATCTGTGGTATGGCATATTTCTAACACTCTGCTGTATGTGTGTGTGTGTGTGTGTGTAATGGGTGTGCGTGTGTGTGTGCATGTGTCAAACGGGTAAAATAATACAGTTCATGTTTTGAATTAATTTTAATTGAGATTCATTTGTAAGCAATCAGTTAGATTGTGCAGTTGACGCGCTTAAGATGACGATTCTGATTCCGTTTAGCTGTTTTAACAACGATATGCACACTGAGAGAAATACTTTGAAATAGCAAATCAAAATAATCTTATTAAAATTGAGTAAATAATACTATATATTGCTTTCAATAGAATATTTATGAGGCGTTTAATAAAGCGTAAAAAAAGTTAAGTAAAAATATAAATCGGATGAAAATATTAACCCGCAAAGCGTCTAACATAGGTATATTAATTGACTATAAATTAGTTAATTTATAGTCTAAATATGATGTAATGATATAATAGCTTATATACCTAGAGATTAAGTTGCATTCTATCTGCTTTTTTTTAGCAGTGTAGCCGCTTCATACTGACTTGCGTGTGACGCCATACCAAGCCTTTCCTATAGCATTCTTTGTCAGCGTCATGTGCCATATCTTCTCTCATTTTTAGCTTTTATTTTTAATCAGTTATTACACTTTAATCTTTTTATAATTTATAAAAATTTCTGTGCAACACGGCGTGGCACAGCAAAGCAAACGAAGTGCGCTATGAGGCACAATAGCTAAACGCTTGTTTAACCCCCGACTGACTCGACCTTTCATTCGCTCTCTTTAACCCCCGCTCTGCCACTCGCTACCTCTCTAAGTGCCCAACTAAATGATGGCCCGATACTTGACTGTAATTAATAAAACACGCCAACAATCATAATTGTAACAAGTCTTTTAGCGCCAAAGCACACACGCTGCAACACACTATTGCCACAAGAAGAAGCAGCAGCAGCTGAAGAGGAACAACAACAACACTTGGCAGCAATATCAAACAATCTTAAACTTAACAAGCCAAAACACAAACACTAACAAACACACACACACCTGCCGCAGGTAAACTCGGCCTCGACCATGGCCAACCAGCTGGCCACCCACCTCCCCCAACAAGAGCAGCTGCCCTGGGGAGAGAGGGGCAAAGCAAGCACTAAGGGGAGGTGTGGAGTTGCTGCAATTGTTTGCCTCTAGACACAATGTTGCAGGCAGGCTGCAAGTGTTTAGCCTAAGGGGCAAGCGCTAACTTGCCACTGAAAATGTGTGTGCGAGTGTGTGCGAGTGTGTGCGAGTGTATGTGTGTGTATGCCTTTGTGTGTGCTTGAGTACTGCATCTATTAGCTGGCGAAATACCAGTTGCTTTGACTCTGGGCATTGTTGCTGTTGTTGCACGTGAGGCAAATGCCACAAGGCAAACAATCGCTGCGCCCGCCCCATCCAAGCAGTGGAACGTGCGGCCAGCCAATGCAATTAAGCTAAAAATGTGAAAAATACGAGCATCCCAATAACAACAACAGCAACAACAACAACAAGTTACAACAACAACATGCAACAGCAATAACAACAACACACAACATTGCTGCCATGGCAATAAGAGCAACATTGCCGACGGCATTTTCAGTGGGCGCAGATGCCACAGCATCGCAGCAGACATGGCTGCCACACAATTAATATACACTGTAAAAAAAGTAGGAAATATTATAAATATAAAGCAGGTAAAGCACAGTTTATGCTCTATTAAGTTAACTAATATAATTCTGAGAATATATATACAAACAAAACTAGTTTATAATAGTGATGGAAAACACGTTTTATTTCGGTCATACACTGCGAGAAATTTGGCAGCAACTTTAAGCTGAAATTAGCTGTAGTAAATACGATAAAAATATAACTCATATTAAGCAAATGAAGAAGAAATGAAGGAAAGACTGTATCAATTAATGAATACTACTGAAATGAAAGCATGAGGTAAGAAATATATTCTGAAATATTTTTCAAAATTTAATTTAAATTTTTTTGCACTTAATTTCGACTTTATTTTAAAGTCATGTATTCAAATAAAACTTTACCTTATTTCTCTTAATAGTTTTAATATTTTAGTACTCAAAATAAAACCTCAGATTGTCTAAATGCCAGAAGTCAGTTGTTTCTTTAAAAGTTTCATACTTAGTTTAAGTTTTAACACACTTATTTTAAGCCTATTGAGTATATAAGTTAACTTTCGTTAAATATAAACATTTGCAACTTAATTGCAGCTTTGTTTGATTTTTGGCAGATTTTTCAATAATATTTTAAAAGTATTTAAAAATATTTATAGGTAAATATTTTTATGACAGCAAAAGTCGGGGGAAATTGTATATATAATACCAGTACACTAACAACTGCTCTTTCTTCTTTGTACTGAGATTTTCGGCAATAATTCGTGGCATTTGCACAGCTGTTCGAGTGTGGCAGGAAACTTGCGTCACAGTGTGGCAAGCAATTGCCGGCAGTTGCAGTTTGCAGTTGCACATGCGTTGCATTAGGTGTGGAAAAAGAAACAATAAGCCAACAGGAAACAGGCTGAGCGGAGTGTAGGGCTCCCTAGTTACACACACACACATACAGAGAGAAGTAACGGCAGCATATGATAGCCGAGAGCCCTATATAGATAACAAGGCAGCGACTGCAGCAGTGCAACTGCAGCACAGTGCATAGCTGTTGCATGTTGCAAGCCGGAGCAGAGGTCCTGGACAGCTGAGGCCGCAGTCAAGTGGAAAGACTCACACACACACACACACGCAGTTGTAGTGATGTGTGTCAAGGACAGGCGCCAAGAGTAGGTGCAGGCTGTGTGTGTGGCAGCTGTTGCGGGAGCCAGACGCAGCGACACCCACAAAAAGCGAGCGAGAGGAAGGGCAAGGCAGTTGGAGAAACCGCAAGCCACTTGGCCAGAAATTGACCGGAAGCACTTATTAATTTGCTATTAGCGATAGACAGACAGGAAGTTAACTTAATTTTCGCAACAACAAAACGAGAAACAAATAAACGAAAAAGCATTTTTCTAAACACACACAGGACACGGAGGCCACAGGAAGTGGCCAGCAGACAGGACACAACACATGTGTCACATCAAAGCTGATTTTCAGTCGGGTTGAAAAGCCTTTTACCGTTAGCTTTAGCAGCTTGATTAGATCAGCAGCAGCAGCCACAGACGCAGCAGCAGAGGCAGAGGCAGCAACAGAGGCTAAGGCCAATTAAAATATTTTGCGCCAATTGTGATAGGTCACTTCCTGCGTGGAGCTCTCCCCCCCTACTCCAGCTAATAGTGAGTACTTGTACTTCATTTGTAGGCCTTTTGTTTTCACTTTTTTCTATAGACAACGAACGGCAGGCAGATCGCTGGCAAGTGATAAAGGTCAGGCAAAAAACGCAGCAACAAAAGTCGTTAATGATAAGAAGACCAAATGACGAGCAGCCCTCTCGTCTCTCGCCGATTAGACAGCAGAGGGGGCCCCTCTGTCTGCACCTTGATACACACATACAAGTATTATTCCCGTTTTTATTGCCGCCAGGCAGACGCACAGGAAACACTCGACGCAGACAATGGCAACCCTAGAGCAGCGCTGCCTGCCGCTTGCCCTTCGCGCAAAAATGAGGTGCGAGCTCTCGATTTCTTGAGATTATCATATCAGCAAACAAAAGACAGCAAGAGGGGGAGAGCGGGGACTGTTCATATCAGAGCACATCTTGAGATGTGTGTGTTGCACCCTCAATGCGCCTTGCAACAGCAGGCGGCAGACTGAGACGCTGGCCTACTTCTACCTCGCAAGGACAACAACAACAGCAGCAACAGCAAATGTCCTCCTGTGCTCCCGCTTCTTTTTCAGCTGAAAGTGAAACCCCTGCGGCAGGAAGCGACGTGTGCCAGCAGTCGTAGCTTGCAGCATGTAGCACGTGCCACACAGCCACAAAAGTAGGCCTCGAGCTGCAGATCGAAGTGTGTCAATGCAGCAGTTTGTCAGACAATTAACTAACGCCTGCCACTAACTAGATGCAAGCTAAGTTTAAGTTAAGAAATTCCCAAATTAATTAATATTGAAATTAAATAAAGTGCAGAAAAAGTAAAAAAAAGTTTAAAAATTCTATTAAATGAAGTCAAGAAAACTCATTAATCAAATTCTTACTTAAATTCTCAAATTAAAGAAAAATCAGAATGTTTTAGATTACGTCATGAAACTACACTAATATTTAAGTCAGAAAATTCTTAATTTCATTGTTGAAAATGACACATCAAAAAATTTGTAATGTACCCAAAATTAAACAATGAAAAACTTAAATAAAGTCAACAAATTTTCAATTTAATCTGTATATACTTCAAGACACACGAAATACGCCAATTTACTAATATACTACACTAAGCATTTTTATTAAATATGAGAAAAAGTACAGCCAGCTATAAGATCAAATGAAGCATAGAACAAACTAAAATTAAGCCCAAAAATTCTTATATGAAGACTGTCACGATTGAAATCAATCAAATTTTCGTTTTGCTCTCTAAAATTACACAAATAATCCTTATTTTTCTGCATATTATAATATTTTAAATAAAAAAGATTAAGTGAAAACTGCCTAAATATACAACATTCCACAGAGGATGTGAATCTTTATTTCAATTGAAAGGAATATTAAGAGCAACAACTCATTCTATTTAAACATAATTTTGCACTGTTACATAAACTTAGATTACAATTCATTCATAGCTTTAAGGAGGACTTTAAAGAACCCTTCGTTTTATCACTTTTGATATTGAATACTTGCATCTAAAGACACTCCCAACCAGATACTCCCCTTGAGTGGGAACTTTCAACAAATTTCTCACTACAATATTTATTTTATTTCCATTGACATTTTTTCTACAACTTCCTAATATTCTCAAAAGATATTCTAAGAATTTTTAGCACTCTAAATTATCACTTCTGCTAACGTTCAACTTCAGCCAACATTTTTAATGTTTTTTTTTTTACTTCTTTACACATGCTTTTCTCACTGTGTAGCGTTTAATATACTATTTTTCATAGAACACGAACGAACGCAAAACACTTGAAACATTTGCCATTTAGACATTAGTTTGAGTAATTACCGCTAGTCACATCCGTTATGCTTGCCATTTGTCAAACAATTTGCCAATTTCTGCTTAAAAATAAAGACATTTTGTCAAAAACGTTTTGAAATCGTTTCGCGAAAAGACAAAATATTGAAAATGTATAAAAGTAAAGTGGAAAAGTGGAAAAGTATCTGTGTGTGCAGTATCGTTAAATGTTTTGAGGGGTAGGGAAAAGGAGGCAGAGGGGGAGTAGCCCATAAAGCTACATAGTTGGGGAGCTAGAGCTGCGGCTGGAGTTGAGGCTGCAACGTGTTGCAAGTGTTTAAAATGCGCTTAATAGTTTCAGCATGTGCCGCAGACACACAATTAGGCAATAAAATTAATTCACACCAAGAAACGCATTAAAAGCAGTGACGGGACGGCGACGTCTCTCAAGGTGCCACACTAGCTTGCCACACGGCGGCGTTGCAACATTTTCGCACGCATAACTCTCGCTCGCAGCTTGCCGCTTGCCACTTGCAACTGGCATAGAGTTGCCGCCCATTTTGATGGCGCGTGCCGCTCGCGTTGACAGTTTGCCATAATCGGCGTCTGACTCGTTGCACGGTATTAGTAGTTGCGCTTGTGGCATGCAACAAACGCATACATGGCTGAAATTGCGATTTAATTGCCACGTTTTTATATGCCATGCCACGCCACCGCTAATGCCACGCGCACTTGAATTCTGCAACAAAGATGGCACAGATACTTGCCACAGAAAGCCCAAACTGAAACTGCAACTGAACTGCCAATCAATTGCGTGTTTCGTGGCTCTCGATCTCGACTACTACTGTCTGCCTACTGTCAGCAGACACATAAAACCGTTATTCGCAACAGATACGAGCTAAAGATACATTTGCATCTCACAGATACAATTGCCCTTACTGCGCTTTACGACTTCAGGAAGTACGTCGCCAGCTCTAAATATATACTTTTTCTGATCTGCGACTAAATTTTAATCATCTCGAGTTGCAGATACCGTTAGGTAGCACGAAGCAGCGCCCAAAAGGGAATGCAATTGGAAATGAAATGTTAGTTGAAATGGAAAGGCTTTGCAACCCTTAAGTTGCACACGATTGTGTGTAGTGTGTGTGTATTGTGTGTGATTGTGTGCTCACTGTGTGTGCATGCGGCATATAATTTAATGGCTGATGGTTAATTATCGATAACTGATAGCTAATTGTCGATTACAGATAGCGACTTATTAATTTTAACAGGTCTCTTGGGATAGTTAGGTATGATAATGGTGAAAGAAAGCAGAGCACGATCTTTTTGAATGAACGAAAAGGAACTTAATACATATACTTAAGTTAGTAATTAGTATTAAGACTACGTGAGAGGTACCACACTTCATAGAGACCTCAAGATGCATGCGGTGGAAGAGCAGATTGGAAGGCACACGAGCCGATACAGCGACAGATTGCTGACACACCGCAGCCTACTGCCTGCTCGACCTCTAGCAGTATTAAGACAACTTCTCTGTATATTTATGAGGATTTACTCTACAGTCATAGCAGCTGAAACTATACTCATGCTAACATCAAGGTGTAGCTCTAGCTCAGGTAGGACACTACTCTCTGGAAAAGCACTTACTATCTGAGGAAGCTATAGTAGGAGGCATCAGACTCAGTCTCGCTATTAGGGAATTGGTATTGTCGGAAGAGCTTTAAGTTTAGTAGAGGGCATATTAGATCTTACAGTTCACCCTACATTTTATAGCGTTTCATACAACAACTCTCCAGTTTCTTTAGGTGTACAAAGGATTACCTTGATTGCTATTTGAAGTTCCTACTTTTTCCCCTTTTTTTCTGAGTTTTTTCTTAGTTGTACTGTTGGTTTTGTTCCTTGATATTTTACTATCTATAACTTTTAATTTATACTCTTTTTCTTCTTATTTCAAAAAATATAACCCAAGATTCCAAATTTTGAAATTCTGTTCATTTAAACTTAAGTTTAGAACGTCAGTTTTCACTCTGCGTATGTATCGAGTTGAAGACCCAGTTTATTACGTTTTATTTAATATTATGTTAGGTATGTTTGCATAATTTTCGAAATAAATGTAAATAAAATCTAAAATATATATAAATTATTTCCATGCAATTTCTTGTTATTTACTTCATTCTAGTTAGTCTAAAAATATAAATAATACTAATTAAAAGCACTCTTCCTACTAGCTCTCCTCTTTTCCTTACTACCACTTAAACAGTTCTTCTATCTTTTTATCTAGCTGCAGCAATCGGCGATAAGAAACCGTATGTCCTTGCTGGAGGATCACCTGTTTGCTTAGCTAGCAAATGGCATACATTGTGTCTACAATTGTAGTAGGGTGTGCTTATTAATTGCACGTGGTACCCTACCCTACCCTAGCTGCTGTTCTGTTTGGCTACTTTTTTTAGCCACTGTCAGTTGGTAAAAGATGTTGCTGCTGTTGTTGTAAGTGTTTTTTCTGTCGTCTGTTGACTGAATTTCCTCATGGCGTTTTTCCTCAATGTTTCCCGCTTCTTTTTTCTTACTTCTTTTTGTTGTTGTCTTCTTATTGCACAATGGGTTAACGTTAACCCACACACGCACGCACATTTGCTCACTTCCCCGGCTGTATGTCCGTTTAGCTCGATTACGCTTCCGGTTAATGTGTGTGTGTGCCCCTCACCCTGGTCTCGCATTGCCAGTTTTTCCCTTGTGTGTGCCCCAACCCAAAACCAAATGTTGTTTTGCTTCCTACTTTTTTGCTGTCGTACAGCCAGATCCTTTGCTCAGACGAATGACACAATTCTGTTTTGTCATCTGCCCCCCCGTCCCGCTGCCCGTGCCCCTGCCCCAGCCACTAGCCCCTGCCTCATGCCGTGGCAAGACAAAACGCTTGCAGCAATTGCTGCCGTTGCCGTTTCCTCTCGCTCATTGTCATTAGCCTGCCGAGTGTGTGTGTGTGTGTAATGATCGTGGCAATTAGCTACGTATGTGTGAGTATGTGAGTGTATCTGTGTGAGCTAAAGGCGATGCCATTGTGATTGCAGTGAGCTGCAAACATAAATTACGAGATAATCCGACATAAGCGCATTTCCATGATCTCTCTCACTGCCAAGCGAGTGTGTGATTGTATGTGTGTGTGTGTGTGTGAGTGTTTAGCTGAGTGTGTCAAGCACTCGTTAAATGCCTGACAACTTCCTGCCAACTGAGCAAATGGGTATCGGAATTGCAAAACGCAATGGGAATGGGAATGCGAATGGAATGAGTGGAATCAGTACTCAAACTAATTAGTGTTTGGCTGGCAATTTGTATTCGTACACTCACACCCAAATGACACGGCTAGCACATGCAGATTAGTCAGACATACATACACACAGTGATCACCTGCCTCTCGCCTGCCCCACCCCCTTTTGAGTCACGCCTCTGCACTGGGATTAGGTTTAGCCAACACGCAAAGTTTTAGCTCGGCCGACGACACCGTTAAGTCGCGTTCGGTCTAGGCATGCAACACATTCAACCTGCCACGCCCCCCAACGCCTTACTTTAGCTGAAAGCTTGCAATTTTTTGTGCAGCAATTGATTTGTTTTTGCGTTCGTGTCAAGCACGCAAATCAACAACAACAACAACTGCAACAACAACAACTACATTGTTGCTGCATTTTGTGCATTGAAGCGTTGGTGTTTCGCCCTGCGTCGACTTAGGCCTACAGCCCAGCTCAGCTGACCCTGAATAAGTTGTGTTTTAATATCAAATGTGCTATAAATATACATATCAGAATGTCAATGAAATGCGGGCTAAATCGAATTGGAATTACCACAGGAATTTCCGGTTCATTGACGAACTCGACTGTAGCAGATACTTTACTCATAAAATATATTCATGGTATTATGCTGTATATATTCCTATACTCCAGTTATGAACTTGATTGTAGAAGATACTTTACTAATAAAATATATTCATAGTATTAGGCTGTATATATTCTTATACTCCAGGCGCGAACTCGACTGTAGCAGATACTTTACTAATAAAATATATTTATAATAATTTACTATATATATTCCTATACTCCAGGCATGAACTCGACTGTTGCAGATACTTTACTCATAAAATACATTAATAGTATTATGCTGTATACATTCCTATACTCCAGGCGCGAAATCGATTGTAGCAGATACTTTACTAATAAAATATATTCATAATATTAATCTATATAAATTCTTATTCTCCAGGCATACTACAGATAAGTATAGATACCTATTTAATTCATAATCTCTCTACACTTTTCCTTTATCTTTTTCGCCTTTATCACTTGGAATCTTTACTTCCTAATTCATCTTTTCTTAAGTAATTTCTTCAATAAAATATATTCATAATATTATACTATATATATTCCTATACTCTAGGCATTATTGAGTAGCATTCTATCTATATTTATTCTAATTTCTATTTACAGTTTTTTTTATCTTTTTCGCATTCGTATCTATACTTCCTAATTCACCCAATCTTTCCTCATTTATTCAAGCTTAAACTCAACTATTTCTATGCACATAACTCTCTTATTTTCCACTTCTATTTATAGCTGCTTCATTCATAATTCATTCACATTCCTTAGCTATGCCTCACTGCGATATCTCATACTAAACCTAAATCATTTCCTAATCCCTACAGCAATTCCATTCAACTATTTCTCAGTTCAACTCATTCAACTAATCCCTCATTCAACTCACACTTTTGCTGTAGTTTTTCTCATCTAAATATACACATTTCTATTTCAACACAATTGCCGCATGTGACAGTATACAATACGCCTGATTATTGAACCCACTATGTGTTATTATCCAGAGCCAAAAACTCGGTATAAGTAGTAAAAGTGATTCGATAATTGTGTTTAATCAATCAAGCGCTGCCTTGTTTGTTTTATTTGTCGGCTACACAGCATATTAAGGCAGTTCATTAAGATAAAATGTAATTTATCGAAATTCGATTTGATAATAACTTCACCAGTTACCCCCACATTCGTATACCCGTAGCTCGTTCCGGTTATCTTCATACCGAGCTGGACAACATGCGCGTAATTCTCAGCGCAACATTCGATTAGATTAACCCAAATGCCGGAGGCGGACAGCTCGACAAATACCCCGCCCGACATACTGTAAATAAAGTATGTACAGTGTACATATAGTACGTATGTATATCATTCCGGCTAACAGAAAGATATGGGCTTTCGATCGTCCAGTTGAAAGGTCTACGATAAAATTAGAACATGCGACAATTAGTTAGATACAGCTAAGGTCTAGGCAAGGCTGGTGCCCAGGGTGGTGGTGGCTTCATATTGATTAGATTTGGATAAAAGGCGGTCACATTATATAGATTAAATGCACACACACACACACACACACACCCACACACAACTTGGTATTATAAACACGATTCATAATGTTTATGATCCATGATTAAGCAGTCTAAAAAGTTAAGAAGACTAAGCAACTGACAGGAATTGAGGTTAAAAGACAGTCTGTTAATCAAACAGTAACTGAGAGCAGAGACTGTTAAATATTGCATGTTATTGACAGCTGAACAGCGGCTCAGTCTTGATGTTAACATACAGACTGTTAGTCACACAGTAACTAAGAAAAGACTCTGTTAAATTTGCATGCTTTTAACAGCGGAACAGTGGCTCGCTCAGCCATGAGTTTAAAAGAGTAGAGACTGTTAAATGCGGATATTACTAACAGCCGAACAGTGACTCAGTCTTGATGTTAACATACAGACTGTTAATCACAATAACTGCGAGAAGACTCTGTTAAATTCGCAAGTTTTTAACAGCGAAACAGTGGGTCGCTCAGGCATGAGGTTAAAAGACAGTCTGTAAACAGCGCTGATAATAAGAGAAGAGACTGTTAAATGCGCTTGTTACTAACAGGCGAACAGCGGCTAAGTTTACAGATCAAAAGACAGACTGTTAATCGCGCTGTTACTGTGAGTTGAGACTGTTAACTGTGCATGTTATTAACAACGGAATAGTGGCTCAGTCTTGAGGTGAAAAGACACACTGTTAATCGCGCTGTTAATAAGAAAAGAGACTGTTAAATGCGCAAATTATTACCAGCCGAATAGTGGCTCAGTCTTGAGTTAATACGCAGTCTGTTAATCGCACTGTTACCAAGAGAAAGACTGTTAAGTGCGCCTATTATTAACAGACCAATAGTGACTTAGTCTGTTAACCACACTGTTACTGAGAGAAGAAACTGTTAACTGCACATGTTATTCACAGCTGAACAGTAGCTCAGTCTGGTAATAAATCGTTAGTAATTTGCAACAGTTTAGCTATTGACAGTGCCCCACAGCAACAGTTTACTGCCTACTTCACTCCTCCACTCTTTTTTACCCCCCAGCTGGCTTATTTTTTGTCACATTTCTCTCCGACTCCAACTAATCCGCTGTAAAGTGTCTACACACGCGGATCGCTGGCAGCAGAGCCCGAGTCGACGTCGACATCGCAGTCTGAGTCTGTTTCTGGCCTCTCTGCAGATTGCGGGTAATCGCCACGACTTCCTGAGCGTCAACGTCAGCGTCGGCGTCGGCGTCGCTGTCGGCGTTAATGTGTGACTTTTGCTATGTTTTTTTTTCTCAACAACATTAATTTTGTGTCTCGCATCTTAAGCCGGATTTAGTTAAGCAGCTCAGCGAGCGTTGCGATCACCGCGCAACGAGTGTGAGTGTGAGTGTGAGTGCGAGTGCGAGTGTGAGTGTGAGTGTGTGTGTTAGGAAATATAATCTCTTTTGTAGATGCTCGCATGATCAGCGCTTCATCAGCTTCAGCAGTAGCTTCACCTGTTTGTTGGCTTTGGCGTTGGCGTTGGCGTTGCCTCTCGGCTCCTGTTGTGTGTGTGAGTGTGCGTGTGAGTGTGTGTATGTTGGAGCCATCGCTCTGCTCAGACTCTGCTTATTGATAAGTCTGAGCAACTTAGCTTACGCGCAAATACCCTGTAGTGGAGTGTTGACTGCGGATATGTAGAAGGTGGAGTAAGACTACACCAGTTCTAAGTTTACTAAATGGTATTTCCATTGATTTGTAGGTAAAGGTTTACTAACGATAGACATTCTGAATTGGTATATATTATTTTGATCTATTCGATATCAAATAGATCTATAAATATATTGGCTAACTATTTACATTGAGTTTTAGTTAAAGTTTTACTAACGATAGGCAAACTGAATTTGTGTATATTATTTAGATCAATTCGATATTCGATAGATCTATCGATATATTGACTATCATTAAACAATCAACAATAGTTGATTAAAAATTCTACAATTTAAATTCAATTTAAATTCGCCAACAATATAGCGAAATATCATGATCAGGCATAAGATTCTCTATTGAACTTAGGGAACACCCTTTATATTATAGACTTCTTAGCTCTGTTGCTGCTGGTAAGGCAAAGTACAGTGTATTCTATCAGCTACACTACATTTTACTCACAACAAATTCCACTTTAACTTATATTATATTAAAGTTCATAAAAGTCTATGTTATAAATTCTAAACTAAGCCTCATTTTGCAACACTATTTTCAATTCAAACAGTGGAAATTAGTGTTGCAAAATGTATTACAGTCAACTGGCAGTACCAGGAGGGTGCCAGAGGATGCCATATACTGAATTTGGGACTGTTTGTCAACTACTACAAGGTATCATTTAGGTGATGGAGCCTATGTTATGCTTATTGCCTCTGATTTATACTGCCAGTACACATAACTGGTAATACCAAGAGGGTGCTAGAGGGTGCCAGAGGGTGCTATATACTGAATTTGGACCTTGTTTCTGTGTGTCAACTATTACAGAGTATCATTTAGTTGATGGAGTCTATATAATGCTTCTGACTTATACTGCCAGTACTCTCAACTGACAGTACCAAGAGGGTGCCAGAGGGTACCAAATTTTGATACCAACTATTACAGAGTATCATTTAGTTGAGCCTAGCTAACACCTATCGTTCCTGAGTTATATTTGTGGCTAGCTGTTGGCTCGTTATAATGTGTCGCACATTAGTTAGCAGTTAATACTTTAAATAAGACGAGGTTACCGACATTTTTCCATCATTGGCTGCTATTAACAGAAATATGTTGGACAGATCTCGGGAGCGGGATCGGGACAGAGATGGGGACAGCCATAGCGACAGCGAGTGAGGCGTATTAGTTTAAGCCGATTGTCGCTGTGACTTGTAGAAATCGTTTGTATGGCCTGCACGGCTTATGATTTTCAACGGGACGTATTAGTAATATGCGCCGACGACTTAGTCGGAATGGCAGTAGTCACAGTCATAGTCGAGCCCCCCGTTTTCGAAATTAACGAAATGAAATGTGATAAATCTCTTTTCAAACAAACAAAAGCAAAGCACACACACTCACACACACACACACACGAAATAAAACTAAATTTATATAGACAAAAAAAATTTGGAGGCTTATGTAAGTTTAGAGACAACTCGACAATATCTGCGCCATGACAAAAATATCCAAAAGAAAAAATAATAATAATAATCGAAATGATTTGCGATATGAAAACATTGGAACCCCTCGTTCCATGGATTTATTTTCACTTGTCTCGCTGTTGGGGAAAACTTGTCATAATTTTCAGAATATTCTTTTTGGATGTCTCGGATTTGTGTGTGAGATATATAAATAAATACATGTGTGTATGAGGGAGGGAAACATAATATATGAAGAGGCCAAATCCACTAATTAAGCGAGTTGGTAGGTGACAATGGGGAAGGAAACTCAGGAAAATACTGCGCATATTGTAAATTGTTATGCATGTTTCCATTTTCCCAATTTCCACTGATTAAGCTGCTTAATAAATGTGTTTAAAAATACATAATGGCAGTCGGCGACAGTTTATAGTTTCGAGAAATGATTATAATGATATGGCCATAACCAGATAGATTCTCTTCCCAGAAATGCCTGCACTCGCTGATCAGATAGATACGAGAACTCGTATTAATTTCCCGCATGACGTCATCAGTTTTTTGGGCTATGTGTGCGAGTGTGTGTGCCTTAAGCTATAGTACAAAGCCTGAACCGCTTTTATCGCCTGGTGTCTTACAAATCGTTTTATCAATGTGTCATTAGCTGCCAAACAGAAATTGTTTTACGATAGAGAATGCCTCAAAACGTGTTCGCTTACCACTCTCCAGATAGTTAGAATCGCTTGCATAGGTGCAGACAACAACAACAACAACAACACAATCATCGAGTGTTGATTATCACACACGCACACACGCACACACTGCATGGGGCGGCATATATGAAACGATGCCAAGTATCGAATGGTAACATGCCACAGAAAAAATTGATTTAAAGCCATTTCATTTGAGCCGCAACTGCCAAACTTACAAACAACTTGACAACTTGTAATTAACTTAAAGCGTTACACTCACGACTCACGAGCACAGATTCATCGCTGAGAAGAACTGAGATATGAAAAGATCTTCATAGGGGTTCGATATAGAATTCAAGCATTTAAAAAAGTGTAAGAGAGTATATTAACATTGTGCAATTGACAGTTGAAGGCAGAAGGAATGGACATAGATATATCTGTCTGTCTGTCTGTCCGTCTATCTCGACGAACATCTAGATCTCGCAAACTATAAGAGCTAAAGCCACAATTCTTTTTTTGTTAGATTCGAATATTGCTAAAACAGCTCTACTTTTTTTCGGATTTTCGATATCCTTTCTCCCTCCTCCTTAAATTTGTGAATATATTCTCTTAACTGACACAGCAGCCACATATTTAGAGTCACTAACTTCCGATTTTATGTCGTTTCACAGATGAATAAAGCCATATAATGCTGTGAATGTTTAATAGCCCAATCGGAGATATTAGATAATCTATTTTCTGTAGTAGGCATAGGAGAATATGGGATAACGCAGCGTGCATGCTTGTGGCTTTGCGATTACGGGTATGCACATGAGTACTTGTGAGTATTTGTTAGTGACTTAGTTTTGTATTAAGTCTTAAGCCTGTACTCTATTCGATCTTTAAACAGTATCACAATAAATAAAAGATTCTCCGCTTTACAGGGTATCTACCACAAGCCTATCATTTCATATTCTCACTAGCTAAATGACAAAAGAGTTTAAGTTTAACCACAAAATATACGCCAATGCATAGCGCTGGCCCAACCCATTTTATTCAGGTGTTTTTTTCATTTTAGCAGCAAGTTCTCGAAAAGATCCAGTTTCAGTTTAGTGTAAAGGAGAGCGCGTCAGAGGTAGAGCGGGATAGAGGAAGGCAGACATACTCATATGGTAATAATGATTATAAATTATTATAATCCAATCGGCTTTGAATAATTAATAAACTTTTAAATCGCATACGCAAAGTCGGCAAACACACATAATCGTACCGTAAAAAGGCGCTGAACCCGGGTAAACCCCCTCCCCCGTGTGTTGTAGGTATTCCCCAGATAAGCGAGAAAGCGTAGAATGAAATGCTAAAAATGTGTTACAATAAAAAGAAAAGCAAAAGCGGCTAAAAGATCTGTGTCTCACTGTCTGTGTGAAAGGAACACGCCTAAGCCCTGATAAATGCCATGCATGCCCATACAGCAAAAGCAAGTCAAATGCGGCAGCAGAAAAGAGTTTAAAAAGGTGTTAGCTACACACTCACACACTCGCACACACACACACACACCTGTAGAAAAGAAAGCCAGAGACAACAATGAGGCAGAACTAGTGTAGAGCAGGCTAGAGGCGTAGGGGCCAACAAAGAGCTGTGGACAGCGGAGAGATGAGAGCGGGGGGAGCGGAGTGAAGATGACAAACAGTTTGGACATTTATGAGCAGTATTTAATGGACATTTGACTACCGGAATTTAACGTAGAGCAGCAGCAGTGGGGGCCACAGATCAAGCAGATGCATTCAGGCCAGATTCGTTACGATATTTATTGATTGCAACTGCGGAAATGATTCGGAGCTAAGCAGGAAGCAGCAGGATCAATGGAAGAACAATTTCAGTTATAATATTAACAATTATTATTTATAGTATTCTTATTATATACGTATTAATAGCACTTTTTTGTTGAGTGCCACAATCGGCCTTAATCAATCTGAAAATTTATAATTCCCCAGCCTATCTCTGGCTGCGCATTGTATCTGAAGCAGTTGATAAAACTACAAAAGGCGGCATATCATTATCTCTCTCGCCTCTCCCACTCTTCTGCTCTCTTGCTCCCTCTCTGCGTTGGCTTTACTTTTGTGATATGAAGCAACAAAAGAAATGATCACAACAATAAAACTAAATGCTTTATAATTAGTTGCAAAATCGTCAAAGGCAGTCAAAGCCATGCCCCCTCCCCTCCCCACCCCTTGCCGCATTAAATGATTTGTTATACTTAGTTATAGTTTTCTTTTTAGTTCTATCTGTGGTTTGGTTCTGTTTTCCAGTTATTTATAAGCAGCTCACAAATAATAAATACTATATGGAACGAACGGCAGACCCACATACAACCCAGAGCTTTATTATCTGCCATATGGACTACCCGAACTTAGTCTTATCTTAATCCCATTCACGATTCACTAAGCGTATGCGACGACAACATAAAACTGTCAAAAATAACTAAACTAAAAAAAAAAATAAAAAAAAAAAAAAAGTAAGGAAAGCTACAGTCGGACGCAAAGCTACAGTCGGACGCAACCGACGGTAGGAGACCCTGTACTTTGATTTGCTCTGCGCGTCGATAACAGCAGCAGCATATATGAACTTACTCACATATACATACACATGCACTTATACATACACACACACACATACACTTATACATACAAATATACTCGAAAATACAAACAATATCCAAAACTCATACAGACATTCATACTCACAATCAAAAATCACGCATACGCCCTAGTGGCCGCGTTCACTGTGGCTTACCCCTCCCCCCACCCAAATGCTTAGTAGAGAAAAATTGTTTGTCAAATATATCTGGTGTTTATTATCCGATTGGACTGCAAATCGCACCAAACATTCAAAGCACCTAAAGCTTTATTCGTGCAAAAAAGGAAAACAGTGACTCTAAAACTGTACATGCTGGGAATATTTTTGCAAATTTTGTGGGGGAGGGGGATGACTTTTTAAACATTTGAAACAAACTTGACCTGCCTATGTAATACACGAACCTAACAAAAAAAAAATTAAGCTCTCTAGCTCTTATAGTTTCCGAGATCTAGGTGTTCATACAGACGGACGGACAGACAGACGGACAGACAGACGGACAGACGGACAGACAGACAGGGCTATATCGACTCAGCTCGTCGTCCTGATCAAGAATATATATACTTTATGGGGTCTGCCACGCCTCCTTCTGCCTGTTACACACAAATGTCATTTGCACAATCTTAATAGACCCTTTGTACTTTTTTAAAGTACAGGGTCTAAAAATCGGAAAAAAATAGAATTCTTTCGTAGCTTTGTCTACAGTGCAGAGAGACCAAGGCATGATTTAGGCAAGAAGACAATGCCGATAATACGCATGTGTGTGTGTATTGATATCAGACACAACATTCAGTTAATGCCTTGATTTATTTAATATATAAAACAGTTTTTTGTTTTATTTTCGGTTTTTTTTCTCGATATTTTTTTGGTTTTTTCCAGAGACCTCCGAAATGTGGCACACACTTGTAAATCCATCCAACAGATTTGCCTGATTAGCAAAATGCTAAAGACTGACGGCTGGCCATATGCTATATGACATATAGATCACAGATACACTGCGCAAAATTGAGCGCATTTCATGAGTTATTTCTCTTCCTTCTTCTTAGCATATTTGGTGTATTAGAAGAGTTTAGCTTGTACCGATTGGCATATATGAAAAGGGTATGCTAATAAATATAAAATCTCCAATAGTATTAAATTTAGCGGGCTTAAAATTAGCTATTAGAGACTTTAGTATCTTAAGCAGCTCTGCACAAAATATCATACTAAACTGAGTTCTTTTTAGTTACAAATTTAAAGTAATTAACTTCAGAGACTTGATTTTAATATTGCACTAGACTTTTTCGCTCAGTGCAGCAGAGGGGTTGGGTAGGTGTGAGTGGACAAAAAACCTCAACCAGATAAATAACAATTACACTCACACAACATAATCAATTATGCCTGCTAATAAACGCCCGGACACATGTAGACTGTCAATGTGTGTGTAAGAGTATTAATGCGTGTGTGCGTGTGTGTGCGTGTGTGTGTGTGTGTGTTGAATCCAGTTGTGCACTAATCACGCCAGCATGTTCATAATCAATTTTATCGCACTTATTTGGATTAATTGCGATATCAATGACAGGGTGACGGAGCCAACGCCGACTGCGACAGCGACGTCGACGTCAACGTCGAAGCTCTGCTAATTCCGATAAAAAACGATGACGCTATGCATAGGCAGAGGCACAGTTAAAGTTACAGTTACAAGCTGTTATCGCACTTATCGTTTCATATCTAAGTCAGCTAAAGCTATACACGCGTGTGTATGGGAGGGGGGGGAGGTAGGTCGGCGGGCGTCATCAACGCCTTATGCCCAAATTAGCAATAAGCAAGGCAAGTCTCCGCCAGACCATGCACAGAGGATTATCTTATCTGAGCTAAAAGCTTTGCGGTCTGGCGGAGAGGGTGGCAGAGGGTGGCAAACGGGGAACAAGCGCACCCAGTTGGATATCGGATTTGTGTGTAGGTGCGACTGGCGGCAATAGGTTTGGCCAAGACTCGGAAAACCATTTACAGGCAATTAGCCAACAATTCGTATAGGTAAATAAAAGCAACAATATTTACACCCACTCCGCCAGACCGAGGTCTGCTTATCGTATAGCAAACTGAACTCTAAAGCGGCACCGATAAGGATTATCTCTTTAATCTGCATAAATAGCGAAAAAAAATCAACAAAACCAAACAAAATCGTTTCAGATTGTGTGTACAAGTTCTCTTTTATCAGAGTATAGCCTTTGGGTGTACTAGATTTTATGATTTTATCAACAATTATTCCACTATACACTTTGCCTCAAGCATGATTCATTGGGTTATGCCAGCTTTGGATTACCTCCGATAAAACAGAATTTGCTATAAATATATTTACTAAGAATTTAAGAAGTGGAGGAAGTTATTTAGAAATTCTTTTTAGGTCGTTTTCGGACTCGGAAAAGTAAAAGCTTAAAATGACTGGAAAGTTGGTATGGAAACTATAGAAAGTGTAGCTTATTTCTAATATATAATTAATATTTTTGTTCTTTTGAATTTTTATTATTTATAATTGATTACGTAAAATTTTTGAAAACTATTCAAATCTTTAAATTTCTTTTTATGCAATTCAATCTATTTCCACAAATATAAATAAATGACCTAAAATTGAAATTTTTATATTAATAATTTGCAATTTTAATAGTTTTTTATTATTTTTAAATATGAGCCAATTAAAGACTTCTGATTAGCTTAGATATTATATGTGCTATATAAAGTAAATCGCGAAAGCCTTCTTCAACTCGTACAAAAACCCTCGAAAAATGTGACCTTATTATAATTATCTCCTAGATTTCGCAACCTCTGCAAAATACCGTACTTTTTCTAGGGTATCTACACTTCGTTTATCCGCGTCTCTTAGCTTGTGCCACTCTCATTTATTTACACTAATTTAACTACACAGTTTGTTTTGAGCTTGTTTCTAGCTCAACACGGTGACTAATGCCCTATGCGTATAACCCATTAACAATTTTATTTTTCACGGCTGATCCGCAGTTAAAGAGAACTTGGTGGTCTGAGAAAAAAAACGGGAGATAAGAGCTAAGCGACGGCACTTTTGAGTTGACAGTAATCGAATTATCACTAGAGCTCACCTGCTGCCCGGCATTGGCCGCCACCCAGGCCTCGGCAAAGGTTTCCATAGCGCTTTGAAAGTCCATCATGCAGCGATGTTTCGATCGGGTACTCGAAGAATTGTTCACTCAGTTCGCTTGATTGTAGCACCACAAGTTTTATATCAATTGCATATACTTTTTATATGTATTTTTTTATTTTATTTTATTTTTTTATTTATTTTAATGTAATTTGCGATAAGACTAAAGCACGCTTTAATTGCGATTATGTTCGTATTCCCGGCAAAAAACTTTTTATGGCCACAACGAAGGCGGAGCAAATTGTACACTACACACACACGAGACTTGGCCGTAACGGATACGATTCGGATGCGGCGATACTCGACTTGGAGCTGTTGCACTGGGCAATTCTTCTGCTGTTCGCTACTTGACGCGACATCATTAGCACTGGCGGCACGGCCAGGCCATAAAGGAGAGCGAAGAGCGAAACCGCGACCGAGAGCCGAAAGCCGATAGCCGACAGCCAGACGGAGGAGTCTTCAGTCTTCAGCGCGGTTGCACCTGATTGAGCGTGAAGCACCGTCGGCGATAAGAGTCCCTTTTTGAGATCCTCTAGACGACTCTACTACTGTTTGGTCGGTCGGTTCAACCGTGTGGAACTCCGTACCGTTCGACCTACAATTGACGACTGACTGGCTGGCGTTTGATTAACCTTAGATCGAGCATTTGAGCATTTGAGAGGAGACATGCGGTGGTATCATATCATATCATATCAATTGGCCAGAGATTCTCTGATTGACTGATTGCCAGAGTACCCGATTCGTTTGCGCCTCTGCTGTTTGTTGCGTGATAAGCGTTTACTTTGATTTGCCATATAGTATGTGTATCTGTCTGTCTATGTCTGACGACTACGTCTGGCCATTATGCTGATTGTCAATAGAACTGCAGTAATATAAGCTATTCAAAACACCGCACTGCCTATGCCTATGCCTTTACGTAGAGACCATGAAACGGACGCGCGTCAAGACATCCTTCCACAGCACAAGTTGTCGCACAACTGACAAATTCTTTCGCATTCGCAGCGCCAACAGCAGCAAGACACGCACACACACACACTCGCACTCACACACGCACGCACACCAGAAAAACAGCCAGTGCTGCCGACAGCCAACGATAAACCCGAACCGAACCGCACCGCCCCGCCTCGGCTGGCATTCGTATTGTCATCGTCTCTGACTCTGTTCATTTGCTGTTTGCGCTTTTGCCTCTGTGTGTGTGTGTCTCACTAATACAACAATGCACGCTCTCTCGCGCTCTCTGAGCTGTGTGGAAATAGTAGTAGTAGTAGAAGTAGTAGTAGCAGCAGTGCAAATGGCAGCAAATGCATATTGGAATTGCATTAGGCAGAGATTACGGACATAGGAATAGAAAGAACTGATTTATAAACAAATTATTGAATCTGAAAATAAAAGAAAATTAATATAGAGCATATTATAACTTAAAAGATTTCAGCTTCAAACCAATAAAATGTAAAAAGAATTCATTATATAAATACCTAAAAATAAATTATGTAAATACTAATCTAATGACTAGCTAAAATATAATAAATAAAAAAAATTATGTAAAAAATACAAATTTTGAAGATTAAAACCTCATACAGTATTTTTATAGCTTTCTGCTTGTTGATTATATGATAAAAAGATAATCAAATATAAAATAAATAAATAATAATTTAAGATAATCAAAATAAAAATATTCAAAAATGTATTCTAAAAATTTAAAGCAAATGTTATGGAAAATCTATATTATTTGAAGCGAAATTTAGTAATAAATATCTAATAAAATAATATTGGATAATACAAAAATGTTAATTTTTATCTGTATATTTTTAAATTAATGCATTAAAAGGGTTTTAAGCAGTAGAAGCAAAATGCATCTAATAACAGAACATAAAATAATACAAAATGTTAATTTTTTCTACATTTTCTACATTTTAAACTTAATTTATTTAAAGAAATTTAAGCAGTACAAGGGAAATGCAGCTAAAATGTTGATTTAAATTAGCTCAGAATTATATTCAATTATATATTATTAACACAAACTATTATAATTTTTATTTAACTTAATTTCTCTTCATGCCCAGACTGTTTGCTGTTAAATTTTTAATTATATAAATATTTATTAAATTTAATCAACTAAATTAAATAAATTTTCGTCTGTCAACAGCCTATTAGTTGGCATTAAGTTAGTAAATAAATATACCTTTTATAGTTATTTGCTAAAGATAAAGATTAAGTTCAACTGTAGTCAAAGAGTGTGAAAATAGTAGTAGAAAAAGTAGTAACACTGTTCGCAGAGAGTCGCACCAAGCATGTGCTGGTGTGTGTGCATGTGACCAAAACAAAACACACACACATAGCCAGGCAGAGAGCTAGAGAGCGGGAGCAATTGCTCAGAGCGAGCACTCACACAGACACAGACACACACACACTGACAGGAATACATAAACTGGGGTAAACCTGTTCCGGCGCAGAATTGCACTTGTCTCGCAACGACAGGCTGTCTCCCTGCCTACCACTCTGCCTGCCTCACCCTCCCCCTACCCACACACCACAAACAACACTCACACACACACACACACACACACAGGCAACGAGTGTTGTTCGGCTGCGCGTTTCTTTTACTTTTTATGCGCTGTGGCGAAATACAATGGATTTGCCGCAAATTCGGGTGGAATTATGCCACACACACACTCACACACACACACTAGAGTGGGCATGGGCGTGGGCTTGTTCGCCTGCGCCTCGGATGAAAGAGTAAATCGGCAGCGCTTATTATTATTATGTCGTTAAGGGGAGCCGAGCAGCAGCAGCAGCAGCAACACCCACTCCGCATTTAGCACCTCGACGAATGGCAATGGATGTCGCATATCTGCCAGTGTATTAGTCTCTGTGTGTGTGCGAGTGTGTGTGTGCTTGGTTCGTGCCTTTCGACACGAAGTGACCACTTGAGCAGGAGACGGAGCATGGCAGGCAGGCAGAGAGATAAGAGCGCAGATAATGCGCGCGCATTACATGTGATTAGGTGTTCGTGGAGCCTGGGTTTAGCCAACCGCTGCCAAGGAAGCCGACGCCTCTATATACAACCAGTGCAGTACATAGGCGTCACACGCCAGGATATACATACATACGAAACACGCTTCGGCTGCTGCTGGGTGGAGTTAAGTCAACGTCTCGTCTGGAGTGTGTGTATAATTAAACAAGACTAAGGCAAGCCCCTAAATAAATGCATATTAAATGTAACTAAAAATAAAATAAAAATACTATATATTTATACTAATTACTATTAATACTAAATAATATAAATCAAGCAAATATATATACTTAAATTTAATTACATGAGATTAACAGCAAAAGATACTTTTCGTCAGTTTCCTTATCCGTCTGCCATACCATAACAAAATTTACATATAAACACACTCACACACACACACACCCACTCACTCGCTCTCAGACTCTCACACACACACACACACACACGCGCTCACTCACTCGCGCTCTCTCCCTGTCGCGCCAGAGCGAGATAACCCATAAAAAAAATACGTATATTTCGAGCAAAGCAAAGATGAGCAACGTAAACGAAAAACGCAAAGCAACAACAACAACAGCAACAACAACAAAGAGTGAAAATATACGAAATAAACATAAAAAAAAAGCGCCGGCAAACCAGTTCGGATAGACTCCGCCCTCGGCGTACGCTGATTGGCTAAGCTTTGCCTTTGCCCAAGACTTCATCTTTTTTTTTCGTTTCTCAGTTCTCAGAGTGCTAAAGACATTGTTGTTGTTGCTATTGTTTCGTTTCGCTTTGTTGCTGCCTGCGGTTTTATCGCCTTCAACAACGTCGGCGTCTTTTCCCACTTAGTTAACAGCCTCACCACCTCACCCCCCGGGGGAGGGCTTTAGGCGAATTTCTATGCTTAGCATCTATGCTTACGACTCGTGTGTATAGGAATGTATTTACATACAGCACGATATGTGTGTGAGTGTGGGTAAATATGTACTTGTGAATTGTAATTATATGTAGTCATACATATATACATATTTACATTAGCTAAGCACACTCACAGGCATATGACGTGGGCGTCTTATGCAGGCAGGAAAAAACTTTTCTAATTCATTATATTTCCAAGAAATCGTGACTATTGGTCATAATAGATAACTTTTTTGTATGTCATTGCTTAAGATATTTTAAAATAACACACACTCAGAAGAATGGGGAACGAATCGTTCTACAAAAGAGAACTCTGAAATAAATCCCATTTCGTTTTAGATATACATATGAATAATAAATATGGGCATATCCGCCAAATGGTCAACCAGGACCGAAAATGAAAATCTTCATAATCATCGTATTTTTGTGTAAAGAAAGAAATATCAAATATCATAAAGAAATGTAAAAATTTTCATAATACAATGAATCCATACCATATCTATGAGGAAATTGGCCTAAAAACTTATATAGAATTTCGAACTAGTATGAAGACTTTTCTGGCTTATTAAACTTTTGACACTGAATATTCTTGATACAAATAAGAGTATATTTGATTTTTCTCAATATTAGAAGTATTTCGCGGTATTAATTCTTACATGCTTTATTTTACATATGTTTTTGAATAAAATAAACGATTTTTCAGCTGTGTATTAAACCCCGTTCATCCGGGAATTTGAGATCTATATTTGCCAACAAGTACAAGCACATTGACACTACTAACAGACTTGGAGAAGAGATTTCAATAGACTTTATCATTTATACAAAGAATATTTGCTCAATTTTAAGTCAAATATTCCCTATAAATAAAGATAAACATAAATAAAGATACATATATATATTTCAAAAATAATTCAAATTATTATAAACAAATTTTTTAACTCTTAAACGACCTATTCAAAATTAAAACTTTTAATATGAACTCTAAATTAAATAATTATATGAGTCTCAAGCTAAAGTTTTTAGACCCTGTACTTTAAAAAAGTACAAAAGGGTCTATTAAGATTGTGCAAGCCCGAAATGTATGTAACAGGCAGAAGGAGGCGTGGCAGACCCCACAAAGTATATATATTCTTGATCAGGACGATGAGCTGAGTCGATCTAGCCATGTCCGTCTGTCTGTCTGTCTGTCTGTCCGTCCGTCCGTCCGTCTGTCCGTCCGTATGAACACCTAGATCTCGGAAACTGTAAGAGCTAGAGACATCATATTTGGCAGTTAGATGCCCCTATAGTGTAGGCAGATCAAGTTTGTTTTAGATTTTTGATACCTCCCCCCTCCTCCAAAAACCGCGAAAAACTGCCACACCCACAATTTTAAAGATACAAACTTGTGATTTAGCATACGAAAATCTTATGATAATCTTTATCTGTGCTGTGAATTGTGGCTCAATCGGATAATAAACACCGGAGATATTCAAGATTCAATTCCCTGAACTAGGGGGGAGCAGCGCGAGCGTATGTGTGGTTGCATGCGACTTTGCGCTATGTGTGCATGTGTTAGTGTTTGTTAGTGTGTGTGTGTACGAAGAAAAGTACAGGGTCTCCTACTGTCGGTTGCATGTAAATATAAATCTTAAACAATTATTATAAACTCAATTTAAAGTTGAAAAAGGCAACATCCAAAATAGCGCTATCTGGCCAGCCAAGCCTTTTCATTTTTTCAATTAATAACTCCCAAAAAGCTTTTGACGCCGAGTCTGCTAAAACTCAATTTTGAATAGTAATTAGACGTCACCAAACCTTACAATAATAGTAGCTGTTATTGTAAAAACCCCACGTTGAAAATTATATAAAGCCTTTGGCAAAAAAAAAATGCTGTGAAAATACTCTCGTAATAATTAACATTTTTGGAAACATTTCGTTTAATAATAATAAATTTTCTTTAAATCAAAAAAATATATATTTTCAATTAACAGAGCGATTTTGATTTAAAGTCAAATTTGTAAAGATGATTTTGTATATTTCACGGTATAGCTTAGAGTGTTAAACATATATAATATTTAAATGTAAATATTATAAAAGAAGGTCACTTTCTAGATCTTATTTAAACTGTATTTGTTTAAATATTAACATTAAATTATGATTCAAATTTTGTTAAATTTATTTCTGTTAACTTTCCAATATTCTTTGAATATGTCTAGCAAATTTAAAGCCAAGTCCCCTTATCATATATCTTATGCACATTCATATGTAAGTGCTACCATAACCGACATCCTTTAGTTAGGCACACACAAAAAAAAAGCGAAGAACTTCATGGCGCACGGAAAAATCAATAATTTTATTAAAGTTCTTTTGGCGGCTGCTGCTGATGTTTGCTTTTTTTATTACTTTGCTTTCAATTCGCGCGACGCACGGGAGCCAGAGCAACATGCCACAGCAAGAGGCAGAAGCCAGTAGGCGGTAGGCGGTTGGAAGGGACAGTGGCAGGGGGAGTGGCATTTGTGTAACGTGTGGAAATTTTCAACTTTAAGCGGCACATGACATGACGGACTCGGACAGGGCAACGGCAACAGCAATGGCATTTTTTGCGTCATGTTGCAAGCTGTGTGTGTGTCCGTCCACTTGAGCGCCATTGGCTTGGGCATGATGTGGCAAGCATGCTATTATTGTTATTACTCAATGTGGCACCATTCAGCCGCGGTAAACGGTCGTTGCCGTCAAGCCCGGACACGGGACAGCCGGGACAGCATAATGCCATCAGTGAGACGTGCACCCTCTCATCGTCATCATCATCTGGAGTAGTATGATCATTATCATCATCATTGTGCCTGTCGCTGTCGTCGTGTGCTTGGGCGTAATGACAAAAGGACATTCATTAAGTTTTTGATTTCTGATTTTATTGTTGATTAAACGCAGACTCTACCCCAGCATCAAATGGGTAATGCTGAGAAGGATACACCAGGAGTAGCAGCAGCAGCAGCACCATCATCATCAGCACTTCTGCCATTGTCCTCTCTATCGCTGCTGAGCACTTCCGGCGAGAGCGTCAACTTGACATTTCCGCTTTTTCGGCTGCCACAGGATGGTCTGCTGGCTTATCAGGCGTTGCTACATAGAGACAGATACAGTTGCAGATACAGTTACACACTGTATGGAGAGTAGTTGGCCAAGAGCCAACCAACTTCATGTTAAAGCCAACACACACACACACACACACTCACACACAAGCATATGTGTGTGCCCTGGCATTATCCTCGTACATACATGTCGGAGTATATAGCCAGCAAACATTGAAGTGCTGCCATTCGCTTGACTCAAGTATTGACATTGCCAATGTTGCCCCGGAAATGCCAGCAGTGGGCACCGGGTGGAGGTGGAGTAGGGTGCGGGTACTCCGTCTACACGGTGCCATTGGAGCGGAGCTCTCATCGTGCTGTGCTCACTGCAATCCGGAATGCGCCTGCGCTAATTTAGGGTTTTTCACTTGATTTTATTTCTTTTTTTTGCACTCCTTCCTACTTGGCTATCACTCTGCTGTGGTATATGCAGTGGTTTTTGTGTATGTATTATATGTACATAAACAAGGAGCATATAAATCTTAATTAAATGCATGTATTTCGAGCGAGTTTATTGGCACAACTTCAAGCTGCTCTCAGAATCAAATTGCAAACGTTGAAAGATTTGTAAAAAGTTTACTAAAATTAAAAGGCTTCCCTTAGAAGATATTTTCTATCCTTTACTATACTTAGCGTAGTGTTTAGTTAAAAAGGAAACTCATTAAATTGGGAAGGGAGGGGAGGTTACTTGACTCATCGTATAATATATAGGGCTGTAGCTATACAGCTGAAAATTGCACAATAGTTACTATTTATTATAAAGAAATACCAAATATGAGGGTTTTAAAATATTCCATACATAAGCGTAGGAAATGTCTAACAAAACATTGTGATTTTATGCTCTAATTAAGCTGAAACACAGGGAGTTCGTCATCCGATTCGCTAACAGCAAAACAATTGGTCTTCTTCGACTTCTGGTTACCTATCTCACAGCTAATCATAGTATTTAGTTCCTTAATCAAAAAATTTGACTGGTATCCGACTCAGAGTTCCGGTATATGGAGTAGAAAAGAGTATCTACGTGAAGAGTTCTTGACAATCTCGCAGATACACACAGTGCCAACAAAAGATTTACTCGGCGAATTTACTATGGAGGCTCTCTTAGACCAACATCGGCATAAGAAATATCGTAAAATTTCCTCGTAATGTGTAACTGCCTAATACTTTATTATTAATTCGAAACTTTCTCGAAAATTGCAATTTTTTAGATCCCAATTTAAACATAGGACACAAATCTTTTCATAAGTTATACATTTCAACTACTCGTAAAAGAAACTGAAGTCTTCTTCACCTTCACCTATATAGCCTAGATTATCCGCTTTGAAAGTCAGTTCCTCCTCTTCACTAAATAATCCTAATCTCTGCATTTAGCTTAAACAACATTATAATTCTAACTAGCCTCAGTTAAAGACACCTCAAAAAGTTCTCAAGTTGTACTTCTTTACAACTCCAAAACTCCATCACCTCTTCCATTATAGAAGTAGTACTCATTTAGAGCTAAGGTTAACCTTGAGCGCACTTCAATTAGTTGTGAAATTCCGTGAAGAAACTAAATAAATGACACATTAGCTGACAATGTTTTGGAGTTGGGCTGTTGTGCCCCAACCCTGATTAAATGGAATAACCACATTTACCACTTGAAATAATTGAAAGCGACTAGAGAAACATGAGAAACGAGTACACAGAAACGAATACTCCCCCCTCAGTCGATACCTATAGCTATGTGATGATACCGATAGTTATAGTAGTATATGTAGTATGTGTATGGGCGATCGGCAAATAGTTCCACTTGAAAGCCTTAATTGATTTAACTGATACTGATGCGTACAAAGGAGAGACCAGAGGAGAGAACACTCAACACAAATCAATAGATAAATTCCGTGTTTCGTTTTTATATCGCATACGATATCTGCATCGGATGTGGCCCCCCTCCTCCTCCATCACTCATCATATCATAGGTATAATTTCAAAGAAGAGGAGAGAATTTTCAAGCAACCCCAACCCCAAGTGCAAACCGCAATTCCCATTTTGCGCCCACCACGCGCTCACGGCATCTTCAAAAGCGTGAAAACACGCCGTATCCAAACGTAGATACTCGTACTACGCGTATCGATTTGTACAAATTTTCAATGATAACAGATAACAGCGCAACAGAGACAGACAGACAGACAGCGGGTGTGCGAGTGTGAGAGCAACTTGACTTTGTTAGAGGCTTTTGACAATGAAAATGTGAGTATGAGTATGAAATCGATGCGCTGCCTCAGGTGAGCCAGAAGATGTGCTGCTATCCCCCCTTCCTCCCTAGCAACTCCGTAGTCAGAGAGCCGTAGAGGTGGCAGACGTAGTCTTTTGTTGTTGCCGCCAAACAATGTTGACAGGCTTGTATGTTTTTTCTTCTCTTTACTTATCGCGATCAGAACTGAAGTACAATTGGCGATGGCGATGGCGATGGTGATGACGATTTCGATGAGGTTGTCCGACTGTTTACCAACATTGTGTCTGGCTCTCTTTGCTGTTTGACAAATCCCTAATTAAAAATCGATAGCAAATTTATCAGCATACCATCTTTAGTATCAATATTCAACTTTCCATTTCAACCGGTCCACCTCTCACTACCTGCATCTAGTCTCGAACTTCCGCCGACCGGCTGCAACACTTGACTTTTGTTTACTATATCATCGAGAGCTCGGGGTCTCTGTCAACCGTCTGTCTGTCTGTCTGTCCCCAGGGGATATGCGCAACGCTTCGTTAGAAATCTGTTTGTTCAATTTCAATATTGCTTAAACCACACAAATTTGATTTAAAGACAGTCAACATATTCATTAAATGAAAATTTATTTACTGTGAATGAATTATGAGTATTTTGTTAATCAGTTTCAACACTTGACATTATAGTTGAAATATATTTGAAAAGTTGTACCTACTGAGCTGAGCTCTATGCGAATTTGTTTGCTAAGAGGGCTTTAGTAATTCTTAGAGATGTATAAATGCATACATAAACAGCCAAAATTTATATAGATCGGGGACTGGAACATCGTTGTATAATAAATATTCTATTAGCGGACATCCCTCGAATAGAAACACTCCCTTTATTATTAACGAATGCTTTTTTATGACGTTCGTATTCATAAACAACTTAACTCCTCTTTTGCAAACTCACTCCGCTCAATAGACGACAGTTGGCCGACGGTGAGTGTCCGCTGTAGAGAGTTTTTTCTGTATTAGCATACTTAAGGCGACATATCATCAATTTCGCGAACTTAGTGGGAAGCTAGGGCCCTTAAACTACCATCTAACGTTAAAATAAGGTCGCTGTGTCTTAAAGTTTGAGCTTTGCGATGTTGAACAGTCAGTCAGTCAGTCAATTAGTCCGGACAAAGAACTTTGAATATGAAGATAAACTAAAAAAACTACTCTTCATTAAAAGTTTTTAGCTAATTCTTTTCCTTATGCATATGAAGGCAGTCTTAGAGAGAATGTTTCTATATAGAGAAGGTACATAAACTTACATAGATACGGATACTGCATAGCTATGTTAGGACTATACTTCAGGATGCTAGCTAAAGGTCTAAGATAGCCAACATTATATAGTGGTTAAATAAGCTTTCTAAATTTCAATTTCATTAAAAACCAATAGTTTTGTTAAACATATTAAAATTCAGAAAGCAAATACTGATAATTTCTCTTTTATAATTGCATAACTTCTCCAACAATTACCCAACTTTATACTGCATTATGGTAACCTATATACCATACAGAGTGGCCAGCATGTTCAACTTAATTTTGCCATTTTCATTAACGGCTAAAATCAACTCATTTACGGTATTCCACTAGAAACGAGCCGGAACAAGTTTTGTGCTCCAAACAAAAACCGGAGAGGTAGCAGGAGCCGGAGCAGGAGCCGGAGCCAAAGCTAATGAGCATGTGGTAGCACACACAGTGACCGAAAGGTACGTTTTGGGTACGTTAGTTTGATATGACCACATAATTAAATTAATTGCATGAAAAGCGGAAACAGGTGAATGAACGGAAATGAAGAGAGCTCGGAGTGGAGTGGAGAGGGTAGCGTATGCCGAGTTTTTAGAACAACCGCAATGCAAATATTGGCGGTTAAATTCAAACGGGGATGACCAGAGCACGTAATATGGAGTTGAACTGAGCTCGGACTAAACAAACAGTCAAGAGAACCACATCGAGAGAGAGAGAGAGTGTGTGTGTGTGAGAGTTAGAGAAAAATCAAATAGAAACATTGACAAACAGATATTTCGTTCAAAACTTTTCAAAATCAAAACAAATTGCGATAAAAATCCAAGTAAACAAATCATTTCGTTGCATTGCAAGAGAGAGCCAACAATTATCTCTATCTACTCATAGATATCTCTCTCACAGAGAAATAGAGAATGATAAGTTAAGGCTCTACGCGATTTGATTAATATTGACTTAGGTGCGATTCTATTTGCTTAGCTATTGTGTTCAGCTGTTTGTGATTAATTTGAGGCGATAAAGCTTAATTGGATTTCGCTTAGATAATGGCAACAACTCACCTTAGAATCTAGATTCATTTCATTTTCGACTCAAGTGTCGACTCAGTGCAAACAGTCGTAATACAATTGACTACCTCTTTTTGTCTATGCATTCCGTCTGTTTACTTCTATTACTAAACAAAATCGCAGCTAATCAATAAACCACACACAAATAGACAGATACAGATACAGCCAATATAGATACAGATACAATAGCTAAGTAGCTGGAAATCAAATGCAAACGCTGACACTTCACATTTCTATGACTAAGTCCAGCGATAAGTCGGAGCTTAAGTAGGTTCTTGAGTAAAACTATCCTATATAGAGGTCAACTAAAGAATGAAAAAAATTAATCAGTTGTCTTTTAAGATTGTGAAATCGTTTGAGGTAGTTTCAAATAGTCTGAGAAGTAATTAGCATGGCAAACATTCCAAAGAGAAGTTCTATCTATTTACTAGTTATGTATAAGTAAACGTAGATGTAGAGTACGCTATAAATTTTAAGATCTTAATTACTAAAGAAACTACAACTACTAAATCAAAAGATATGACAACAAAAATCAGACGATTATGTATAGAGATTGTGAAACAGTGTGAGATAGTCTAAGATAGACTGAGAAAACATTAGCATAGGAAACATTTCATTAGAGAATTAGTATATTTTTACTAGTTATGTATAAGTAAATGTAGATGTAGAGTACTCTATAAATTTCAAGATCTTGATTACTACAGGAACTACAGTTGCTAAATTTTGCACAAGCTTAGCTGATGACCATATTTAGTTGTACTGCTTATTTCATGGCAATCCAAATAGAAATTTACTGATGATAAGTAAAATGTAAAGAGGTTTTTCAAGTATGAACTCTTTAACTAAAAGCCAAGTTAGCTCAGGTTGCTTAGTTTTACATCATACAAAACTGTCTTTATCTATCGGAATATTAAAGATACTAAACTGTTTCCATCTATCGAAAGATTGATTGATTTACTGTTCGAATTTAGCTGATTATAACTCTTGCTAAACTGCCTTCAAGTATCTTCAATCTTTTTCATCTGGGCGTTGACATACAAAACGAGAGTATGTTCAAGTGGTCAAGCGATACCAAGCACGGGCTTGTTACGCGCGAACCCAAGCCATACGTGGCTCACCAACCCGCCCAACCGACCGAGAGGCGCGCCGTATAACGAGCGGAAGACGGTAGGTCGCGAAAACAAACTACTGACATGCAGAGGTTACAGGCTAGAAAGATGTTGAAGAAGTGCCACTTTCATTAGCGGAATGGAGTTAGCACTCGAGATTATAGAAAAGTGTGTATTATAAAGGCTACATAGAATTCTAAAAGGGTTATGAAGAGAGTAATTAGTAAGGCAACGAGGAAGAGATAACGGTAGGAAATTTCTAGTATTCCTAACCGGAATCGAAAAACTAATGTAACTGGTTAGTTCAGGGGAGTCAACTTCGCCCCTGATTAAGTTTATGTAGGAATACTATACTAAACATAATTCTACGATTAGAAAGTGATGGTAGGTTAATAAGGAGAAGTCTACTACGATATGAGGGGAGGCGAGAGTTGATGTCCCAAATGAGACTACGTAAAGCAAAGAGAAGAAATTGTTTTTGCACTGACTCGATTCTATCCTGGTGAATCTTCTGATGGTTATTTCCAGCTGTACCTCACACTAAACTGCCTTCGTCTATCAGAAGATTCAACCTTCATTTTACTAAAACCTATAACTAAGTAACCTATTAACTACATAAAATGTTCTACCACAAATTAAAGAGCTATTCATAATGTTAATATGTGTATAATCAGCTAAATTCTCACACACTCACACAGTAAATATCGCAAGAAATTGGCTGGAATCTTAAGTCACATTTACCAAGAGATCTAAGATGTCCACTTAACTGAAATAAATGTGTGCTTATGCGTAGCTCGTTGGGAATTCATACGACTTGCTATAAATGAGTGTGTGTGGAGTGCGAGTGAGTATACTCATATTTGTGGGTGGTATATGGGAGACGGTGTCTCTCTGGCTCACAATCCTCCTAAAAGGCAATAAAGTTTATCATGCAATTAAGAACGAATTACGCTGCTAATAGAATAATTAATGCAATTTCCCACAACATTAGGCAGAGCAGGCGCTCGCCACAAGGCAGAGAGCAGTCAGAGGACTATGGCTCAGGGCGTCGAGCCCAGTGCGAGAATCAAGATGTGAGGGTGGCTGGCACTTCGTCCAACTCTCCCCTGACGCCTGACTGCTGACTCCTGACTCCAGTGACAACTCGGAAACTGTCGACATGGTGTGCTATGTTTTCGTTCTAGCAAAAATCCCCCCCAAATAATAAGCCATTCCAAATGGGTTTATGCTGGAGAGATGTGTGTGTGTGCGTGTGTGTGTGGCTGGTTACCAGGCACACTAGCTGCTTTTGCCTTTATTTTTCTTTCTTTCTTTTTTGTCATTCAGCATCAAACCGCAAACATCGCGTCTGTCTGTGTCTGTGCCAAAGTGACTCCAGCTCCAACTCCAACTCCAACTCTAGCTCCATCTCTAGCTTCAACTTGAGCTCAAAACTCCATTGGGTTGGCTGGCTGGCAAAAGTGTTTTGTGGCTGTGGCATCGCACTAATGAAAATGTCAAGTAAATTCCTGCTTTTCGGACGGAAACTGCTGCTGCTGCTGCTGCTGCTACTGCTGCTGCTGCTGACTGTGATATCGACTTAACTATCTACGCTTTTAAGTGCTGAAAGAGCTCGCAATGCATTTTCGTTTTTGCCGGCTTCAACATAGTTTCCGTTTCATGTCTGTCTCTCCTCTCATTGTGCCACGCCCACGCCCTCGACTGAGCGCTTATTCATGCATACGTTACGTTACGTATACGCAGCGTGTACCCAAGCAATTATTTAGCTGCTAATTTACTTTATTTTACACTTTCTTTCACATTGCTTTATCAAGTTTCTATCGTTTCATTTCATTCCCTTTTTTTGTGTGCGGTTTTTGCAGTTTTTACTTCAATTTATCTATGTGGAAATTGCTTGTCAAGCGGAAAGTAGTTGTCAAGATTGCTAAGTCCTTATTTCTTTCCACTTCTGATGCAGGCAGCCAGCTAATAGCTTCTGCTTTCAGGTGTTTTACAGTACATATACATAAGCTACGCTCTACTCTATATATATAGTACTCTATATGTATTTGTACCTGTACCTTAAGCGCTGTCTATGCCAAAAACTGTTTCCGTTACCTAACGTTGATTTTCTTTAGGGTTTCCTTACGCTGTCTTCAGCTCAAGTTGCTGCTTGTTGTTGTTGCAGTTGATGTTCAGATTGTTGTTGTTGTTGTTGTGGTGTTGGCACATGTTTGCTGTGTAATGTGCAAATTTAGTTTTACATTTTATATTTGCTTGGCAAAATCTGTTTGGTTTTTACCAGAGCACAGTGGCGTATTGTATAGGGAAAGCAATTAAAAACTAATCTAAAATTGTTACCAAAAATAAAGTAGAAATCTCATCTGAGAATATTACGAAATTTAGATAAAATAAAATGCTTAAGAAATATTTTAAAATATTGTATAGAAAAAGCAAATAAAAACTGTTCTAAAATTCATACAAAAAATAAAGTAGAAATCTTATTATTTAACTGAGAATATTACGAAATTTAGATAAAATAAAATGCTTAAAAAATATTCGGTAGGAAAAGCAAATAAAAACTGTTTTAAAATTCTTAAAAAAATAAACTAAAAATCTTATTATATGCCTGAGAATATGACGAAATTTAGATAAAATAAAATGCTCAAAAAATATTAAAAAATGTAGTATAGGAAAAGCAATCAAAAACTGTTCTAAAATTGTTACAAAAAATAAAGTAGAAATGCCAAAAAAATATTCTAAAATATGTTTTAAATTTCAATTACTAAACACTATTTTTGTGAGTAGAAATATTAATTAAATTACTGAGTGTTTTTCACATTTTGTTATAAGAAATTTCAGTTAAATTTCTGACTATATAAAGAGCTTTTCCTATAACTTTATAGTTCATTTATAGTTAATTTATAATTCTTTCATTCAGTTAGTATTACCATCATCTCTAGTCCCCTCTTCTCTCTTCTCTTCATAGCAAAATTTGCCACCCATTTCGCCCCTCGTGCCCACTGTAAGCAGCTTTCAGACGTCTCTCTCATTTTTAATGCAAATACTCAATGACTGCCACTTTGTTGAGCAAACTACAACTACAACTCCAACGACAGGAAATACGTGAAATGGGGTTGCCTCAATACTTATTTTGTGGTTTTAATTTAGTATGCTTACTTTTCGCTTTATATGCATACAAAACACGCAGAGAAAACCTGGAAATGTTCGTGTATCTTATGATTTCTCTCTCAGCTAATTAAGAAAATTTCAGTTCAGTACAAGTTAAAAACTAAAAGCTATAATCATTAAAAGTGAAAAGCATTTCGCTTTGGAAGTTGCTCTCATTCCCCTTCTTAGTGCTGCTGTCAACGTCAGAGGAGGGCTTTTGATTTACGTCTTATATATTTTGAGAGCTTCTTTCCTTTACGCCATTCCTATATAATTATGCATAAATCCTTTTTACACGCCAAGCATATTTTCTGCTACTTTATGCTTTTCATTTTATGAAAATTTGATTAATCTTATCAAGATACTGACGCACCCAGCACACACACATACTCGCGTACTCGCATACCCATTGGCCCGCATCCTTTTGCTGACAGAAAGGGTTACGCGCGTGAGCATCATCAAGTGATGGAACATCATCATCATCAGCTCAGTGTTGCCGCCTTGTCAGCAGTCGTCGACGTCAAAGTTGAAACAATAAAGCAAAGTTCTTTTATTGCAAACAACACGCAGTCTATATACCCTGGAATTTAAAACTAATTGTGTTGAAGTAAAGAAGTTTGAGTCTGCTAAAGTCAGTGCTAATGAATGAATGTTTATCTGGTATTAAATTGAAAAGATACATTTCAAAAGATTCTTCAACAAACACTTCTAGTAACAGAAACTATATATACTTATCTATACAATAAAATAGAAGCTGTTTATCAACAGTTCAACTTAGCTTGCCCTAAGTAAATTTACCTGCAGCACCCAAAAGTATGCTATACAATTTCGCTACTCGTCCCTGTATACGATGCACATTGAGAGTCCTTTCTTGCCTAGTCTATCATACCCTTCGCACAACGCATACTCCAACTCGAGAGCATAAAAATGAATTATCAACAATTTTTACATTCCTTATTGGTTTGCTCTCTTACTCAGAGTCTTGAGCAGCCTTCGCATGAGCATCTTCAGCCACAGCTACACAGCTTCTAGTTCCAGCTGACTCTTTGCCTTTGTTCTAATTGAGTTACAAACAGTTTTGAAGTGCTCGCTTGCCAATGTGGAATGGGATTTTATTAAAAGCCAAATGTCTGCTCTAAGTCTCAACTGGGCGTGGCATCACGCAATCAGCTTAGTATAGACATAACAACCCTAAGCAATTACCAACTATCGAAACTGAAGTCATAAGCTAACATATTCATAGAGTTATTCAAAGAAGAAGAAGCATCATTCGACCTCATCCGACTGTTGCAGCTTAAAGCCTGATAAGGAAATAAACGAAGCAGCAATTTTGCTTGACCAATTGATAAAAATAGTATTAGTATACATTTTTTATTCGGCAGTAGTACCTTCTCCTGCAACTTATTCCCTAAGCGGCATCCTTTCAACGTAAGCTGCTTGTATCAATAAAAATTCGATTATATACACACACTCAAGCTGTCCTGCACAGAGGAAAGAAACTCTGAGTGTGTGTGTGTGTGTTGTGTGTTTTTTTTTATAAATATTAGAGCAATGATTTATCATTGTGCTGACTTTATCGTCTAACACACACATATAAATGTACTTACACACATAGTATTTACTTGGTTATATTAGGCATACGCCTAGTTAAGCCTGCGGGGGGAAGGAGGAGGAGGGAGCCGGCGGCCTTTTGACAATATCAGCTTATGTGTTTTGGTTGCCTTTTTTTATGGCTGCTTTCCATATATTCATAAATATTTTAAGCATGTGCTGCGACCGATTGAAAACAACGCCAAAAGAAAGCAATCGCTTTTGCTCAAGTAGCTTATCAAACTGACTTACATGCAGGACGACAGACACCCTTATCCGTCCTTAGAGCCATATCAAGTATCAAGTATCAAACTGCCAACAAATTGGCAACCTTTTCTATTCTTCTGTGTACTGGCCATTGTCCAGCTTAGTCATTTGTGTATATACTGCATTCGTTTATACATTCCATAAACGTAATCGACTTGATTTCATAGAAAACTTTCTTGTCCTTTGGCTTTTATGAGCAGCAGTCGAAGCTCTTGTCTTCTATGACAACTGATGATTCCCTTTAGCACTGACTCTACAAGGATTCCTAATTGGTTATGTAATTGTTGGCATTAAGTGATTTCTTGTTTATTTCACGCCTGCTCGCACCCAAATTGAAATTAGACATCCAAGTGTATTCATTTGTAAGATACAGCTGACTTAGTTGCTGCAGTCGGCGAATTTAAAGTATCTTTAACGAATTTCTACAGATATTTCTTAGGTTTGTATAACTAGGTAGTACATAATTGTAGAAACGCTATAGTTTTCTGCTCTATTCACAGAGAATTTCAATACATTTGAGTATATTCTCATACGTATTCAATTTGATTTCAAAGCAGCCCTAAAAGCATGCTGAAAAATAGTAGCTAAGATGTATGCAAGGCTCTTAGAGATTTTCTGATATTTTATGCTCAAATATAGTTTCTTTTTGGTTGTATCTTTCTATTATCTTTTAGATAGTCCTGAATTATAGTAATTATATGGTTTTCTGTCATTTCACACAGAATTTCAATACATTTCAGTACTTTTGCTGGCATTTAATTTAATTTCAATACAGCCCTAAAAGTATGCTACAAAATATTTAAGTAAGACGTCAGCAAGACGCCTGCAGATTTCCAGCTATTTTCAGCCACTTTTTAAGCCAAATCGTATTAGAAATTTGTATTAAAGCTGTTTCAAATACTGTTAGCGTTAAAGTTTATTGTTGCATTAAACGCAATGTGGCGCAAATGAAGGCTAATTAAAAAAATAAGCTCTACTTCTTAATAAATAGAAATGTACTCGTAAATTTCTGCTTTTTTTCTGTGCAAATTGGTAAACACCGTGAAAAAGTTTAGACATCAAAGAAAACTTACAGGCAAGATTAAAAAAAGAAAGCAAAGAATCAAATGTATAAATTGTTGTCAAAAGAAAAAAGTTCATAATTAAACAAACACAAAACGGAATATTCAATAACTGTCCACGTAATGCCAAAGTAGTACCAAAAGAGAGAGCAGAAAATGAACCTGAAGAGCATTATAAATTGTGAAGCAGAACAACGATAATCGCGTCTCTTACATTTGCTTCTTTTTAAGCACCCTCTATGTTATAAGGAAAAACGAAAGAAGATGTAGAAAAAACGGACCTGAGAAGCCGCAATGGGACACAAAAGCCGACCATTAAAAGTTCGAATTAATAGACAGCACCGCCGTACTACTAATCCAATAAGCTCCCCAGCTGACAGCCACAGCCCCAGCCCTCGCCCCATACCCATCCCCACCCCTAATATGCTACCCCTTTTTTTAATGCACCCTTAAGAAAACCCATCTACAAATCGAAAAGAAACGCTTGGCTGAGCGCGGACATCGACGTCGCGCATAAAATCTGCTAGAATAACAATAATTATCCTTGTTGACTCTCGCAGCGTATACAAAAATAATAATAAAATGTCCAGAGGACCAGGACCAGCAGCTGCCGTGGCGCACTTAATTAGAAAACGTTTAATGCCCTACTGCGATTTCGGCATCATGAAGCTCCTTCAACCGGAAGGACAATGCCAGGACACGACTACAATGCCACTGTCAAGCACTGGAAGCTCTGTGGAAGCCATTCAATTCATTTCAGAGACATCTAAACAGCGAAGAAGTCGTCTCAAAATTTATATGCTTTTGAAACTTTTTGCATTTTGCCCCTAGCAATGTACTACTGCGGTTTTCTGGCAATTGTTCGAGTCTTAGTACATGTAATTTTCCAACTAATTTAATGCAAAACGCTCAATAGTTGATTTATAATAATGCCAGCACAATAATTTACTTCTAAGTAGAGTTTAAGCTTGGTTTGTTTGAACAACTTTGTTGTGTATTGGGCTAGAAATTTTAGACATTTTCCATAGCATACTTTTTGGAGCTGAATAGTCTGCAATGGCTCTGATTGGTATGGGTGTGAGTTTAGCTTTCGAGTATATATATTAAAAGTAACTATACATTCTGATATATTGTAAGTAGAGATATGAGAGAATGAGATATTGTTAATAAAAAGTTGTTATAAATAATACTAAAAGTTACATTCAATAAGGCAAACTTTGATACTACTTTCCAACTTTCCTTCTGTCTTATCAATAGAATTCAAATATTTTAATTACTTGATTACTTACTAAGATATTATAAATGGCGATATTAGGGAATACGATATTCTAAATAAGAAGCTATTATAATTAATATTAAAAGTTAAATATCAATGAGCCAAACTCTAATACAACTTCTTGTGCTTCCTTCTGTCCTATCAATAGAGTTTAAATTTCTATCATAACTTGCTATGCTTTGGGTTTAGATTTCAAGTACATGTATTTAAAGTAAACAATCATTTTGAAATATCAGATATTTTAAATAGAGATAAGAGAGAATGAAATATAAGAAACAACAAGCTATTATAAATAAGCCTAACAGTTATATTAAGAAGACCAAACTATGATACTACTTCCTGTCCTTCCTTCTGTTTTTAGTCAATAGATTTCAAATTTCTATCATTACTTGCTGTGGTTTAGGTTTAGTTTTCGACTACATATATTAATAGCAAGTAAACACTCTGAGATATGAAAAGATTATATTATCAATAACAAGATTATTATAGTCAATACCAAAAGTTATATTCAATTAGTCAAACTCTGATACTACGTCTAGTTCTTCCTTTTGGCATTAAATTTCTATCATTACTTCCTTAGATTTTGGTTTCGTTTTTGGGTACTAAAAGTCAGTAAATACTGACTACTGAAAATACAGTAAATTATCAATAACAAATGTATTATAATCAAAACTAAAAGTTAAGTTCATTAAGTCAAACTCTGCTACTAGTAGTTCCTTCCAGCCTTATCACTAGAACTCAATTTCTTTGCTTGCCTTCAACTTTTGGCCACAACAGATCTAAAACTATTTCCAACATCTATTGCTGCAAATAAATGCAATTAAAAAGTTGCATGCCTCACTGGCCACATCAATACCAAGAAGCAGAATATAGTAAGTAATTTCCCCTTCAGACTTTCGGCGAAGTGACAGTCCCCAGATGATATCGAAATCACAACAGAACAAGCGTGTCAAACCGCAAAAAATGCGCCGCATGAATATATTACTAGATGCTCTCGAGTGGGAGGTTATACGCCGGAAACATGACAATCCCCGGGTAGATAGAGTGTCCTTGGTGGCTGGATGTAGCACTATATACGCTAAGAGGCAACAATGCGACGAAGCACAAGCGAAATATTAAAAGGGTCACTTTACAAAGGACTTAAATGCTTTTTAAACGAAAACAAAAAAAATATATATATATATTTCTTTGAGATGAAAAGTAAGGAAAATAAATTCATATTTTGAGGCCATTTTCCACGGCTAGGAGGGTGAGGGTGCACATTGTTTGTTCATGATAAAAAGCTCACCGATTCGCCAAGTCTTTGGGCGCTGGTCTCTCTTGCTTTGACCTGCCAGGGGGTGGGCAGTAATAGGGATGGAGGAAGGTGGGAAGGGGGAGCCAACAGCTCTTGCTGCTGTTTACAAACATAATCGCTGAAAAATTAAGTTTTTGAAATTGCTTTTTAAATTAGCTGCTTATGCAGATATGAAATATGAGCATAGAGCGAGACTTTGCTCATAACTCAAGACTGTCAGGCATAAAAATTTCATGGCCTAGGCGAAGCTGAAGCTGTTCTATGTGATGGGTAACTAACTAAGTTGAACCAAGTGACGTTTGAGAAGATTTTAGAGATTTTTTGAAGTGTAATTAGAGTACTATTTCAATTGTTACTGAATCGTACAACAATTCTTTTCATTCATCTTTATGTTCAAGTGGAAATATGTATATGATAAGAAGGTATAGTCCTATACTTAAACTAAACTAAGTTTAAAAAGATTTTACAGATTAGATCTATATGTTCAAGTAGATCTATATGATTGGAATGCATAGATCCATACCTACTCTAATTCAATTTAGGTTGATTAAGTTTTAGAAGTTTTTTACAGATTTTTGTAAGTGTACTCAGAGTATAATATTCATTGTTACTGCACCCATTCAACTCTTCGTCTCATTAGATCTATATGTTCAAGTAGTTCTTTATGATAGGAAGATATAGTTCTATAACTTGAACTAAATGAACCAGTGTACTCTAAGAACTATTCTATCGCATCGTTTAGCTCTTCTTTTCATGAGATCTATGCTTATGTATAAGTTGATCTATGATAGAAAGATAAAGTTCTATACTATAATTAATTTGAACTAATTTAAGTGTACTCCGAGTACTAGTTCCATTGTTACTGCCTCGTTCAACTCTTCTTTTCATGAAATCTATATGCTCAATGAGATCTTTATTATAGGAAGATATAGTTCTATAACTTGAACTAAATGAACCAGTGTATTCTAAGAACTATTCTATCGCAATGTTTAGTTCTTCTTTTCATTAGATCTATACTTATGTATAAGTGATCTATGATAGAAAGATATTGTTCTATACTAGAACTAATTTGAACTAATTTAAGTTTGAGAAGATTTTACAAATTTTTACAAGTGTACTAGTTCCATTGTTACTGCATCGTTCAACTCTTCTTTTCATGAAATCTATATGCTCAATGAGATCGTTATGATAGGAAGATATAGTTCAATAACTTGAACTAAATGAACCAGTGTACTCTAAGAACTATTCTATCGCATCGTTTAGCTCTTCTTTTCATTAGATCTATACTTATGTATAAGTTGATCTATGATAGAAAGATATAGTTCTATACTAGAACTAATTTGAACTAATTTAAGTTTGCGAATATTTTTTAATTTTTACAAGTGTACTCCGAGTACTAGTTCTATTGTTACTGCATCGTTCAACTCTTCTCTTCATGACATCTATATGCTCCATGAGATCTTTATGATAGGAAGATATAGTTCTATACCGGAACTAGTTTGACCTAATTTAAGTCTAAGAAGATTTCACAGATTTTTCTAAGTGTACTCAGAGTACTATTACCATTGTTACTGCATTCATTAAACTCTTCTTTTCATTATTCTATACCTTCATTTCATATGATAGAAAGATATAGTTCTATACCTGAACTAATTTGACCTAATTTAAGTCTAAGAAGATTTCACAGATTTTTCTTAGTGTACTCAGAGTACTATTTCCATTGTTCATTAAACTCTTCTTTTCATTACAACAAAATTCTTTAAAATTCACAGAATAAAAAATCAAAACTCAAACCGTGATTGCCTTCCGAACCCGAACCCCAGCAGCAGATGGATTAAGCTGTGAGCTTAGAATGTTTAAGTGGGCATGGACAACAATACTTACAGAGGTTCAAGTTGAAGCACACAAAACAATCAGAGAGAGAGAGAGAGTGGAAATAAAAAACCGTTTAAGAAAAAGAAAAAGGGGATTTTGAATTGTGATGGAGAGTGAGCGTGATCCCGGCACGGGTCAGGCTCTATGGTGACGCAAACATGAACCGTAAGCGGAGCACGTCTCTAATTGAGCGACGAGTCGTTCGCGTAAAAAATAAGAATTAAAAAAATAAATGGAATAACTGGAAAAAGTGGGAAAAAAATGATACGAAATGATACCACCACAATGGACAAAAGGACTCAAGCGGTTTGTTTTGCGATTCCTAAGCTTATATTTTTCCCCCGAGCGGCTTTCGGCAAGTGCCGCCATAAGAAGCGTAAAAATGCTAAAAAGAAGAATTACAAAGAAAAAAAAATGAAATGAAGAGAAAACACCGAGTAAAGCAATGGAATTAAAAATGGTCGACGGCTAAACAAAACAAATGGTTAGGAACGGAGCCACGAACCCAGCGTGGTACAATTGCCAATGCCCATTGCCATAATCCTTTTCCCAACTTTCGTCCTGCAGCTCATTATGCACACGCCCACCAAATGCCAATTTTAATGGCCCAAATCCGGGCAGACCGGAGAGAAACTACGCCGCTTATTTGATTAATTATGTGCTGAATATGAATTGGGGAAGGAGGGAAGGAAGGAAGGGTGTGGTATCCCTGCACACAGCAGGTGAAGTCCTGCAGTGCTCTACCCCTTGCCTGAATATGAATTATGATGGTCGAGAGTCAAGAGCGTAGATTTTTCAAAACATATTGTGCTCCACAAATAATCACAGCATTGTCTATTTTGACATTCGACTTCGTCTAGGGGGAAGTTCGGGTGATTAGGTCGGACGCACCTTGCCTTTCCCTCCCCCCTCAACTTCAGCTTCATGCTAAATTTATCAAATGCGTAATGAGCGCACGTGAGTTGCATGCCACATGACCCACAGCAGTGCACAGTCCAAGGGTCAAAGAGCTTATACTTTTATTCTTATATGCCTTTATTTTTTTTCGGTGGTTTTTCGGGGGTTT